>OX596006.1:50080186-50255117 GCA_951394115.2 Drosophila phalerata | reverse complement strand
GGATGCAGTGAAACCCTTTTGTTGTGGCAAGCACTTACAAATACGCAAGTAGGAAAGTCAGTACTCAACAGCCACTAGTTGAGTCACTCATCTATTTCCAAGTGTGTGTGTAGCTTTGTGTGTGTGTCTGCCTTTGTATGTGTTTATTGTAACTCGCACATTTCCGTTGATTCTCATGGCTGCCAGTACTTTTATCAGTTGTATCAATGGGCCAAGTTTGAAGTTGCGTTGACAATCGAATACGAATACGAACACGTCTACGAATACGAATACTAAAATAAATACGAATTCGAATGCGAGTACCACAACTTTTGTTTATGTGCCACTTTTGTCTTTTTCTCAACTGTCTTCGACATCGGTCATGCTATCAACTTATCAACATATTCAAGCGAATCCTGACTAACTTTGAATACATATGGATATGAATATGTGCACACTTATGAAAGACTGACATGTGTTTAAATTGTTGACGAGCTGTCAGACAGAAAGAACAAAGACATTTCCAACTTTCAAACACGAGATCATTATCCTCATAGATTTTCTACATTAGTTCTTCATCAATAGGTCTATTACATTTTAAATACAATTTTTAGCTTAAACAAATTGCATAGAATATATGTTGGACTCTAAAGTCAGTATCCAGGAACCTACTTAGCAAGATTGTAGTCTCCAGCTCTTATGATTTCTGAGATCGATGCGTTCAGACGGATGGACAGACAGACAGACGGACATGGCTCAATCGACTCGGCTGTTGATCCTGATATACGTTATGGGGTCTGTTACGCCCCCTTCTGCCTGTTACATACACTCTGCCAAACACTTTATACCCTTTAATGCCAAATTTCAATGGGCTCAGGGTATAAAAAGGAAAAATTGAAATCAACTTTAAAATGTGATCCATGTATAATGTATTTTAAAATTCGTCGATTCTATTCGAATTATGTACTTGATACCCTACTGGATAGCAATGAAGTCTCGATGAAACCTACATATTTTGTATATTCTTCGAAAATGTATATTAATATTTGAAACACTTCGAAACGAAAGCATTACCACTTAATTTATAAATAAATCACGAAAATTGACATTCTGCTCAGTGCGCAAAAAGGGTGAGCTTCTCTGTACATAAAAATTACGTTTAAATTTTACCAAAAGGCCCCAATGGTTCCATTAGCTGCAATCATTAAAATTTTTCTCCTCCCACTTACACCCCCTTACCTCATGAACCAGGTGGGTTATCAAAAGTTTTAGTACGCCATTTTGCAAGTTAGGACTAAACCTTTGCATCGGTATATAACTCAATCGGATCGGACAGTCGTAGCAAATTTTTCATATTAGCTGTATATATTGCTAGTCGCCATTCGCACCCTTCGTGCTGTGTTCGTCACTAGCGCAAACTGCCGTCCGCAGTTATACCAACTATTTGATATGAATATATACATAGATACATGTACATACATACGTTATGCTGGTCATGCCCATGATAAAAAGCTTCGGAATTTAAATTCACTTCAAGTGAATTGGGTTGGCAATAGACCATGACAGTGTATAAAGATTCGGTTTGTTGCCCGGATGGCAGTCTAACCGTCTGTCCATCTGTCTGTCTGGTTGGCTGGTCTGGCCTGGCCAAATGCGGTTTAATTGTGCATCAATAATCAGAAAGAATGAGTACACAACTGCCAAGTGAGGTATGTACGAATACGAATACGAGTTCGAGTTCGACTGTTTGACTATTTGACTGTTTGACTGTTTGACTGTCTGATTGTGCAACAAAGCTTCGGCTGACTGACTTGCTGAGTGACTGACTGATTTTGGGTCGTTTTTACTGCGCTTCGTCGAATCAACGACACTGTTTTCCTCTAATAAGATAATTGACCCAGGCTGAAACAGTTTTTCACAGCTCTGTGCCTGTAAATGTATACATATATATATGTAACAGCTGAGAAAGTTCTCCTAAATAATATACAAACTTATATACTTAAAGTTCGTAAACACAACCGGCTAACCACATGTTAAATTCGTCAATGGACACCTGTTAACCAACTGAAGTCTTCAAATCTATGGTAGCTTGAGATTTAACTGTTATACTGATAATTGAAAACTTACTCGGACTGTGATTTTTCAGATCATTTCATTCATCGACTCGTACAAATGTATTAACATACTATAATTGTCCACTAAAACAGTTTTATTTCATTCTAAGTAGTGAAAGAGTTGGGTTCCTTATATATTTTTTGGTTTTATTTATTTATATTTAGCACAATTCTTTTTCTATAGCACTTAAACAAAAATATTGTGGTACTCGTATCGCTCGCGGACACGATACTCGTATTATTATTGGCAACAAAAGATACATTTGAGTAAAAAGATACATTAAATAACCGCGGCTCAGTATTTGTGCTGAGCGTGTACTTCTGCCTTGAACGTCACGAATCGAATGAGCCAACAACTGATTTTCATTTATAATGAAAACTCTTTACTCTGGGCATCATGGCGGTGACGTTGACGTTAACGGCGAGCCTAACGGCAAACCTAACTTAAGCTTGCGCTTTTCCAACCCCCAACACGAAGCGTGCAATCCGAAACGAACACGAACATGAGCACGAACACGAGCAAGAACACGAACAAGGGCGAGTCGCGTAAGCTGTGGGTGTTATAAACGTGTCTGTTTGTGTGCATAGCGTCACACATACATATATACACACACACAAACACACACATAAATATGTACATATGTGTAAGAACAGGAGAAGTTCCTAGCGCATCGCAGTCGTATTGCCTTCGGAATGGGGTGTGGGATTAGGAGTGTGGGAGGGGGGCATGGAGGAAGGGGATAGTGATGCTAACTACTCGCCACACAAACCGAAAAGACCAAAACAGCAGAAACCGTCTAGAATATTCGAAATGCCCTTTAAAAAGGGGGCTAACAATAAATATTTTTCATTTTTAAATTATATATTAAGTTTTATATTAAACGAGAATAGATATATAAAACGAGAGCAAATAGTATTTGGATTTTTTTTTAATTTTAATTTTATTGGGATTGAGAATGAGACATTTGTACGTCTTTAAATGAAAACTAGGGGCTACGCCCCCTGCTCGCTTATCTCTCGTTGCTACAGTCGAGCATAAAAATTAAAAAATATGTAACTCACTCGAAGCACTTGCAGAGAGCTTTATTACATATTCGACTACTTCTTCGAATGTATACTCATAAGGATGTCTACGACCCGCTTAAAAAAGTAGTTTTTTAAAAAGGCCACATCTGTCTTCAGCAGTCTAAATGGGATTTTAGTATTATTTTATATGCTGCAAAAAAGAAACATGCCTGATAATATTTTTTTGTACTGTTTGTCTTGTTTTATGTTTTGAAAAATCTTAAAAATGGTCCAGAAGGGTTCTCATTGATATATTTACCAGCTATAATAGTTTAAGAAAAAGGACAAATCTCTCGTGAAATGGTTTAATGGGCAACACTGGTAGAGAGTGGCACTGAAAATTGCCCCTCTAGCTACATATCTACCTCCGGTAAGCGAGTATTCGCCATTCGTTATTACTCGGCCAAATCAGTGGCACGAGCCGCACCTCGTGCCGGCGGGGAAACTATGCACTATGGCATTGGCACTAGTAGAGGCACTAGTGGTGGCAGTGGCACTAGCTCTGTCATTGTGCCTACCCTCGTACAGTGGGCGATTTGGCCGATCTAGCGTAATGAAATGCATTTTTGCGATCGTTGATATATACCAAAATTTGATTACCCGCCGATAGAAAAATGTACAATTAGTATACAAATGTTATCTATTAATTTTTAATTGATATTTTTGACCAGCTGTCAGCTTTTAAAGTCAACATATGTCAACACAGCTGTGGCAAAAAGCATTTCCCACCTATAAAGCTGCATACATTGTCGTGAATAATTGTCAGATTGGATTGTTGGCAATTAGATTTTTATTTGATTAAAGTTAAAGGTATATAATTAAAGAAAAACAAGCGGAAAAGGCTATAGACGAGATCCCGACCATAGGATGCCCGTTACTTATTTCAATTCCAATCTTTTCCGATCTTGTTACGATGTGTGGGATAAATAATAATAATGCAGATCTGTTATTACCACAAAAAACGTATTATATGAAGAATTGTGGGTGTGGTGGTTCTTCGTGATTTGCGGAGCGGAGGGCGGCGTGGCTTAAATTTGAAACAAACTTGATCGCGTGGGGTATATAGAAATCTTTGTGCCAAATTTGGTTACTCTACCTCTTGTAGTCTTTAAGATCCTTGTGTTTATACAGACGGACGAACAGTTTTCGCAATCCACGGGCGCAGAAAGGGGCGTGTCAAAAATGCAAAACAAAACAAAAAATGCAAAAGACCTGCTCCAACGTCTTTGGAGTCAGTGAGTGTGTCTGTGGTTTCTGTAGCTCTTATAGTCTCTGAGATCTAGGCGATCACACAGACGGACGGACAGACACACATGACTATATCGACTCGGCTGTTAATGATGATCAAGAATATATATGGGAATATATATGGGAACGGAGATGCCTCTGTTACAACATTCCAACAAACACAATATACGCTTTTACTTATTTTTTAAGTAACGGGTATAAAAATTGTTTTGTGACCTGTGTATATGTGTGTATATTATTAATTTTTGTTTTAAAATGGCAACCTTTGTGACAAACTTTTTTGAGTTATTAGTTTCTTTACGCTAAATCGGATAAATCGCCCACTGTGCCTCGCTCTGCCCACTTCGCTGCTGCTGCTGCTGGGGCATGACGATGACGTCGACGGCGACGCAGCTGTTATACCGCTCACCTTTTCAACTGTTGCTGCTGGTGTTGTTGTTGGTGTTGTTGATGTTGGTGTTGCTGTCAGAGCCATTGACTGGACACAACGGAAGCCAGCAAGGCATGGCATGGCAAGGGCAACAACAACAGCAACAATACTTCACGAAGCGTGAAAGTATGGAAATTCATCATTTTTACTTTTTTTTCGGCGTATTTTGCAGACAAACTGCCTCCCGAATGAATATAAACCAGCGGGAGAAGAACGTTGCGCAGACGACATAAATCTCTGCCTCACTGTAACCTTTATTCAATGTATGTGTGGAAATGTGTGTATGTGTATGTCTTAGTTTTACCACAGATAGGCAGCGGTCGATACGTTTTGCGCTTTGAAGTGCTTTACTAAACAAATCCAGGGAATACAAATAATATACACGTACATACTTCAAAATACTCGTATGCATGCAAATATGTTTGTATGCTCATATATGTATATTAAAAAACAAGTAAGATTTCTTGAATTTAATATGTCCCTCAGTATGTACACACAAGTGTACACACAATCACAGAGTAGATATACGACCCGTTTAAGATTGGCGCCTAACTAATTATATTAGATTCACACAGTGGCCGAAATTTGACCATCCGCCTGACGATTTTATTAGCTGAGTTGAAAAGACTCGGTATATTTTCAACAGGATTTTTCATTTATATTTATATGATTTCAACATTGTTAAACAGCCGACGCAACAAAATAAATATAAATTGAAAACAAAATCATTGTGAACGGCAATCTACGCTAACGGGAGAAAGGTAAGAGTTATTAAGATATTAAGTCTACGCTTACTAACTATGACATAAGACATAGATTAAAAGTTAAAATTTGGAATTTTCGAATATCAAATGTGGAGATCTCTTGAAGAAATTTGAATGCAGAATGAAATAAGAGGACAAATTATAAAAAGAAAAAAATGTTTTGCACTACATTTATTAAATAAAAAACGAAACAATAATAGTAAAATATCTCTAATGAGATGCAATTGGATATTACAAAGTAAATTTGGAGGACTTTCCCTTTGGTAAGTGGGAAAGATAGAGTAGTTTATTCGCCTATGAGGGAGGGGGATTACAGGACGAGCGGGAATGAACTGCTGCCACTTCACCCGTTAAGTGCGCACTCACACACATGAATTGTTTCAGGTTCAGGTTCAGATTCAGATTTAGTTTCAGGTATGGGGTGAATTTCTAACAGAAAGTCCGCGTCTGCTTGTCGCTTGTCTAACGTGGTGGTCCCGGTCCTGGTCTTGGTCCTTGCCAGTGCCCTTTTTCAAAGCTTGTTTACTAAATTAGTTCCAGCTTATCGCGCTTGCCTATTACGCTCCTGGTTGCGCCCAACCAAAGCCGAACGATTTGCATAAAATTAACAAATGAGCATACTCGAAATCACTTATGTATGAGTTCGAGTACGATTACTCGTATGTATGCTTCTCGTAATCTAAAAAGATGGAGCAATAATTTGTGAATTGCTATCACTTCATTTTAATACCTGTAGATCAATTTATATTCACGTTAAAGGCATTCAGAATGTAATTTCAAGCAGAGAATGCACACATTTTCAGAATTTTGTCAAAGCTGAACTGATTACCTTGCGGAATGTCAATTATATATTATTTTAACCATTAATTTGATTCTGCATTAAATTTGTAAAATATTTTTTTTTTCTCTTACTGTAAATTTTTTCCATGCCTTCGGTTAATGTCGATTTTCTCTATACTTTTCCGTTCAAATTAAACCAATTTCCTTGCGGAAGTCAATATTATCTATTCTTGACTTATAATTCGATGCTGTATCAAAATTGGAAAATAAAAATTTCTGTGATAGGAAAAGCCTAATTTGGAACAGGACTGTGATACGTGTATTGCAATCCCACAAAACAACCTCTACACGAGGTGATAGTCTAGTGACGAAAGCAATTTCTAGCCCCAAAATTTCTGATATCAAATTTTGTGACGAACAAAATTAAGTTAAATATAAAACAAAAAAACCACGAAAATTGGCATTCTGCACTCTGCGCAAACAGGGTGAGCTTCTTTGACATAAAAATTAGATTTTGTGCAGTGTCGCATTCCAGCTTTCGTAAATTTTTTAAAATTTCTATCTTTATTTAAAATTTTTCCGTTTAGCTTAATTTTGATCGTCACAAAATTGAATATCATAAGTTTAATATGCGTTACAGAAAGGTGCAATTAGTTTAATTCATTTAAATTGTCAAAAACCAAGACTAAACCCGTCTGGCAACACTGGCTTATTACGCAACGCAAATCAAGACAAAGCAGTACTGATTTTTTGCCGCGCAAAAGCTGTCTGCTACATAGGTTTGCTGATATGACACTTTATTGCTGCTGTCATCTCTAAATAATATGTATATATAAACTTAATTGGTAATATTTTGCCGAAACGAATTTTCACAGATATGTGTGATATATGTGACGACATGTGTCAATTTTTCTTAATGTAAGCTAAAAAACCTTACTTCACCTGTAAAATGTTACCTGAGTATTTTAGAAAAACAGTTTAAATGTACGCCTAAAAGCTCCCAAAACACATTTCAAATGATTTATTGGAAATATCTGTAGCTTCTATTTTTTAAAAACTGTTTCAATTTAAGCAGGACTTAGCGTTTTCCGCTGAACAAGCGTAAAATTCAAAAAAATAAGTCCCCATGATTACATCTAAGGTTTTTTTTTAGCGATTTGATTCAAACAAACAAACAGACAGACAAACAAACTGACTTTTCATCTTATTTTGAGATGTCCACTAAAAATTTATAAATTAATTATCTTTTGAACTAGTTGTCGGATTTGGGTGATTTTACCAAAAGGCCCCTACGTGCTGCTTTCGTCACTAGCGCAAACTATATGCATACAAGCACGTGTATATGTCTTGTGAATGCTACTAGTGGGTTTTACTTAAATGCCTTAAGTCTTATTGCTGGGATCTTATATACCACTCGTATTAATAATGGTTTCGTCATTTAACAACGCAGGTGCAGACAGCAGTTAGCTAAAAACCTTTAGCCGGCAGCAATTGATGCAGCCAACTCGACAAAAAGTCAGGGCTCCAACTCTTAAAGGAGTTAGTGGAAAATTGTGATATAGCAAAGCAACGTTGAGAAAACTAAACTACGCCCAACAGCTAGGGCAGAGATTCCATTTTAACATCTCATTAACTTGAGCAGACGACATGTCTGGGAGTATGGAAAATGGAGTATGGAGTATGGAGATGCTATAATTTAGCAATTCCGCCCGCTTAATTACCTGCCACATTTCATTTTAGTACGAGTTACAGGAACGGCACGACGGCGCTTAACTATAAATGCCGGCCACATTGCAATTGAAGAAATCTTGCAGGGGTCTCTGGCTCAGGCTCAGTCTGAGTTTTAGTCTGAGTGGGAGTCTGATTCTGTGTAAGGATACCCACTTGAACCACAATCCAGCTAAATAGCCATACCTACGGCTTTGTCGCCTCATTGTTGGTTTACCCCTGGACTGAAATTACTTGGAGCACTCAGTGTGTTTTTCAATGAAACCACTAAAAAGTGTCAGCTTTTAAAATTGCATCAGTTCCAGCATAGGCCGTATAATTTTGTAATTGACTGTACATATTCGGTATTTAATACGATTACAACTAAAATGTGCCGTTTCTTGTTGTTTAACTAAGATTTGAGTAAAAACTCTGGAGATTATTAACTTGATTTTCACGAAAACTAAAGTTCTTTAATCGAAAGTACTGGACTGAGAGACTTCTGCTTATACAATTTTTGTGCCAAAATTTGTAGATGTTACCGTTTCGGCCGCACACATATATCGGTGAGTCTGTCAGTTAGTCAAACAGTTTATATGCATAGATATGTAATGTGATTAGCACACATTACGATTACTTTAAAAGTTTTTTCGTTGATTGTTACTCTATGTATTTTTAAATTGTATTACATTTTTGCGAGTTACACCTTGCTGTGTACATTTGATAATTAGTTCGTTATACACCTGTATAATTCACACGCTCAACATACATTTTAACATTACGAACTTTAATACCAACACTGAAAGTAGCAAGTTTTCGGTTTTAGTGTTTTATATTTTTATTTTATTTAAGCATCAAGCAGCTTAAAAGTGTGCAGACATGTTTGACGAAATTTTTGAAGTGATTAAAAAGTTTTCAAAGTGGAGTTTATTAAAATGAGATTAATATGGAAAAACAAATATATGGGACTGTCACGGAACATGAACGTGAACGTAATTTTTGAACACATACAAAATAAAATGAAACATTTTTATAAAGGGGACTAGGCTAATCGACTATGAATACCCTGTCCTTTTAACTCTTTTTTAATTCTCTCTTTCTTTAAGGAACATACGTAACAGATATAGAATATCCAATTAAATTTAACGCCTTCTTGCACATTTCGATAAGGAGCAAATTGTCATGTGGTTTGGTTTCTCCAAACTGTTATAAAATGTTTTTATCACATCATTATAACACATCAAATTATCATGAGAGTAAAGACCATTCCCTACATTCGATATGAGAAGTGTTCTAAGACTTAAAAAAAGAACAGGGGTCTATTGGGTTTGTTTTTTTTACGAGTATGTGCGTAAGAGTTTATATATTCTTGATCAGCTTTAATAGCCACGTCGATATAGCAATGTCCGTATGTCTGTCTTACTGTATGAACACAGTGATGCTAACCGTCATACGCGAATGATCAGATTTAAACTAATCAAAGACTTCTAGGGATGGCCCAGCAAAGCTATCTGTATTATATTTTTGGTCTTATACAATTATATGTATAAAAAGATTTGTGTCCAAAATGTATTGACATCAGTGTTTTTCTTAAATTTACGGCATGGGGAGAGAAATTAGAAATTTGTGTGGGTTGGACACGTTAATTTATATTTGCATATACCAAATATTTCTAGTTATGCAAATATACGAATTAAAGATCTGTTGTCTATATAAATCCTAATTTACTCGTTTGCATGTATAAGTCCTTTTCACTTGTGTATATTTTATGTGCTGTGTACAGCCCGCCACTTATTTTCCATTTCCCACTCCCCATTTCCCTTAGGTAGTGTCAGGTAGATACAGGTGATCCCCTACATCATCCCGGATAACTCCTGGAGGCTAAAGCACAAACGGATATGAATTGTGAACGCGGAAAATGAACAGAAATTAAGTGACTTCCGTTACAGTGTCTCGCCGTCTGGTCGAAAGTGTGATTTGTCGATGACATCCAAAAGGTAAGAGATTTTTTGAATATTAGGGTAAATAGCAAATAAAAGGTGCAAGGACTCGTGGTCGGTCGCAGTCAGTGTTGTCAGTTTTGATTTGAATAAACTTTGATTTTAATCAAGTAACATGTAAAAACGTAACTATCAGAATTACATATTCTTTTCTTTAGCACTCGTATGTAGCTCAAATTTTTCTCATATTTACATTAAAAATGCAAAACTTCTACATTTTAAGATCTACATTATTTCCATAAAAACAATTAATTTAAAAACACAAACAAAAACTTAATTAAGTAACGAGTTGTTTTGCAATACAAACATACTGAAGGTGTGTACGTGCTTATAAATTGAATTTCGTGTCCCTTGTCCAAAAACTAACACCGAATGATTTATGTAGATTTTAGGGTTTTCTTAGCTTTCAGTTTATCTTACACATTTGGCTTGTCTTGGACATTTCGACATTGAAAGCAGACACCTTGGCTGAATCCTTGCCCAGTTGCCAGTTGCATTGTTGTGGTCAATGTTGCCGAGTGTGTGTGTGCGTGTGTGTACGTGTGTGTGTGTGTGTGATAGACTTTTGAGTAGTTGTAGCCGTAACCGATAAATCTGTCACGTTTATTAGCAAAGTCTGGCTGGTCAGTTTGGTCAGTCAGTCAGGTCAAGCATTTTGATTCTCTTTGCTCACTTGTTTGCTTGTGCAGACATTAAATCTTGTATATAAATAAACTAAATACATTTGAAGATATTTTGCTTTAGTTAAAATAAATATAGAAAATATAAGGTACAAAAATATATTTCAATTTGAAACTTGATTCATGAATAATATAAACACTTACAGCAGAACTGTCACAAGTCAAAAGTAAGTGTATCCGTTAAATAAGCCCTAAAACAGCTTACAAAAAGTGTCAAAGTGACGAAGTTTCTCAAAGTCAAAAACAGCCCAGTCTTTGACTTGCTTAAAGCCCAAAATGCAACAAGCTTTGTGGCAAATGTTGTTTGGTAGTCTCTCTTAAGTTAAGTTTTACACCTAAGCTAAGAATATTTCCAATTTCAAATACCGTGTCAAGTCTTGGAACGATTTAATATTCGTAATATTATTTGGCAAATAAACAACCACTATATATGCATACACTAAAAAAGAAGACCAACTTCTGTATTCAAGAACATTCATTCTACATTTTATGTTCCAAGACAGAATAAAATGTATTTATATTAAAATAAAACGACATGTCCTTATTTCTGGTCTTGAATAACATTTATTCTTATCAGGGACCGTAATCATTATAAGTTTTATTTTAAAAATCAAATTTTAATGATTATAAAATGATTTTTAAGATTTTCTTCACCGATAATCATTATTTTTAATAAAAAAAATAAATAAATACTCAATTTAAGATTTTAGTACACAACAATCTTAAATTTTTAAAATAGTTGTTTAGTACTCAAAACTCTGTTGATGTTAAAGATATCTCAACCAAACTCACAGATTATGCTTTTGGCATGGTCTAATATATTCTGTCTAAGTTTGGTTGAAATCGGACTATTAAATCACAATATTGTCGGTAAAAAATTTAAAATGAAGATCGAATCATACTTAATTTAAGATTTTTAGTACACAGGAATCTTAAAATTTTAAGAACAAAACGGGATAAATTTAAGTGCGGTTGTACTTAATTCTAGGATGGCATATTTTTCTGAGTGTATGTAACAGGCAGATGGGGCGTCGTAGACCCCCCAAAATATATATATTTTTTGAGCCATGTCCGTCTGTTTGAACGCGTCCATCTCAGAGACTATATGAGCTAGATACATCAAACTTGGTATGTAGGTTCTGTATACCAAAGGCAGAACAAGTTTGTATTTATTTTTGGATTAAGCCACTATATCACACAGCTACCATAGAATACATCGAAAATGAAGTTTTAGTAAGAAAAAGTTTTTTGTATGTTGAGATATCAAAACTAAACTGATAGAATATGCATCTGGTATTATATATCTTGACCAAATTTGGTTAAAATCGGTCTACTATATTATATAGCTGCAATAGAGACGCTCAATCGAAAACTAGGTCTTAGCATGAAAAAGTTTTTTGTTTTTTGAACCAAACTGATAGAATATGCATTTCTGTTGGCTTTGTACATTCTGACCAGATTTAGTTTAAGTCGGTTCCATATATCATTTAGCTGCCATAGGAATAATTGGTCGATAATCCACTTTTATAAGAGTACCTGAGCTCAGGGTATCCTACTCTCGAGCGTGCCCCGGCGGAGCCCCCTTGTTCAACTTTACAATGTGGATAAAGGGTGCTCAAGGAGTAAATACAACAATTGGCAAGGTAAATTACGAAATTGTAATTTGAGTGTGATAAAATTCCGCCCAACTATTAATTCGTATTGCGAGTACTACAAAAAAAGTAAGAACACAAGTGTCAACTACTTTGTTCTATAGTTTAACGCTTTTAAATAAAATCATCTGTCATCTGGAGTAGAGATAGAGGGCGCGGGATGGGACGACGAAGGTAATTGTCGTAAGTCTTTCCACCAAAATTTAAATTGAAATAAAGCAGGTAGTTGCTTGGCTGGCGTCAATGGAAACTACGATGGCGATGATGGTGGCGATGAAGTAACTTTGTCGAGGTGTCGTTGTCGTGTCTCAGTTTGCGTCCTTACGCAATTTCTATGGAGTCCAAAAACCTCTGTTGACATTTCGTCATAGCATTTAAGCTAATTAACATTTTCCATAGGGCTGGACTGACAGGGAAACTACTTGGAAGCTTCCATCTTTCCACCTTTCAATTTAATGTTCTTGTTTAAATTAACTTAAACTTAATGCTAGAGGTTAAGAGTCATAGTTTTTGGTTTTGCTCATAGAGACAGTTTTAGCTATTTTGTCTTTACTTCTATTCTTTTTATTTTAAGACTAATTAAAATTTGACAATTACTGGGGCTGTGTTGCTGGATAGATTGGACTGTTTTGCACTTATCTCATTATCTTGCCAAGAATATATATATATACATATATTTTTTTTTCTACAAGGAACTAGGAGGCTTGAACACTGCGGTAAACACGGACTTGAACAGCCGAACTCTTGTGCATGAGTCTAAACACACATTCCCTCCGCCACTTCAGCACTTAATGCTTTCAGTGGCCAAAAACATCTATATATTTATAAACCCAGATGTAAAGGCGAGTTTTGGCCTCCAATTTGTAATTTTTAACAACGCCGTCTTATCTCACGACTAATTTGTCTTAGTTAAGGTGTGTCAAAATTTCAGTCTTGTACGACTTATGGCGTGTACTACACAATGATCAGTCAGTCAGGTCAAAGAGTTTTATGTATATAGATTTACCACCTTAATATGTTTTGTTGTTTTTAGCAACTGTGGCCTAGTGTGTTATATTAATTTGAAAATGTGATGTTATTATTTGGGATAGGCAATTGTGTCTTATCAGAGGTATTCAAGTTATCTCCTAGAAGGACTGCTTGTCTGCTAGACATTCTCTGTGAGTGGGTTTTAAGCAAAAACTAATTAAAAGTTGTAAGACATTTTTTCCTTCGTTTTGTTTAGTTTCGTTTCGTTTATGTAGTACCACCTGCCGTAAGATGCGTAGAAAAAAGCACAGAGCGGTGGAATAAATAAAAATAAAAATGGCAATGCACACCGAACACCATTGCGTATTGTTTATTATTTACCGTTTCAGTCTGACACCATCACAGTTGTAATATGAATGACGCCGACTCCATGGTCCTTGTTGAAAAAGATTCGCTTCATTTTTATCAGCAGTCCTGACACTACCCGTTGGCTTAATCTACAAAAGTTGGTCGTTGTACTCATTGTAGTAAAGTTACTTGGTTTCGGTTCGAGCCCACAGCTTTAAAGCTACCACTGAACAAAAATTTCTACCCACCTGGTAATGCTTAAAGCAAGGCTACATACTTTTGAGAAACATATATAATTTCGAGATGCTGTTAAAAAACATATATATCCCCCAAATTAGATTTTTTCTTTCATGTGTCACGAAGAATATAATATGCCGGCAACGCATATTGCTCAGTGCATCATTCTACCCGGTACTTAAAAAAAATTTTAAAGGATATGGAATATGGTCGTTAGAATGGATATGAACTAACCGGAATTTGATGATACATGGTCTGAGAAAATAATATTCTTTTTGCACTGAGACCGATATGATTCCAGACCAAAAAAAAAACGCCTTTATCATATCATTAAATTTCATATCTGAATAAGATGTTTAAGCATGTGTTTAAGGTGTTTTGGAAGCTACACTGTTAAAAAAAAATTTTTCTTACATCACGATTTTGGACTCAGAACTAAGATTTTTGGTCTCAAAAATCCGTCGAGAACATAAAATTCTTAATTTAGGAGAACACATCATGTTTTAAGAACATTTAAAATAATTATTATTTTTATTATTTAATTTTTTTTATATTTGTATATATTTTATTTTGTCTTGGTAATTTTATAAATGTTATTCTTATTTGTTTATAGTCGGTTTTGAACCACCGCCTACTGCTTCACAACTAAAGCAGTGTCTCTAACCAGAGCGCCACGGAGCCACCATATATTTGAAATGAAACTGTACATATTTATACCTTCCTAACAATTTAAGATTTTTATTCTTACATTAAGATTTTATGATTTTTTAGATTAAAAATCTTAGTTTTTGTAATTTGGTCTTAAAAAATCTTTATTTTAAGAACCAAATATTTAAGCTGATCATTTTTTTCGGTTTAGTCGCGTCTAGAGTCTAGAAGTCTTTCTGGCCTGTGTTCGATTTGCTATTTCAGCTGAATGTTTCTGTTGATGAGTCAATTATGTTTGATAAAACTTACATAAATAGATAGCTTTATTAACAATACTAATATAGCCTATCCTAGATTAATAAAAATGCATAAAATCCTTATATCCTATCGAATGTTTTGGCAATGCGCTAGATACAAAAAAAAAGCATGTAAAAATAAAATAAGGCACCCATGTGCGTCCAATTCGTGTTTTACAACGGAGAGCTACGGTAAATGAATAAATCCATTTAAATTGCAACATTCATGACTTGCGGAGTCATTCATCCTCCGTAATACTGACGACGACGCCAATGACTTTGACTACGACATGAGCATACGGAAAGGCAATGGAAACGAATACATTTTCTTGTATTTTTTTTGCTATTTGTTACTCCATCTTTTTTTTTTGTAGGAGCGCAATGCCCTGGGATTTAGCGTAAAGGCTAACAAACGCAAAACTTAAAAGGACAATCAAAAAAGTAGCTGACAGGACAAGTAAGAATGTGCTGGACTCTTAGATACCTAGTATGCGTATCTTCGCAGTCGTTCGATTCAATCACCATAAATTAAAAACCAAGAAAAAAAGCACCTAATGTTAAAACAATATTAAAATAATATATAAATAAACAAAAATACGCCTAATTCGACCCCGCATCTAAAGATCGCGGCCTAGGTATCTGTGTGGTGGAGCACGAAGCACACGATTAAATAAAATACATTTTAAGCGTTAAATTAAACAATTTAAAATTAATTAAAAAAAAAACGATTAAATAAAAACATTTCGATACAGCTGCAAGACGTTTTTCATTATTTTTTTTTTCAAGCTCTTGAGCTCAAGGGGCCTGTCAAAATTTGTAAAGATTTTTTTTAACTTACAGACAATTCAAGTATTTTCAGCAATCTTGGGTGTGGTTGCTCAATCTCCTATAATCTATGAGATTAAGATGTTCACATAAATTGCCAATCACTGTAACAAACTCATAAGCCCTTGTACCCTTTGGGTACTGGGCTAAGAATACGAATATACTTACATACACATAAATATATGAACATACATACATATGAGTATGAATAGGAGTAGGAGTTCGAGTATGTGGTGTGATAAGACAGGCAAGAAACAAAAATTGCTAAAACCAAAAAGAATGCCAAATCATGGATGAAGTAGACGCCAAACGACAAACGCAGCTTGGCTGCACAGATAAAAAATCTGCAATCAGGATTTTGGTCTCAGAACCACGAATTTTTGTCTAAAAGTGCATCGAGAACATAAAATTCTTAAAGTTAGAAAGCACATCTTGGCTTTTAGAATATTTCAAATAAAACTAAATTCTTCTTAATAGGATCAGAAATTTATTTTTTTTTTCAAGAGCACACATATATGTATAAGAATAAAGGTTCTTAAATAGTCAAGACAACAAATAAAAGATATATGGACTTTTAATTGTTGTATTTTTTTAAAATATACATTTTATTTTCTGGTGTGGTAATTTTTTTTATATTGGTATATATGTAATTATGTTTTTTATGGTATGAAGTAATTATGTTTTCCATACAATTTAATATTTGTATTCCCTTATGAAGAGTTCTCAGATTAATATTCTCAGTATTAATAATTCGGTCTTAAAATGGTACAACAAAATATGTAAGGTAAATGTAATTGATTTTAGAAGTTTGTCTTTTTTCCAGTGTTGGTACCAAGCGACGAACGCAGCTTGTATAATTGCATTGAACGCGACTGATGAAAAGAGTTGCGGAAAGAGGAGCGTGAACAGGAAGAGGAACGGGATTAGGAACAGGAACAGGAACAGGCCGCTCTGTATTGCTGTACTGCTGTTCGGCTGTACGGCTGTATTGTTGGCAGTAGGAGGTCAGCGCTGTTCAGCGTCATATGGTGCGAATGATCGCCATATTGTGAAAATGGCTGGTTGGTTGGTCAGCTAGCCAGGACGTCAGGACCTAGACCAGGACCATGACCAGGACCAGGACGGCCTTTGGCACTTACGAGTACCCGTACTCGTACTCATACTCATACTCGTACTCATACTCGTACTCACCGCTCTCTTTATCTGCCGGACCCTTTGATATTGTCCGCTTTATGTAGCTAAGTACGTGCACAGATGTATGTACATATATATGCATGTATACATATGTACTTAATCGAGTATACGCATATATATGTATGTATGTATATTTTTGCTTTTATGTGTTCGTGTCGTGTTGCGTCGCGTCGCGTCGCGGCGTTAAAAGGAAATTGTGATTGCTGCATAAAATGCTTTTAGAATTGTTGCCAATCGATTTGGGCACGGATTGCTAATAGCCGTAGTCGTAGTCGCAGCCGTAGTCGTCTCCTTTCCACTATAAACCATCTACTACTACACCCACATGCATTTACGTTAGGGTGCATCGAATTTTTTTTGTACAAAATATGGTCCCCCAAACACAAACAAATTTTCATTAAAAAACTTTAGTTTTAAAATTAATTTCTAGCTCCCTCTTTTTGAGTTGAAAATTTTTGTGTTTTTAGTCCTTGCATAAACGAAAATTATGTCCTAAGAACTGGTCCTAGCAAGAGCAAAAAAATATATTAATTTTTCAGCTCAAAAACCAAGGAAGAGAATGGATTTTAAAACTATGGTATCTTGGAGAATCTGGGAATTGGCCGTATATTACGAAATTGGGTTACCAAATGTTGTGAACAAATTCGATGCACCCCAATGTATGCATACAATATGCGATTTAAAATTCATTGTGAAACATTTGTACGGAATTGTGTTTTGTATTTTAGACGCTCTCCGCTTTGTTCGGACCTTAACAATGTTCAGTTGGTTCAGTTGCCGTTGCCAAGGAAATACAGAGGAACAGACCAGAAACAGAGACAGAAAAAAAATACACAAAGATGAAACCAAAATTGTGTGGCAACGCAAATCCAACAACATTTACATCAACAATGTCGAAAGGCAACAGCATGTTGTAATTTTTTACTTTTTCTTTGGTTTTGTTCCTGGTGTCAATTGACTTAACAAATTTCAAATTTAGCTCGAGAACAGATATAATACAGAGTACGAGACTCAATAGTCGAGTTAGGTAAGGCCAGTTAAAAAAAGTAAAAATAATTGTAATTATGGGTAATTGTAGATACTCGTGTATGTTTTAGCATACATTTTATAATCAAATCTAAGCAAATACAAAGTATATCTCTGATTTAATAAGGTGTGTATTATCTATCATTAATTAATTCATTTCAGTCGATTTCAGAGACGAAACATAACAGCTGTATGAATGCTGTATACACCGATGTGTTTTTTTTTTTGACCCTGTGCTAAAAATGTTCAGGGGTGTATTAAGATCGTGAAAAAAAGTGTGCGTATCAGGCAGAAAGAGGCGTGGCAGACTTTATAAAGAATACATATTCCTAATGAGCATCGCATGCTGAGTCGATTTGGACATGCCCGTCTGTCCGTCCCTCCTGATGTCCGTCCGTCTGTATGAACACCTAGATCTAAGAGCCTATAAGAGCTAGAGATACCAAACTTGGTATGTACGTTTATTTAGATTGAAAGCAGATCAAGTTGGTTTTAAATATTTTGAATCGGACATGGATCCGTCGGTCGAAAAATCAAGTTTTAGTACGAAAAACTATTTTATTTTCGTGGATATATTAACCAATCTGACAGAATATGAATTTATTTTGGTCCTCTAAATCCTGATGAAAATGGGTCAAATCTGCTTAATCTATATATATAATATAACATACAGCTGTCATTGCCATAGCTGTCATTGCTGTCATATAAAAAATTGCATCTTAAAATTAGGTACGACCATACTTGAATTAATACCGTTTTGATCTTCAAGTTTTAAAATTGTTGTGTACTATAAATCTTGAATTTAGTAATTTAAAAACTAATTTAAGTTTTTTTTTTACTTTAAATAGTTTTTTTTCAAGATTAAAAGGAAGTTAAAAATTAGAACGTTTCGTACTGAAAGCAAGTAAATTTTGGGATATTTCTTTTTCATTCGCACCTTAGATTTCTCAACTGGTTCTAGTGACGCAAAAATGACGTTGAGCTTGGATCGCTGGTAAAATTTGCACCTATTTCGAAAGGTCGCTAACCAAGAAAATACACCATTATTAAATGGTATTTTTTTCTTGATTTTAGTATACATACTAGTGCATGTTTTAAGATTACAATTAATTTATTACGAAAATTGTATGTACAGGAAACAAGTACATTTGGGATTTAGTTCAAGATTTTTGTGTATTTAAAGTACGTTTTCTGTTTTTATAAACTTGAATTAAACCCAAAACAAGCTTTCCGTACTTGCGAAAGCCGAAATTGATATAATATTTTTGTTCTCAACTTTAGAAATTCCGAATTTAAACAGTTTTTGAGATCGTTCGTACTTGAACATAGCCTGTTGAAGTACGGAAACCTTGATTTTTTTCTGAGTGTGTCATTGCTGTCTCTTGCCATATTACCGCGAGCGCAGCGAGAAAGAGGCGGAGCCCTCTTGTTTATAAATTCTCACTTAATCTAACTTATTAAGTCAACTTGAAGAGAAACACAATATGACAGTCTTGCTAGAATAGAAATACAAATACGAATACCTACTGCTAACTTAATGAGATCCAAAACTTTTATGGTTTGTTTTTTATTTTTGGAATTGTAATGAATCAAAACAGTTTTCATATTTTTCTTAATTAATCTTATTTCTTTCTTGGCTGGCGGTTGTGAAAGCTTTTTGTGCAAACCTTGCGAAAAAGAACTCGGACTAAAGTGCTAAACTGAGTAAAATATGCGTTAAATAAAGGTTGGGTAAGAACCTGATGTGCTCGTGAATTACTTGAGTAAAAGTGATGAATGTTTGCTTAAAGTTGTGAATGACTTTAGTGTTTGGGTTAAAAACCTACAGAATGAAGTGAGAACGGTCCATTTGAGATTATTCCCTATATTTGACTCGAATAATATTACTCAAAATACGAAAATTGGGAAAACAAAACTATTAAGCATTTGACTTGTATATAAAATTTGGAAAATCTGTTAATTAGAAATAAAATTTAGGAAAAAAAATATTGGGAAGATCAATATTGGGATATATCAAAATTGGAAAATATCAAAATTGGGAAAGATCAAAATCCCACAAAAAAAACCTCTACACGAGGTAAAAGTCTAGTGACGAAAGCAATTTTTAGCTCCAAAATTTCTGATATCCAATTGTGTGACGAGCAAAATTCAGTTTATTATAAAAACTTTAAATAAAAATAAAAATTATTAAAAAAAAAAAAAAACACGAAATTTGGCATTGTGCAATGTGCTCAAAAAGGGCGAGCTTCTTTGTACATAAAAATTACTTTTTGCACAGTGCCGAATACCAATTTTCGTACTAAAACATACATAAATTTAATAA
The DNA here is from genome assembly GCA_951394115.2 of Drosophila phalerata. NCBI lineage: Eukaryota > Metazoa > Arthropoda > Insecta > Diptera > Drosophilidae > Drosophila > Drosophila phalerata. Next base: position 50,234,832 of record OX596006.1, on the reverse strand, counting down.
AAATCGTTAGAGCCGTTTTGTCAGCTAAAAAACCTTATTTCACCTGTAAAATGTTACCTGAGTACTTTAGAAAAAAAGTTTGAAGGTACGTCAAAAAGCCCTTAAACTCACCTTTCCAATGATATATAGGACATATCTGTAGCTTCTATAATTTGCAAACTTCAATTTTAGCGGGAAATAGCGTTTTCCCGCTAAACTAGCGGGAAATTCAAAAAGTCGTAGAACAAACATTTCTATATTTTTGAAAAGAAACAAATCCTCATCATTACATCTAAGCTTTTTTAGCGCTTTGATACGCGCAAACGAACCGACAAACAAACTGACTTTTCATCTTAATTTGAAAAGTCCACTAAAAATTTCAAATTTTATTATCTTTCGAACCAGTTATCGGATTTGGGTGATTTGGGTATCAATCGACGCGTATTTTTGATTAGAATTTTTTAAAAATAAAAAATTTTACAAAAAGGCCCCAACGGCCCCATTAGCTGCGATCGTTTAAATTTTTCCCCTCCCACTTACACCCCCGTATCTCATGAACCAGGTGAGTTACAAAAAGTTTTAGTATGCCATTTTGTAAGTTAGGACTCAACCTTTCGATCGGTATATAACTCGATCTGATCGGACAGTCGTAGCAAATTTTCCAAATTAGCTGTATATATTGCTAGTCGCCTTTCGCACCCTTCTTGATGCTTTCGTCACTAGAGCGAACTGCCGTTCGCAGTGATTGGGAATATTGTTATTTATGTAAAAAAATATTGGGATAAGAAAAATTAAGAAAAATATTTTATAACAAATCACGCGATTTCAAATTAAATATTATTGATTTATAGTTCGGAACATTTTCCTACTAGCAAAAAGACTTTACATTTTGTCAAACCATGTAACTCAAAATCAATGAGCTCTCCATATAAATTTTTTTGCCATCTTATTTAAAAATTTTTTAAAATCTTTTTTTTTCGTTTGATTTGTGTGATTTGAGTAGCGTTATAAGACATAATAACATAATTCTTAATATTGACTTTCCTAAATTTTGTCTTCTCAATAAGGTATTCTTAATCACTTTATTTCTTGATTGTCAATCACTTCATTAGAAAGCCAATCAATCGATTAGAAGGTACAAAGATAGTTATATATGTATGTATTATGATAGATGGTTTGTATATTTACCTGTTGTTCCGGGCATACCATTGCACATAAATATCTGACTGTCTTATAATACCAATATTAAAGCTCACTTCACATAAAAAAACACAACAAAATGAATAATAGCAACTTGGGCTTTTAAGTGCCTTGCACTTGGGGATTTATTTAAACAAATTTACATATATTTTTACATATATATGTACATATATGTACTGTTCTGAATGTGTGTACACATACATGTAGAGCCTATATTTAGCTTATGATGTTATGTGCAACTTAGCTTTTTACTGCCTATTGTGGTAGGCCGTTAGGCTGTCTTCTGTATGGTAGTGTAGTGTAGTATAGTGTAGTGTAATGTAGTGTAGTGTACTGTAGTGTAGTTGAGTATACTTCGTAACAAGCGCGCTAAACTGCCTTAGGACGTGGCAGTCAAACGACTGAACCTTGCATCTTGCAACTTTAAATACGCAGACTCATCGCCGTCTCGTGTCCTATGTTGAATTTAATATATATACATATATATATACGTATGTCTCTATGTGTTGGTACTGGCATGTATACATATACATATATTAGCGGCCAAATCGGGCTGTGCTAGGCACGGCGCAACAGGCAGACGCACATGCGACAGAAAACCGTAGTCGGAGCCGTAATCGGATTCGGAGTCGTAGTTGCAGTCACAGCCGCTATTATAGTGGGACATATGTATGAGTCTGTATTGCATCGTATTCATATATGTATGTATGTATGTGTGTGTGTGTGTGTGTGAGTGTGTATATAAACTAGAAGAAAAACAAAACCTTTAAAAAAATGAGAGCAAATACGAAGGCGATGAAAATAAGCACGCGCCGACACCAACCACTTGAATACTTGCATAGATACTCATAGGTATATACTTATATTCATAAATGTGCTCTGAAATTATTAAAAGACCCATTGAAATTTAGATATTCACGAGTGAGTGTAGAATCGTATAATTAATATACTCATTCACAAATAGGTGCATAAGACCTAGTCGTTCTCTAGAATACAACACGGGAGCATAGCCTGTTGCGCCGTATTTTGTCTATACCATCCATATTCAACAGGCAGAAGGCACTGTAAAAACACACATACAGGCACACACACACACGCATATACATTATTTTATACATAGTCTTGTGCGTAGGCATGCAAATGTCTATTCACGATATACATAGGTATGTATGCGTTGACACATCCGGTTCCGCAATAATCGGGCTTCATTTTCTATGAGTGTGTGCGAATGACGGGACTGCCGGTCAGGGTCTGTTCCCAGTCTGAAAATGAAGCGTGAATTTCCTACACAAATAATCCTCGATTTTTGCACATTTTGGACACAATCAGATTATTTGGTTCTCTCTCCTAACTGTTCCATACCTTAGCTTACCTTACAAATATTAGTTACACTTTGACATATCGCAACCGATTTAGCTACATTAAATTAAGATATTTATTATTTTAAAAATAAATAAATAATGAAAATAACTTGTTTTCAGTTAGGTGTATATCCCGCTGAAGCCAGTAAAAATTGCTAACAATTTTTCCCTGTAATTGTAGACAATAAAAAAAAAATTGGAATATTTCCTAAAATTCAAAATATTCCTGCAGGGACATCCGAAATTCGTTTAGGTACACTCACATACATAAGCTATTTAGTTGTACCCACAACGTATAACGTACAAAGTAAAACGCACATACAACCGTCAGTGTACCGTTGCTATGCGACTCATCGTCGCCGTTGCCGTCGCTGTTGCCATCGCTGTCGCTAACGACAATACGAAGCTACCGTTTTCTCTACTCGTATCCTGAAATGTGCTGCAGGCTGTTGACGTTAAGTTGTTGTTTTTGATGCGCCTTCGGCTTTGGGCCTGCATTAGGGGAAGCTGCAATATTCCGAGCGCCTTTACCGTGGTCCTCTTCCCATTTCTAAGCTGTGTTAAATCAAGATTTGAAATTTTGAAAAAAAAACTTTTTGGGAGATTTAGGAAAACACAATTTTTATATGCAGAATCGATTAAGAAACCAAGTAATCATCAAATTCAGATTCCGCATAAAAATTGGATTCGTTTTGAAAAAGCTGTGCAAGTGTGAAGTCTGGTTAAACTTAGGATTATAAGCTTTACAAGTCAAATTTTTGTCGAATAAAAGTAATATCTTTATTATAATTATGGAAAAAGTTATAATTGTTTTCTAAACATTGAGTGTAGCAGTATTGAAGTATCGTGTGTGCTTAGAGCCACTGTGCACCTTGGGTCTAGGAGTATTGCCGGCGCAGCCTGTTGCTGCAGCTCCTTCATTACTGCGAGTACAAGCACGAAAAGTATCTGTATCTGTGTCTGCGCAACTCACCACCATAGATACACATCGCTCAACTCTAAACTGTTGCTCACTCTTTAGCAACAGGTACTGCGACAAGTTGAATCCGAACTATCTGTACGAATGCTGGCACTGTAACAAATACCAATGCTCTTAACAGTCATGCGCACTCGCATTTCCATTTGTAAATTGTAAAATGTAAATTGTAAAATGTGCAGAGTCAGTCACTACTGGGTTTCACTCGGCACTCACTCGTTGCCCCTGTTCGGATGGGGAATTCCCCAGGTTTCACGATGGAATGCAATACAGCCGACTGTCCGAACTCCGAGTATACTGCACCTATCAGGACACAGGAGAAATTCGAGCATTGACATGACAAAAGGGGGTATCCTGAAATATTTGAGAGCAATCCATTCATACTACGCCACTGTCCTCAGCAACAGTTTTTGCTCACCTTACCCATGAAGGTGAATGTGATACTATTATCGTCGTGTCATTACGTGCGTCCGTGCGAAAAAATGCTATCCCGGCTCTGATCAAGTACATGTTAAATATTCTAAAACCATTTTCTTACAGCCCTTTTCCGCGATGCTTACTTTCATTTTTGTCAATTTTTTCACTTTTCATTTCTACTGATTTGTGGATTTTCAGGTAAAATATGACTCAGTAAGTTAAAAGTTGCTATATATAAAGAAACCTACTTACAAGTCGAATGTCTTGATGTGATCAAAGCATTGGATCTATGGTATAAGAATGCTCTTTGTAGGCTCTGCCACGCCTCTTTCTGTCTTTTACGCACATTTTGCTTTTGATAATCTTTATGTACCCTTTGTATTTAACGTTAAAGGGTATTCATTTATTAAAATATTAAAATATTTATGAGCATAAACAGGACCACAACAAGGGAATCAAACCTAAACAAATATCATATCCGGTTTCGGTAAGGCCTGAAGAAACTATATCAGTACAAAGTTATAATTGTCCTTTCGAACAAAATTCGGAAATTTGAATGCAGAATGAATTAAAAGATCAACTGTGATTGAAATGACATTCCGCTTAAAGATCGGTCCAGTTTTGCCAAAGTTAGGATAGTTAAAGTTGGTTTAAGAGCTATTGGATTCTAGATAATTTAGGGACGACACTTTGAAAACCTTTATATCCGAGATTATAAGTGGTAGAGCAACTTATTTTGGTGACTATACTCCTAGGATATTAACTTATATGAAAAAATGGAATATCCAGAGCAATTTTAAAGCTACAGCATGGTTTTATTTATAAAAGTGGTTCGGTATGGGTCAAACAAATTTGAACCAGTTTTTTTATGTTTAAAACCGGCTTGCTGCCTTGAGACTACCAAGTGGGCGGCAACAATCGAGCACTCTCGACAGTAGGATACCCTGTGCCCAGGTACTCTGTACCAAATTTGGTCAGGATAAATAAAACCAGGTTAAATTCATATTCTATGAGTTTGGTTAAGTCGATAATAAAGTTTAAGTATGGAATAGTTTTTTTCATTTTTAAGATAACAAAAAACTTTTCCATGCTTAATCTTAATTTTCGACTGAGCGTCTGTATGGCAGCTATATGATGTATTGGTCCGAATTGAACCAAATTTGTGCAGGATGTAAAAAACCAGAATGTATATTGTGTCAGATTGGGCACGATATCTCCAAAATCCAAGAAGATTTTCGTACTAAAACTTCATTTTCGAACCAACAACCAAGTTTGAAGTCTCTAGCTTTTATGGTCTCTGAAATGGACGCGTTCGAACAGACGGAAAAACAGACGGACATGGCTCAATCGACTTGACTGGTGATCTTGATCAAGAATCTGGCTGTTACATGCATTCTGCCAAACACATTATAGCCTCTTTTACCCATTTTGAATGGGCTCAGGGTATAAAAAGTGGTATTAAATTTGTAATGAAGTCTTTTAAGTTGAATTTAAAAAAAATCTATATGAATGTATTTAAATCTGCGTATAAAACAGTCAGTCAAAACTAACTACATAGCGCTTTTTTATCTGAACCTATTTGATAGGTGTACGATGTATAGGCCTTTTTACCTGGAACGAATCTTTATTGAATTGTTGATGATAATTTTGTTCATTTTGCAGTTACTTTTGACGTCAGACTTCGACGGAAGTGCATCCGGTATGCACAGTACAGTAAAGTCTGAAGAGAAAGGGACAAGGAGAGGGAGAGAGACAGGAGAAATGACACCTGCATCTACTACACACAATTTGATAAAACAATTGAAGGAGTGTACAACATCTCGCACATAACAGGCTCAGTCAATCAGTTTCAGTTCAGTTTCAGCTTTTAAAGGATAGGTTGGCGTAGGGCCACAATCGTCCACCAACTGTCGACTGTCGACCGTCGACCACAATCGACCGACAAGTCAATCTGGAGCCACAGTGGCTACTGTGGCGCATAACGTACGAGTACACGAACAAACACGACGCGTTTGACAAAAGTTGCATAAATTAACGTTGAAAGCTATGGCCTTGGTTGTTGTTGTTATTGCTGTTGTTGTTGTTACTTTGTTAGCGGAGCATCCCACCAGCAGCAGCAACATGCAATAAAGTCATCAAATGATGCCTTTGCTTTCACCTTTATTGATGTTCCGTCCTGTTCTTTTAGAAAACAACCTCAAACAGCATCATTGACTTTGCCGCCAATATTTAACAAAGTAAATGAACATTTTGCATCTTTGTCGTCTGGGATCCATAGTGCCATACAGCTATTTTTCAAAATTAACCCAATTAGAACATGGAATTATTGAAACATAATAGAGCAAGCTATATTTGTAACATTTTAAACATGATCACTGTCCATATTCCTTAATTTTCAGCTTAAACTAAATCTTTTTGCAATTGTTTCTTAGTGACATGCTCTTATTATAGCGTATCTCTAGTGAATTCCAAACGGATTACACAAAAAACTAACAAATAGCCAAAGAATAATATTTAAGAAAAGTAAGGATAAGGAGGGAAGATTCAGAAATCATAAAAAAGGAAATTAAAAAAAAAAAAAAAAAATTCACAGTACAAAAATTAGGAAAAAATAAAATAAATCGCTACTCAATTATTACATTTATTTAATTGATATAAAACGAGGTGGCTCGACAAAATGTTATTTCTTTTTGCAAGTAGAAAAAAGTTCAAAAAAATAAAAAATATGTCTTTTTGCTAGTAAAAAAAAAGTTCAAAAGAAAAAATCAAAAATAATTGATTATCGTGTGATTTCTACATTGTTAAAAATTTTTTATTTTGACTTTCAAATTGTCACTTAAATTTTTGTTTTATTTTTTTTTTATTTCCTTATAGGGTGTTTCCACAGAAAATGACCTCTTACAACTCAAAAATAAAATTAGTATTTTTTCTTTATTTTTCCGCTAATATTACACAAAATGAATGTATCTGTCCTTTTCCGAAGGATTAAATTTAATTTTCTTTATACTAACAAAAATATGCTGCTTTGAATTTCGTACACCATACCCGATTTTTTCCCGGCAAATTGCATGGCCTTTTGTAAGCTCTGGAAAAACTGTTCTAATGGTGGTTTACAAAGAAAACAAAAGCCACGTGACAGCTAAAAAATTTCTTCATGCTTAGGAACAATCCCGAAGGCGACAATTGAAAATTACAATTTTTGGGAATAAATCAAAAATAGCCTAAACGAGTGTAACGACCATTACCCTAAAAGCATAGAAGTTTGATTATTCTGTAAATGATTTAAGCAATATAATATTACTGTAGCGGATAGTAAGAAGGTAAGCAAGAAGAAGAATTTCGTAAGACCACATAAGCATCAAATGTCTCCCTTGATTTTTTAAACAATTTTTTATCGATGTAACGACCATTACCTATTTTTCGGCATTTAGAAAAAAAGTTTTGAAATTAGACTTTTTATGAATTCTTTCGGTTGCTACTGATGCTTGAACTTTCGTAGGTGTAAAATTAGGCAATCCTCGTGGCCTATTTGCTTAGGTTGGAATTTTATTAAAAAAATTTCCGAAAAAAAGTAATGACCGTGACTTTGGAAACACCCCTATCGAAAAAATTCAACAACTGCACTATTTTCAAAAAGACAACGTAAATTCCGTGCAATCGGGTTTAACAGGCGTATCAGTTTTAAAAATGAATATCCTAAAACGTTTACATTATAATGACGTTTATTCTTCATCTCAAGGCGAATAAAACAGCAATAAACTTAACACACTAATTGTACGCAACAGAATATAGCCTTTCGTTTATGTTTTTCTTTTTTTTTACTCATAATAAATGGATGCAAACACAAAAATCGTTTAATTTTTTATAATGTAACGACAGTGACTTTCACCTGTAACGACCATGACCTTTTTAAAACTTTTTTTTTTGGTAACTAATTTTCTATAGTTTGAAAATTAACTCATTCCTTAAACAAAACATTCCAAAGAATTTAATCAAATTTTTTTACCTATCACATCCTGTGCAAAATTTTACAGAAAACTATGTTTGTTGACAAAAATTAAAAAGAGCTCATTTGTAAGGTAACGACCATGACTTTTTTAATGGTCAAAAAAAGTATTGAAATTAGACTTTTTATGAATGCTTTCGGTTGCTACTGATGCTTGAACATTCGTAGGTGTAAAATTAGGCAATCCTCGTGGACTATTTGCTTAGGTTGGAATTTTATTTAAATAATCTCCGAAAAATGGTAACGACCGTGACTTTGGAAACACCCTATAACAAAATTGTCTCAATTTGTCTTTTTTAATGGTTATATTTCCAATATTTTCTTTTTAATTTTTATCTCCCAATAAAAGAATTCCTAACGTTGGTATCCTTATTATTATTACTTCCAAGTTAAATGCTTCGCAGATATGTTTTTCTAATTTTTAGTTTTAAATTTTCGTACTCATAGTGATATTTTTCAACATTCGTGTAGGCAATCCTTAAAGTAGGTACTTCTAATATGCATTCAAAATAAACCCAATTAGAGTATGTAATTAATTTAACATAATAGAGAAAAATATATTTTGCATTTTATATTTTACTCATGCTGACCGTTTGTATGCGGAACGTTAAGTTGTACCCTAAAACATCCCTTAACTGACAGATACAAATACAAATAAAGATACAGATGCAGATGCAGATAGAGATACAATTAGAACATCCTGACCCCAAATATTCACGTGTGTGGACGTTACCCGCTGTGGCTTTGTGGATAAGCACGGACAAAAACGTGTGCACAAATCTAAATATAGGAATTAATGAATTATGACTAAAAGGATTTGCTTCGCTCTCGTGCATTCAAGCGGCGATTTCAGGTTTCAGGAAGGTTTTGTGCTCACTTGAGTGTAAGGCCACATAACACACATAAATAGCAACACCTACAAATACACATACCTTATACCTTGTACATCGATGTGTTGTGTTCATTCTAAAACACTTTGATCTCTATCTTTCCGTTAGGTAATTAATTAAGCGAAAACTGTATTGGATTTTTCGACTAATACGAGTATGTGCTTAATAAATGGTGCATAACCATATTTGTACCATAGGGTTTATAAAATGTCAGCACCTTTAAATATAAAGTATTATAATTAGAAAAAAAGTTTATGCACTGAATTCTACATTTTTGGACTCATTTTAGCAAGCGAATCACATTATACCCTTTTATGCCCGCTTTCAGTGGGCTCAGGATATAACTAGGATACGCAAAGTCTGCTGTCAATATTTCATGAAAATTGATTTAATTAACTCGATAGATCTTCAAATAAAATGATCTAGCTGTTGATATTTCGTTGTATTTTTACATCACCAATTAACATCCGTTTGAGTAAGCTGTTTTCAGAATACGAGAAAAGTTTTTTGTACTCGTAAATAAAATTGCATCTGAGTGACAAGTATTTGACATAGAAACTCTGTTGGGATTTCAATGGAGAGAGTCTTCATCTGTTTTTTATTGGCTCCATTAGAGTGATGTGGCAGTTTGGCACACTGCTCGTCAATGCCACCACAGTGAAGAAACAATGAACGACACCTATGTTATCACGACATTGCATTGAGGGTGTTGTTTAATTAAATTTCTGAAATTAAAATGTTTTGTTTATATAAATTGAAAAATGTGCAGACCAACTACAACACAGTGCGACAAAGGACAAATATAAAACAACGCTGAATAAAAACATATCAAACCAACATTGAAGCATTAATACTCTTACATAAAACATACAAACATAAAAATTAGCTAGGGCTCATGTAATTTTTTAATTCATTTAACATTTATTGTAAGCATTTTAATGTAATTTTACAACAATTAACTTTACATAATAAATAAATTATTTATTCTCCTAGCATATATTTTATGACTAATAATAATAATTATTTGATTTTGTAAGTGTGATACATTACTACAGCCTTAATTATATTTAGTAATAGTAATACTCGTAGTCGCCTTTCGGGGTGCCTTCCTTTTTATGAAGTCATTATACCCTGTGGTATAGGTAGTCAGCAGTCTGTCTGCCAGTTAGCGCTATTGTTCCCAACTCAAATCGGTGCTGGTGCGAAATATACGAGTACAGCTCAAAGCAGTTTTCTCCGTTTAACAGGCTGCAAGTCATTCATTCAATGATTGAGCTTCATCAATGTTTTCAGCCAGGTGCCAGGTGTACTCATACTCATATATGTGCAAGTGAATGTTCGAGTACATTTATGGATGTGTTTGTAGTACAACTGTTGCTGGCTTTTCAATTTTGATTCCTTTCATTACAATTCCGTTGTCTTTGTAAGAGGCAACTGCGCATTGCCATACCAATTAATTTAAACCCCATTGCGCCAAAAAACTGTTTCAGAATTCATATCAACTTAAAGAATATACATTTTTGTGAGTAAAATAGTATTAACAAATACTTATTTTATATCTTACACTGATAAATAAAATGTGCTAAAATCAAGATTTTGGTCTCAGAACTTAAAAATGCGTCGAGAACATGAAATTCTAAAATTAAGGGAACACATCTTGGTTTTAAGAACATCTAAAATAAGACCAAGTTCTTATTTAAAGAATAATTGTTCTTAAAATTTAAATCAAAAATTAAAAAATATAAAAATAATTTTTTACAATAATTTTTTTTTTTTTTTTTTAATCATGATTTATATACATTTTATTCTGTCATAGTAATTTTATAAATGTTATTTTATTTTGTTACGAGTGACATATATGAAATACTACTTAATTTTACTTTCGGAACAATTTAAGATTTTTTTTCGTATATTAAGATTTTATGATTTTTTAGATTAATAATCTTAGTTTTAGTAATTTGGTCTTAAAATTATCTTATTTTAAGAACAAAATATTTAAGATGAATGGTCTTGATTTTAAAAGTTGGTTTTTTTTCACAGTGTATTATTATTTCTCATTAATATGTTATTTCTTGGCAAGAGTGGGATTCGCACCCGCGCTTTTTTTCAAAGTGAAGCGGCGACTCTTACCAGAACGCCACGGGACAACTATCGGTCAGACGTGAAAATATAACAAATTGATATCTTCGTAACAATTTAAAACTTTTATTCATATATAAAGAATAGCAATTTTTTATTTAATATTGGTAATATGGTCTTATATTAAAAACATAATATATTTGATGAATATTCTTGATTATAGAAGCTTGACTTCTTTACTGTATTTTCTAGAAACAAGAATCTTTCAACTCATTGCGATTGGAATAAATCACATAAGCTGATAAAAACCTAAAGTGTTTAAATTCAATTCCCTTCTTGCTGACAGTTAAACATCGATAATCATCAACGGCATCCGACATAGAAAAAAGTACTCGTATATAGGGTCAAGAAAATCCGAAAGCAACTAAATATTTCGGATTCTCAATTCAACCCGTGTCATTTCAAGTTTCAATGGAATACAAAATATTTAATCTTACACGTTATCATCATAATAAACTCAAAGTACTTCATGTCCACCCGCTGACAGTCTTTTCCTTACATCTTCCATTGACTTGAACAATATATGTTTAATTTGGATGATCACTGTCAAATCAATGAAATTCATTTTGTTGTGTACATATCCCTTTATCATTTCGTGAAGAAGGTTGAAGATGAAACTGTGCACCATTGCCGGGAAACCCATTGATTTCCGACACTTTGCTGTCCAAATAAATAGGCAAGAAAATACAAATGGATTTGAACACAAATGTACACATAATAGAAGCATATCAAACAAGATTAAATACGAATATAAATGTAAATACATATACAAATATTTCCCGCCACTTTTGTTGTTGTTGTAAGTAAACTAAGTCACAGAAACAAACCAAATCACAGGAATGAGTGCAATAAACATAAAAAAAAAATAAATATATTAAAGTTTTCTTGCTGAAAAAAGAAAAATAAAGAGTAAGATAAAAATAATTTATTATCGACAAAAATGTTCTTGAATTCGATGAATGTCAATAGAGTTATAGAGAATATTCTGTACGGTGGAGCTTCATAAAAATAAAACATTATTTGGGTCTTTTATTTATTATTTGTAAGCCTGATTTGTGATTGACCATTTTTGAATTCAGATTAAACTATTAATTTCTATGGATAACAGATTTGTTTTTTTTTTTTTTTGTTTCTTATAACCCTTCAAAATACAAGAACAAAATATGTAATGCAAATTGGATATACGCATCGTTTTAGTAACGTAGGCCTAAATACTCATACAGTGGAATTTCGACAACCGATTCGCTTGTGCTCATTTCTTGGAAGTCTCCACCTTGCAATAAATACAAAGGCCGAGCCAATTTTGGATTGTTTAAATAAAAATCAATTAGCGCTGTTGTGCTGCGAAGATGGGTGATGCCTTTAAAGATTTTTTCGCGCGTCAGCAGATCACTTGGATACACAGTTTCGATAACCTTGTCGCCGGAGCGTTTAACCCATGGTCGCTCCTTAAGAGGCACAGTTCGACCAAAGGCGCTGAGAAGCGGTTTTTGTGTTACACGCATTGCATGGTCATTGATGTGTTTCTCGTATTTCAGCTCAATTGCCATCTGTAAGCAAACAAATATATGGCATTAGTTGTATAGTGAGTCAAGTGAACTAAATCAAATTAAAATACTATAAAATGCAGAATGATTTCTCCAAAACATGTTCATCATTTCATTCCACTTGAAAATCTTTTAGGTTTTGACAGTTTGAAGTTAGTCAAAATTTCGACTTAGCAACTTTTCAAGTAAAAATTATATTTACGATTTAATATGATTTTTTACAACAAAATATAACGTCTCAGAATCAAATGTAAAGTGTTGTATTATACCAGTGAAACTCATACATTCAAAAAATGCGCTTGTATGCGAAGCAGAGAAACACGAAGGCAACGTGACGAATCAAAATGCGCGAGCTTCAACCGAACACTTGCATCGTGAGAGCAAAAGCAGCCGAACACTCGCTTCGTAAGAGAACAAGCTGCCGAGCGTGCTATTTATAGAATGCACATATTCTCTCTCCCTATACGTGTGGCGGCTGCGACGCCGGCAGAGTTTTGCTTCCCAAACAACTTTGTTTGACTTTGCAAATGTTGGACACCACTGTATTATACTAATAACGCTATAGGGAGTTGATTAAAAGTGAAAAATTAAGATATTAAGTTTTAATTTTTTAAAATTCCAAAGGGGGGCATTAAAATCGAAACCCAGATCTTTGGGGAAAATTTTGCCCGTTGCCTAGTGTAATTAATAATCTCCCCAACTCGCTCTTTGTACGCTCGAGTACAAGTACTCGCTCTGGATTTAACAAGTTCGCCTTATAAATGTTGACTTACATGAGGTTTGTTCCACTTGTCTGCTACGGTTTGGGCTATGGCATTTACCTCCTTTGGATCCGTTTTAACAGACGCAAGGAGAGTGCGATCGCCTTTAATGGAGAATAAGTTCTTTACCTTCTCCGGTGTCATGGATGTATCCAAAGTGCCAATCGAATTAAGCCAATGAATAAAACGTTCAGCTGACTGCAAAAAAAACGTAAAGAACTTGTTATTATTAGTTGATCGATCAAAGCATTTAGAAACCAACCGCATCCATGAGATTCTCCGCCTGCTCATCAAGCGTGTACACCGAATCTCCCGGCTTCGACCGTTCCACTCTCGAGTCCCAACAGACGCGTTCATCACGCGTAGCGCACAGGAACTTTGCATACCAGCTGGTCTTATCGATGGTGCGGTGTGTATGGCCTACGGGCTCATCCAGCCTGAGATCGAACTTTTCAAACTCATGATCCATACGCACTATATCCGAATGTTGGCTTTCACTAAAATGCTCTTCCACTTTCTTTTTCCCAAGGTCCGTTATCTAAAAGGACCGTATTCGTTTTTTAATAAATACTCGTTCACTCATAAAAGTATGCCATCCTAAAATTAGGTACGACCCTACATGAATTTATATCGTATTTAATTGCTGTGTATTAAAAATTTAATTTTAAGAATAAATAAATCTTAAATTAAATAATCTGATTGATAATTTTTATGGAAGCTATCAGAAGTAATAGTCCGTTTTTATCCATGAACTGAAAAATAGGTATGCTTTGTACTAAAAGCATGTACATTTTGGTATATTACATTTTCATTGTAGCACCTTAGAGCTCTTCTTCTAGGGACGCAAAGCTGACGTTAAGCTTGGATCTCTGGTAAAATAAGCACACCTATTTCAAGGATTCTAATTGTACTCGATTTTTAAATTTTTCCTAATTTTAGTATACATACATAATGTATGTTTTAAGATTAAATTAAATTACATTTTATAATGTTTTGTACCAGAAACAAGTATATTTAAATAATCAAAAAAAAAAACTTATTTTAAGAATTCCGAGCTTACGAAAAGTTAACATGAAATAAGATTTTTGTTCTCAGTTTTGAATATTTCGAGCTCGGAAAGTTTTTATTTTTAAGTTTTCTGTCGTTCTTGCAATCTGGGTACTTACGAGTGGAGCTCCATCCTGACCCTCTTCCCTGCTGTCTTGTTCACTGGCAATCTGATAATCATGTGGACGTTCCTCGCGCATCTCATCTCGAATAAAAACCACATCATCTGATTTCGAATAGTCATAGGCCTGGATCTGCTTAACCCGTTCTCGCAGACGGGGTGGCAACACTAGCGAGTAGTCGATGACGGGCAACCGAGGTTGCGAAACACAATGTACCGCGAACTCAACTTCGTCAATCACATCACGCCAATAGGACTTTCCACGAAGACCGCCTCTCGGCCGAAGATGTGCAAAGTCACTGATAATACTGCTTGAGCTCTTTTGGGATTGGATTGGATTCACTTCGTTCCGCAGTCCGTTTCCGTGTCCGTGTCCGAGTTTAGTATCCTGTGTTCCCTTACTGATACGACTCTCCCTACTATTTTGACTACCATGGCTGCTTCGACTGTTTAAACTGCCGGGATAATTATTTGAAGGAATCCTTAACCCCTTGTTGGATGTCGACATAATTACTGATTTACGTTGTTAATTCTACACCAAAATAAATCATGTACTCAATTTATTAATTGAGCAAATCCAGTTGTTATGCTTTTATTTGAAATTGTTTGTTCAATAGCAAAACTTTTCATCCGATTTCATGACTTTATTTCAAAAGCCTATGATGCTTAAAAGCCTTTTGGTTTTGACACCGGATATTTAAATACATGTCAAAGTTTTGCTAGCTAACAATTAAACAAAATTGGTTTATGTTCGAATTGAAAGCTACACTTTAAAAAGCTATTTTGGAACTTGTTATCAAAGTAGCATGTGCTTAAAGCTTAAAAGCAAAGCCTTTTATAAAACTGCATTCGAAATTTTCTACGCATGCGCTAATAATTCTCAGCTCTTTTTTAGATACGCGTACAAATATCCTTTTAAAATTTAAATACAATAACTTAAAAAGTAATGAATTATTGAATATTAAAATATTTTTTTACTGTTACTATGTTACTAATAAGGTTAAGTCAGGCACAAATAGGGTCACAAGCATCTGACCGGCTAAATTTTTTAACAAAAAATTACAATTAAACAATTGAATTGGGCAAATTGAATTGAGCAAAATAACACAAAAATCGTTTCTGTACGTTTGTAATTACAATAAAAATGTTAGTACAAACTGTACAAACGTTATACATTTTGAAAATATATATTGGTGCTGAGGACTATTAATTTCGAAATACTAAAAATACAAGCTGGAGCATAATTGATTACCATTAGCTTGTATATTTAATATATTTTCTTAAACAGCATAGAGCGCAAATATTGAAGCAACAGCAAAGTTCACAATATAAATAGTTTTATTGTTTGCATAAAACAAAGCATGGAGAAATTAGGAATTTAATTTTAGTTATTTATTTATTTATTGTCAAGCTATAAGCAGCCGACAATTAACTATACATTTAAATTAAAAAATAATAAATTTAATTATTACTGTGTAATGTAATTGTAAATATAAATATAAAATATAAATATTCTGGGGGTATTTAAAATGAGAAAGAAAACGATTGGCCCAACATTTGTTGCAAGGATAGGGGAAAACCCAAAAAACCCCAATCAGACCAAAATAAAATTAGAGATAAGTTATTTAGTTATTTAGATTAGTTAGAAATAATAATATAGTGCAAATAATAATATAAGAGCAATACACTCAAAACTAATCGTACTATTGAGTTGTAATCTTTTTAGAAAAATAAGTTTATAGAAAATGTGTGAACACTTCACAAATTGTTTGCATGCTAACCGAGTTTTGTACTGAATGAGCGTTGCCAACTTTCTTGATTTTGTCTAACGTATTAAATTTTGTTTAAACATCTGAAGGTATATTTTGTGCTAAATATTTTTCCTGCCTGACCTTACCTTTATAAATTAATTATTAATAATTATTGTTAATAAATAATTACAAATTTTGTTCTTGAAATGTAGGTTTAAGTACCAATTAATTTGTGCAAATGTCTGTTGGTAAGAGCTAAGAAAACGCTGTTTGGAATTGCTGTGAATAGTGGACAGCGACTTAATAACACAGCAATATTTCACCTGCACGAGATGAAATACAAGGCGCACAGAATTAGCAGTGAGCACCTGGGAGAACAGCTGTGGAAGCTGAGATCCGCTAAGAGCGGACAAAGCTTTGATTAGAAGTAACTCGTATGCATGTCTGAGCGCCTGTGGATCTTGTGGAGAGCCCGCGAAGAGCGGGCGAAAGCATGCGCTGCTCTATTTTATATTGTCGAGTACCCGCATGCCAGTAACTAAAAACGATGTCAGCGTTTGCTACAATGTTCTACAATGTAAGCTGCCCCCGAAGAATTCGATAACTTGAATTCTGCGAGCCCCTACCCCTTTTTCGTTCCCCTTCTCTGTCACCATCCCTCACAGCCTGTGGATAAAAGAAAGGTGGGATAGCCAAGTACATAAGTGACAGAGACAACTTTGCAAAAATTGTGCGCATATTAAAATTCTTGGAAAAAGCTTCTGACATAAATTAAAACTTTTTGTCAACGAAGGTAACGACACACACCCGCGCATACACGTATGCATGTGTACTCATATAAAAAAAAAAAAAAATAAAAATAAAAAAATATAGCAAAGGTGATGCTTTTGTTTCTTAAAAACGAAAATTGTTAAGTAAGTCAGCATTTGCAAAGAAAAATTGTCAATTTATATATGCACCTATACAGGTTTTATACTTACAATTTGAATATTATTTATAGATTTAATTAATTATTTTATGTATAATATTTATAAAAAAAAGTGTTTTATGTTTGTTTGTCAATGCAATTGATATTTAATTGAATAATTTAAATGAAACTTTCAGCAGTTATCTGACATTTTGTACCAATGAATGTCCAACAGCCCCGACTTCAGTATAAGTATAATAATAGTAATAAAAAGCTAGGAGTTTTGTACAGCGAACTGACATATTCGAAGGCTGATTAAAAACTTTTTTAATTAATTTCCAAGCCGAAAATAGCTGGAAGATCGAGATGAGGGAGGAAGAAGGAGGAGATGCTTAATGAAAGGCGTTGGCATCGATGCCATCGTCCAATCAATTGAACGAAAAGTTTGCCGAGTGTGTGTGTGTGTGTATACGTGTCTCTGTGTGTGAGTGTGAGCCAGCTCTGCTTTATACTGTCTATTGTATGTATGTATGCACATTGCCTCTAATCTATAAGATAGGACGTGCACTATGGGCAATTTTTCCAAAAATGTTAAATTTATGTTTTCGGCCGATAATTCCTGTTTTTATACCCTGAGCCCATTGAAAATGGGCAAAAAAGGGTATAATGCATTTGGCAGAATGTATGTAACAGGCAGAAGGGGGCGTGGCAGACCCCCAAAAGTATATATATTCTTGATCAGGATCAACAGCTGAGTCGATTGAGCCATGTCCGTCTGTCTGTCCGTCTGTCCGTCCGTCTGTTTGAACGCGTTGATTTCTGAAACCATAAGAGCTAGAGACTTCAAACTTGGTATGGAGGTTCCTGGGTACCGTACGCAGATCAAGTTTGTTTTTATTTTTGGATCGAGCAACAATATCATATAGCTGCCATTGGAATGATACATCGAAAATGAAGTTTTAGTATGAAAAGCTTCTTCGATTTTTGAGATATCTCAACCAATCTCACATGATATAAATTTGGGGTGGTATTATACATCCTGACTTAATTTAGTCAAAGTCGGCCCACTATATGATATAGCTGTCATAGAGACGCTCTGCCGAAAATCAAGTTTTAGTATGAAAAAGTTTTTTGTTTTTTGAGATATCGTAACCAAACTGATAGAATATGCATTTATGTTGGCTTTGTACTTTCTGACCAGATTTAGTTCAAATCGGTTCCATTGTCATATAGCTGCCATAGGAACAATTGGTCGAAAAACCACTTTTATAAAAGAGTACCTGGGCTCAGGGTATCCTACTGTAGAGCGTGCTCGACTGTAGCCGCTTGATGGGGATAACTTGAAAAACAAATAATCCCAAATAAAGGCGGCACCCTGCCCACTTTTCTAAATCATTCGCATATTGATATTGCAAAAAACCTAAGCCAAAAATTGACAAAATTGCCCATAGTACAACACAATGGAAATATGTCTTGAAACACTTATATAACTTATAGAAGACATGATTGCCTTACCGAGTACATCAAAAATTAATTTTACTACAATGCTTCGGCAATTGTGCTATGGCTCAGTGTCTAATTTCTGGATAAGAATTATTTATGAGATTTATAAGCGAACTGCGCGTTTCGGGAGCCCTGAAAATGTCACGTTACGTGATTTTGATTGTTCGGTGCGAGCGCGTGATTTTTCTGCCTGTGCAAAACTTTTTCAATAATATATAAATCAAAACGACGCGAAACGTAACGAGACGTCATAAAGTCACGTTGGGAAATTGTGAGACCCCGTCTCCTACGTACAGTGACTCACAGCTTAAATGATTCACTATATTTATGTATATATTTAGTGTCAACTAAGAAAAGTTGATTATAATTAAAATAAAATTAACGTGTATGAATTTAAAATTAAAACTAAAATGATAAAAAAAAAGAATTAAAATCTTTAAAGATGTGTTTAGTTTTTATTGCATAATTGAGGTACAACAAATATTGAATACAGATACAACAAATATAATAATATTTAAATTAAGTTTAATAATAATTTAAAACTCTGCGCTTATAAATAAATTTATATCCGCAAAATATATATATACTTATGGATTTATATACAGAAACAATAAATATTTAAAATAAAATTAAAATATTTTACTCAAGTTTAAATCTTTGCTTTCTATTAAAATAACAATTTATATAAAAACGTTTAGCGACCGAATTTCAGATTTTATTTGCTTTTATTTAAGTAACAATTCGTTTTGGCAGATATATTTTTGTAGACAATTTAAGTTGCCGTTACTTAACACTGATGTGCATTTAATATCTATTGGTGTATGAATGTATGTGTATACACATAAACAAACACATACATAAATACATTGGGGTATATACGATTTTGAGTGCCTAGACAGACAGAAAGACAGACAAATAAGTAAGATACGCCATACCACCCCAGATGTTACCTGTCTGAAGTCTTCTTCTTCTTCTATGTCGTCTTCTTCGTGCCAGAATCAGTGCAACTTTCTTTCCTTTCAACTTTCTTTCTTTCGTTCACATTCATGGAAATATGTCACAAAATTTATTGCAAAATAATTTTGCTGCTGAGTGAGGTTCTCCTCTAATGTCCATTCACCACCCCCTCACTCACTGTGTCACCCACCCACCCCCTCACCCGTCACTTTAGCTACTTTCCAGGCAAAGGCAACTTTGTATGTTTGTTCTTGTCACGCTCTCTGACTTTTTTATCCACATAAAAATATTAAAAATTCCTTTAGAATCCAAAGAATTCCTCTGTTACCGTTATCGCTCCCATATCTGTTTTGTTCTAAGTAAATGTTTTCACTTTTCTCGCCGCAAAACGTTTAAGTCAATCAAATATTGCCTTTGATCCAAAGATTTCACTTTAAATTAAAGAAAAAAAATTGTATACCAGCTCTTCGTATAGTACAGGGATATATTATATTCCGTGCGATTTATATGTATAATAGACAGACAGAGGGAAAAAATCAAGTATTTTGTACATAAAACGCCACTTTTCGAACTTGATATCTCACTAAGAAAGAATATACTGAAATCGAGGTTTTTGATCTCAATTCAAGTACGATATTTTAAAAACGACATTTAAGTATTTTCTAACTTATATTAACTTTAAAACGTACTTCATTTAAGTACATTTCAAACTTGATCCAAGCTCTTAACATTCTAACACTGAGTACAAAAATATGTTAAAATATGAACATGTTACTTGATTTAAGTATTTTGCAGACTTAAATCAAAATCGAGTATACTTGATTTATGTGCATGTATGAAATTTTCTTGAAATATATATTACCTCACGCTACCTGATTAAATTATCTAAACCATAAGCGTGGGTGTTTAAAGCTTTCAGTTAGTGTGAAAGCAAGTGAAGACTAGTTACAGCAATTATTGTGTTATATGTAAAAATTTAAAACATACTTTATTCAGTACACAAAAATCTTGAACTAAATCCAAAATTTACTTGTTTCTAGCACAAAAAATTGTTTTTCTCAGAAAAAAATGGTATCCTAAAATTAGGGACGACCATACTTGAATTTATACAGTTTTGATCTTCAAATTTTAAGGGCCGGTTTTTCAATGCCTCCTTAAGCCCTAGATGTTTGATAATTTATCATATAGAGCCAATTTCGTTTTTCATTCCAAATTCTTGATCTTAGAACATTTTTTTTATCAGTGTATGACCAACTTAGTTGTATATATTTTGTCAGATTGGCTGAAATGCAGCTATATAGTATGATATATTGGTCCAATCCAAAAATTATTTTTTAAGTAATGGATATAAGAATTATTATAAATGCGTATATCTCAGCACTGGAACACTTATCGACGGAAACTCGACTATTGTGTTTTCACTTGTTTCTTTTTTGAGATGTCGTTAGTCTTATGTTTTTGAGTCAGAAGAAGCAGCAGGCAATTTTTAGTAAATAAATACACTTCAAGAAAATATTGAGCTGAGAAACACTTGCAGTGGACTCGACCTGAACCTGGACTCACCCAAACTCATTCTATCCTGTATGCAGTATCCATTGCAATTTTCAATTGGAAAAACTGTGGCGCATGGACTTCGCTCGGAACCAAATTAAATAAACGGAGAAAAAGAGAAAAAGAGAAAAAGAGAGAGAGTGTGAGAGAGAGAGAGAGAGCAGAGAAAGTACGCAAATGTTTGTTTTTGTGCGTTTCAATCAGTTTGAATGCGAAATATTTTTCACAAATATTTTGAAAAATGCGCTCAAAAGCGGTCCAATTTAATCGTCTGGGCATGTACGTTCGTGTAAACGTGTATATCAGGAGTATAGTGAAAGGGCTCGGGATCTGTATGATCTCTGTGCGTATTTAAACACCAATTTCGCAATGTAAATCGACAAATACTCGTACATTCACAGACAGACGACCGTAGATGCAAAGAGATGAGGATGAGGATTGGGATGAGGATGAGGATGAGGATAGGGATGAGGATGGGGATGTGGAGGGGCTGTTATGGCTTTGCAATATCAAACAAACCAACAAACAACTCCATGACGGCCTCTGTTTCTGTGTGTCGATTTCCACCCCCTCTATTTACCACAACTTTTATTTGTAAATTATTTTTAATTGAAATCGATTGAAATAAGCACATATTAAAACAAGTTAAAATGCTGCATTTAAGGATGCTAAACTTCAAGATACCTTGTTATTTCTATGTAGTTCTAATTCATCCGATTTTACCATATTTTAAAAATTAATACTATAATTCTTTTCCATAAATATGAAATTTGAGCATTTCGTAATACATTCGCAACTAAGTGAATTAAATTGTATGATTGATGAAAAATATGCACGGCCGATAAAGAAGAGAGTGTGCTTTATTCCTTGGGAAATTTTGTTTATAACATATTAACAATTTTTATTTTTTTAAAAGCGTCAACCAAAATCGGAATCGTTGAATTCTAGGGAGCTAGGAATTCATATTGGACCTATAGTATCGTTGTGAAATATTCATCGTAGTTTCCGATTCTTGTGGACGCTTTTTATGGGATGACAACACCCAAACAAATTGATGCGCTCTAAAATACAAGTTTGGCTGTTACGAGGTATATTACCTACTGCGTTTTTGCCTATTTTAGTATGTATGCTTAATAAACAAAACACGCTAATTGATATAATTCAGTAAATGGATACTGTCATCATGCTGATTAAGCTTCGGAATTGTAATTTTTAAGAAGCTGTCCGTCAATTTCAGATTTGAAGCAAATTTAAACTGATGCGATGTGTCCAACATTGTGTTGAATTAAGTATGCAGTGCTGGCTACAGTGACTGCAAATTGTATAAGTAAACTATATAGTTAAACTTATCTTCTGCCTGCTTTAAATATGTGCATAATTCATATGTAAATAATACAGAATGTATAAGTATAAGCTTGTATTTACTTGATAGGGATTAATGCGCCAATACATTGGTAGTAACTCTGTATGGTAAGGAATCTTGTGATTTATAAACTAATTTGGCAACGGTATTATTTATGGCCGCACTATCTCTAAAAGAGGAGTTACGTAGACAAGTCGATTTTGAAAACGGAGCTTGGAGGTCAACAACAAGTCTAACCACGCCCCCCAAGGAGGGGGGACAATGAACTTTCACTGCAACAAAACCTTCAGCTGCAACAGCAACAGCAACAACAATGCACAAGTTTGTAAACTTGAAGAAATTTACACCATCAGCGAATAAGAGGGCTGCCAGATCAGAGCCCGTAGCATACTTTTCGGGGCAGAAAGTTCAAACAGCTAAAGAAAATGTGCACGACTCGGCAGTTTTTCCATTTTCCATTTTTCTTCTGGCATTTTCCATTTTCCTTTGGCGTTGTGTTGTGTTTTGTTGTTTGCTGCAAACAATCTGTTTCTGAGTATCAAACATGGTTGCAAAATTGTAACAAGATGAGGAACTCTAGTTAACTTGAACCGTACACAACATTATTTATAGGGAGTATTGGGAGTTATTGTGGACTGATTTTTGCAGTACTTGCAACTTGCTGTAACTGTACCAGCGGCATGCATCATATTTAGACATAAGAAAGACAGAAATATAAACTTATAAAGACCAGGCATATAAAAAGCAAGCACAAACCAAATTTGGCAACTGGCAACTGGCAACTGAGCGGCAGTTGAAAGGCCTTTCGAGCCCACATCACATGAATTATGGCCAAAGTTATCGGCCGTTGTTTAGTTGGTGTCTGTGTCTGTGTATCTTTGTATCTGTGGCTGTGTATCTGTATCTTTGTAAATGTGAACTGCAATGCTTGGTTGCAGTTGGGCGTTCAAACTACGCTACTGTGGCTCATTTCAGCAAATTAGCTGGCAAAAATCTGTAACCTGTTGAAATATTAGTTTAAAATTTGAAATATATATTCTAAACATTTCAAATAAAATTCTGATCACATTGTTAGAGTGGACGTGGCATTCTAAACATTTCAAATAAAATTCTGATCACATTGTTATAGTAGGCGTGCCATGAGAAAGGGCGTAAATTCACGGTCAAACGCAAAATTTTAGCTCTAAAAAATTGTTGACCTGTTTTTTGTACAAAGAGTTTTTCATTCAGCGGTCGCTTCAAGTGTAACTAGCCCTTAACATAGAAAATTATCGTGGGGTAATGTACTAAAAGTCAAACATCTTCAATCGGGCACAAATGTAGCATTGGTTTTATACTAATCAAAAATTTACCTCAAAAGTCGTATTTTTTAAAAGTAGATTTTAGCCGCGTACTTCAGGCAATTGCGCCCATAGCTTTTAATCTGCGTGGTATATAAAGATAATGTAAAATATGGAATGGTGCAAGGCTGTCCACTAGTCCGTCCATTTGTCCATCCGGATGTGCACAGCTTACAAAATAACAAGTTGTGAAACTGCCAGTGAAAATGAGACTGAGAAGCGTACAAAATAAAATGCAACTTAAGTTTAATTGTACAAAACGGAAACAAAACTTTACCCTTAATTTTCTCTTTTTGCCATCATTGAAGGGTTTTTCTTCTTCTCGTGTCTTTCTTTTTCAGCAACAAACTCTAACTCAATCAAAAAATCCTACTACAAATAAGTACAAATAGTTTACACTGATCATGTAAATATTTAAAATTGTAAAGAGCAAAGGTATTGAATTTATTTAGCTAGTTATATGGTCAATGATAATTAAAATACAGGGCCCCCTTGTAAATCGAATTTCGCAAAGCCCCTCCTTATTTCCCAATTAAATTGTTGTGTAAAAATGTTAGCTTCCTAGGGGTTATGGTTTGGACTGTGCAATAATCAGTGAATGAGTGAGTCAGGACAAAGAGTTTTATATATTTGGATACGTACGTATCAAAACACACATGAAATCTTAAAATCCCTGCTTAAATTAGCACGAGAAATGGAGCGACAACAGGCCTCTCTATGTATTTGTACGAGTATGTATGTACGAGTATGTATGTATAAGGTCGAAAATAGTCTAGTCGAGTTCTATTTAGTCCACATGTGCATCAAGTCTAGTATACCGTTCCGATTTGGAATGACAGCCAGCTGATGATTGCCGTCAATTGAAAGCAAATTGTATTTATACTCTGTGCTCAATATTTCGAAAATTGGGTTGTGTTAATCAAACTATGAATATGTTAATAAAATATGTATTTTTAGATTTTCAGTTTTAATCGTCTTGATTATAAAACTATTATCATCATTATAATAGATTCATCATCTACATATAAACATATACATTACCCAAAAGTATGTTATTAATACTTCATATTTTCATTAAATCACGATCAAACGTGCGATATTTTTAATAATATTACAAAATAATAACATTTAATTTTCAAAGCGATAAAAATTAAGCGCTGTAAGTAATTATTTCCAATCGATCAAGCTTTGCATAGGACATTTGTTAGTCGAGCAATCATGATTACTTCACTTTAGATTTTACCTTTTTAATTGTTTTATGCGACGCCAATTGCCTTTCTGTGTTAGTTGAATGATTTTTTTTACCAAATCAAGTCGCTAAGGGTGTTTTTTCATTTTTCGAAGCTTTGGCCAGCTTAGCAGAGGTATTTTCATTTCAACCTTTGCTCTTGGCCAATATGTCTGTACGCGTATCTCTATAACCACTGCACTGAAATGTCAAAAAGCGATTTAAAAAAAAATCTAAAATGAATCATCATTGTCTTTGATTTGAGTTGTTGTTTTTCGCACATATGTATATGTAGGACTCGTTGCTAATTAACTTTACATGTCAATCTTAAATGTGACTCAAAGCGTATATAACATACATATGAGAAATTGAATTTCAACAAAAATTCTGAAATGATTGAATAATAAGAACTCTTAACATGGCCAAATATTATCGTTAATATTAATTTGTTTGTTTTTGTTAGTGAAAAGAAAATAATGATTTCTTAAAATTTATCGATTGTAGTGCAGATGAAAACATGATTTTGTAATTCTGATTATATTCATATTGTTTACATCGGATAACTGACTGAATGTCGCGACTTGAATGGGACTACAAGTATTATTTCATGCATATCGCATTAAGAAAAGTTCATACCAGTATAAGCACAAAAAGACTTAAGAGTTCACTCCTTTAAAAATAGATAGATGTAGATGTATGTATGTGTACTTCAAGTCCGTTCTCTGTAACACTGTGTAGCAAAACGGTAGCTCTGAAAAGGGAAATTGTACTAGGAAATTTGCCGGAAATTAAAACTTGTGCAAAATAAATCGCCAATCCTCCAATCCTAACATTCACATTCAAATTTACATAGGCACAGACGGGCGAGTGGATTCATTGAAAGATCGAAGTACTCACTCACTCACACACACAAGAACACAAGTACACTCTGTATTATGCACACTGGAAAATCACGTACATACACACACACATGGACATTCGACATAAATGGCGTACAGTGGTGCTTGTAGATAAAACCCCCAAACCAACTCCAAATTTAAAACGGTTACTGCTACCTCGACTGACTTCAGGCAGGAAATGGTTGATGCTACCAGCTGTCCTTATCCCTCAAGTATGGCTCACTGGTGAACACTCCCTACCCGTCAAATGGATTCTCAGTCAAATTACCTCATTGGTGAATTTAACATTTAACATACCACGTACATACACATACCACGTACATAAGAACATCGAATGGACGCTGCACTACTTTTGTAATAAATTTGCATTACCTTCACTGCTTACTTTTGCATAGTAAAATCACCAACAACATTTTTTTAATGTTACTTTCGTTATACATTTGCATTACCTAGCGAATTCACTGGTGAAATAAACAACATTTTTCGACTGCTGCCAGCCGTACTACCGCCCCCACACACACAGTCTTCAGTTCGTATTCATTCCATCGGATTTGGCGCTAATGGAGCGACAGTTGGCAAGGAATTATTAGATTTCCTCATGCATAGCGCATTTTAAATGCAATGCAATGCAAGGCATCGACTAATACAATATGTGATTGCCCAAAAAACACGCAAAAGGGCAAACAGCCGAATCGACACAGTGTCAGACCTAATTTCCTTGAATGACCAACAATTACATGATGTTTAGTTGACGCCGGCTGACAACTAACAAACTGACAAAGTTGACAACACACTACACAGTTTTCGGACTGAACTGGGATAGATTGCTTGACTCGAACTCGGGCTCGAACTGGGACTCGAACTCGGACTAGGATTAACTGCGTCATGGAGGACACACACCCAATTGAGTTGTTCAACGATCATGAAATTTAATTTCCTCATTTGTAGTACAACAAACAACAACATGGGTAAGCTCTATTACGTCAGGGTAAAACTGTGGGGTATTTGAGGTATATTTGAGGTATATTTGGCAAGGAATTATTAGATTTCCTCATGCATAGCGCATTTTAAATGCAATGCAATGCAAGGCATCGACTAATACAATATGTGATTGCCCAAAAAACACGCAAAAGGGCAAACAGCCGAATCGACACAGTGTCAGACCTAATTTCCTTGAATGACCAACAATTACATGATGTTTAGTTGACGCCGGCTGACAACTAACAAACTGACAAAGTTGACAACACACTACACAGTTTTCGGACTGAACTGGGATAGATTGCTTGACTCGAACTCGGGCTCGAACTGGGACTCGAACTCGGACTAGGATTAACTGCGTCATGGAGGACACACACCCAATTGAGTTGTTCAACGATCATGAAATTTAATTTCCTCATTTGTAGTACAACAAACAACAACATGGGTAAGCTCTATTACGTCAGGGTAAAACTGTGGGGTATTTGAGGTATATTTGAGGTATATTTGATTAAAGACCACATTGCGAGATAGAAATAGTCGTAAAAGTGTTTAGCTGCTGATTAAGCTATTTTATTTTAATTAAAAGTTAGTTATTGAATAAGCTTCTCGCTTATCCTAACTCAAATGTATAATTAAATTAAAATATACAAATCTATGAAGTTCTTATTGTCCATAACTCAACCGGAGATACTTTTGTCAAATCATTACTGCAACAATATTAGCGGTTATTGATCCTGATCAAGAATATACATACTTTATATATATGCTTTTTAGGGTCGGAGATGCCACATTTCAACGAACACAATATACCCTTTTAATTATTTTTTTAATAA
This sequence comes from Drosophila phalerata, assembly GCA_951394115.2. NCBI lineage: Eukaryota > Metazoa > Arthropoda > Insecta > Diptera > Drosophilidae > Drosophila > Drosophila phalerata. The sequence continues at coordinate 50,207,078 of OX596006.1, read as the reverse complement.
CGGGTATTAAAAATTAGGGTGAGCTTCGCTGGTCTTCACTGTACTTATACTCAGACTTAAATGGTGCGGCCATCTGCAATTAAAACAACTTTCCAATTTATTTCTTTCAAGTAGAAATAAAAGTCTCTTTACAAAGATTTGTATACCAGCTGAAATGAAAGCTCATTTCCAATTGAGTTTATTCCATCTAAGCATCTTTTGAATTATTACCATCCAGCCTAATTCCTTTGAATTTCATCGTCAAATCCATTTTCTACATATTTTCCCTTTGACACTTTTTAAGAACTTCAAGTCCCCATAACTCTGACAAAACTAAAGCGATTTTCTTACAGAATGTCAATTTCATCTTCGTTTAACCTTTTGTTTGATTCTGCATTAAAATTGGAAAACATTTTTATTTTTGGCCCCTCTGTCAATTTATCATATGATTTCCGAGGCTCCTTTTGTATATTTCCTTGGGTGGATTTCAAGTCCTACGCAATAGCCTTATTTAATGTTTTATGAAAGTCGCCATTCTAGGTGACAATCTTAGGGCATCCACGTGGAGTTAGTGCGTCGACAATGAAAGAGAGAGACAGTGCGAACCTCGTACTATATTACATTCCTATTTAATTACAGGGTATTGAAGGGCGGTTAATCCTCGTAGCCATTGGCACTAGACTAAGGATACGCTCCGGTCGCAGAAGCTGCAATGTCTTTCGTCTGTCTGCTCGTTTTTATTATACCCTGAGCCCATTAAAAATGGGCAAAAAAGGGTATAATGCATTTGGCAGAATGTATGTAACAGGCAGAAGGGGGCGTGGCAGACCCCCAAAAGTATATATATTCTTGATCAGGATCAACAGTCGAGTCGATTGAGCCATGTCCGTCTGTCTGTCCGTCTGTCTGTCCGTCTGTCCGTCTGTTTGAACGCGTCGATCTCAGAAACCATAAGAGCTAGAGACTTCAAACTTGGTATGTATGTTTCTGGATACCGTACGCAGATCAAGTTTGTTTTTATTTTTGGATCGGACAACTATATCCTATAGCTGCCATAGGAACGATACGTCGAAAATGAAGTTTTTGTATGAAAAGCTTCTTTAATTTTTGAGATATCTCAACCAATCTCACACGATATATATTTGGGATGGTATTATACATCCTGACCAAATTTGGTTCAAATCGGACCACTATATCATATAGCTGTCATAGAGACGCTCTGCCGAAAGTCAAGTTTTAGTAAGAAAAAGTTTTTTGTTTTTTGAGATATCGTAACCAAACTGATAGAATATGTATCTGGGCTGGTGCTATACATTCTGACCAAGTTTGGTCCAAATCGGCCCACTATATCATATAGCTGTCATACAGCCGCTCTGCCAAAAATCAAGTTTTAGTATGAAAAAGTTTTTTGTTTTTTAAGATATCGTAACCAAACTAATAGAATATGTATCTGGGCTGGTATTATACATTCTGACCAAGTTTGGTCCAAATCGGCCCACTATATCATATAGCTGTCATACAGCCGCTCTGCCGAAAATCAAGTTTTAGTATGAAAAAGTTTTTTGTTTTTTGAGATATCTTAACCAAACTGATAGAATATGCATTTATGTTGGTTTTGTACATTCTGACCAGATTTGGTTCAAATCGGTTACATATATCATATAGCTGCCATAGGAATAATTGGTCGAAAATCAACATTTATAAAAGAGTACCTGGGCTCAGGGTATCCTACTGTCGAGCGTGCTCGACTGTAGCCGCACCTCACCGCGAGCGAAGCGAGCCGGGGGTAGGCGAGCGAAGCGAGTAGGGGGCGGAGCCCCCTTGTTTTTAGTTTGTAAGTGACCAGAAATTACACTTCAAACAGCAAAATCACGAATTATTCTCCTTTTTTTCACTTGTCTTTCTTTTTTTTGCTGGGTGAAACGCAAAAGAACCCAACTTTTCGCTTTATGCGACATTATATTAGCTTATCAACAGCTCAAGCTTTACGAAATTACTCTCATTTCAAAATTGTTATTGAATCTTGGGTGAAGTAAATAATCCTTGTTGAAATGAGCGCGAAATCCCGTTGGCCGTTGCGGCTACAAAACGACATTCAGCGCAAAAATGAGGGAGTATGGCGGTGTTCCCCTCCTTTGTCTTCATCTTCCGCTTCCGTTTCCATTTTGACAGCGAGAAGTGCCTTAGGACTGAGTGAACCACACTAAATGCGTCCAAATTATACGCAATCATTTTGAGCTTAACTAAAGTGCGGCATGTCTGCGGCCTAGATGGAAAATGAGAGTCACCCTGTCGCAAATTGTTTGGTTGGACAATTTATACCCAAATATTAAAGTCACCCATTTATTTGCATTGAATAGGTAACTCTCTCTCTTTTACCAGTGAGTTTTTGCATATTAGATATTGTTTAAAACTTAAACGATATACTTATATCCAAATATTAAAGTAAACAAATTTATTTGCATTGAATAGGCAACTCTTTCATTTATGAATGCAATATATTTATCATCCTCTGCCTAATGTATACAAATAGAAGGCGATAAAACTAGTAGTTACCAGTGAATTGGTCTCAGTTATGTTGGGTCAAAATTTCAGATTTGTACGACTTATGGCTTGAGATGCAGGATCAGTCAGTCAGGTCAAAGAGTTTGTTGCACATAGATAAATGAGTAACACTCTCTCTTTTCTGGGCGAAATATATCTATTAACCCTCTTCCTAATAGAACATGTATAGAACTAGTAACTGATGAAATCAAGTTACAAGTGAGTTTCTAGATATTAAAAAAAAACCTTTTTTTTTATTTCCGACTGTTCATGCAAACACTTAATTCGAAAATCTTGTACTAGCTTCACAGAATTGTGTGCTATTCAATTTATGTTTATGTTTTTACATTGTACCTTTCAATTGCTAAAGTCAATATTTATTTTAGCTAGAAGCTTTTTCAGTTGCCTCAGCAATGCATTAAATATAATAAAGTCAACTATAACTTCTCAGAGTCTTGTACGCAAATCTAAAGTGACCTTGAAAACCTTTTAGCATACAAAAAATTATTTGTTGATATTTAGTCCAATTTACTTAAAATTGACTTGAAAGCTTACACAAAAATAAATTGAACGTGTTGTTTTAAATGAATTTTGTTTTTAATGCCGCCTGGAGGAAGTTAGTTCAAGCTAAATTGTAACAATTAATAAGGCTACATTCATAGATACTCGCTTATGAATACACGACAATCAAATAAATTTTTATTGGAATTCAAAATTCAAGACTTAATTAAAAGATGTTAATTCTTTGCATTTACAACAAGTGTGTTAAATAGAATTTACAAACACCAATTAAAAGAGCATATTAAGTTCGAAACTACATTCTCGGATATGTAGAAGTACTACTAATATTATGCATGGCTTGTCAACATGGTTGGGTTATACTTATTTTTGTTTGTTATTTTCTTTGAATGCGCATAGAAATGAAAGTAAAAACAAATACCGCTCAATTTGCTGTGCAAATACAAAAAAATTAACTGAGACCCAGGCGACAAAAACTCGGCAGGATGATGTAAAAGAATGACTGTGACGAGACGGGTGAGTACGGGTGAACGGGAAGAGCAGGAATAGGGAAAATGGGAGTACAGTAGGAGCGAGTAAGTGTCGTCAGCTGCAGTAGCAGTAGTACAATTTATGACAACTTAATTGATTTACTTTTCGTACGTGACCAGAAAAATGAAAATTGCATTACGTTGGGATTTTCTTTGGAGATTTTTTGTCTTGTTCTTGTTGTTGTTGTTGCTCTTCAACCGGAAATTCTATTTCAATGCGAGCAGCATTATTGTCCTAGCCAAAAGCCCATGATGTTCTTGTCGTCGTGTCGTCCCTGTCTAATGCGCGCTATTAACAACACCATTCCATTCCATACCATCGCATCCCTTCTCATCCTACATATAGAGTAGATTGTCAGTTTATTTAAATTATGTACGGTACTAGAATGTACTTGGCTCTGTGTATTATTGAAGCTACTGTATTCGATGTAGAAGATACTCTGAAAAAAAATAACAACTTCTAAAGCTTGCTTTGACTGTTAAAATCAGATAACTATATAAAATAGCTGCCATATGAACGTCGGTTTCAAATACCGCAAAAAAACCTCTACACGAGGTAAAAGTATAGTGACGAAAGCAATTTCTAGCCCCAACATTTGTGATATGCAATTTTGTGACGGACAAATTTACGTTAAATATAAAAATTTTAAATAAAAATATTAATTTAATAAAAAAAACACATAAATTTAATATGCGTTACAGAAAGGCACAACTAGTTTAATTAATTTAAATTGTCAAAAAACAAAACTAAACTGTCTGGCAACACTGGCTAATTATGCTACGCAAAACAAGGTATTTTGGCAACTCTGTTTTTTGCTGCTCAAAAGCTGTCTGCGCTACAAAGGTTTGCTGATATATATTTTATTGACTTTTTAAGACTTTTTTTTTGTGTGATATACGTCTATAACTGACATATTAAAATATGAAAAATAATTTGAAACAAATTAATATTGATTCAAAATCATGAGCAATACGACATGGAAATTAGCTGTGACAGTTTAAAGTTTTAAGGACTTTCAACATTTGTAGAGTTACCAAATTTTGTATCAATCGTAAAGATTTAATTTAAACGGTTTATTATTTCTTATTGAGTATTGCAAATTTAAACGGAAAGTGCAACATATTTAAATTATCATAAATAAGAATTTGTGAAAATTGAATTTTTAAATATATATTCTATTCAAATATCTTGTCCACTGACTACCAAAATTTAAAGTTTGCCAAACGGTCCTAAAGTTTGGCTCGACATTTTGGCAACAGCTGCTGAGAACATAATCGCTCAACGACATCCTCGTCGTAGACACAAACAAATACGAGTACGTGTACGAGTGCGAGTACCCGATTACCCGATTCGAGTGTTGCTCGCTGCCGACTTTTGTAACTTCATCTTGAACTTACTTCCGTTCCATATCCATGCAAAAGGAACCACCAAACTTTAAGCGAATGCCATTTGAGTTACTTAAGCACGCCGGTTTATCCCATCTAAGTTCTTTTGACCTTTTCTTTGGTCTTTTTTCACAGCATCTTTTCTATTTTTTTTTTTTTGTTTTTGTGCATCAACTTTGCATGGGTCGCGGTAACTGTCTTAACTTTCTTATTATTTGCTCCGTGCGATTTAGCTTGCAAATTGTGCCGGCCGGTTTACGCGTCGTACCACCGTCCCACCTTACGACTCGTACTCCGGCAAACAGCATCCGCAAAAGTTAGTCGAAAGACGCTTCATCAATTTACTTTGACTGGTTCTGTTCACTGCTTCCATCCCTTCCCCATCACATCTCCCTTTACTTGGCCTAGTTGTGTTAACTGCACGCAAGCAAATACACTCATATAAAGACACACACGGACACGCAATACTCACATATACATAAGTTCTTTCAGTCAGTCAGTCAAGTCTTTTTCCCTTTACGGCTACTTTGGCTTATGCGCATATTAGCGGCAAGTTTTTTCTCTACTTAAGAAACCACTTAAGAAGTCGTTAAATAATCTATGAAAAAGATTTTTACCCCATACTTTTAACAGAGTCATTTCTTTCTTTCTTTAATAAATATATTCTGTCAGCAGCGTTTCGCAGACATGACTTGATTTCAACTTTGCAATCCTCGAAAATTTCAAGGAGGTTCGGTTTGGTGGAGTGAACCCAAGAGTAAGATTTTGGAACCGTTTTTACAAGCCCAAAATTATTTAAATAATAACTTGTATGTTCTTGATTGTTTTCCGTTTATCTTGACCTTTTTTTCAAGCAACATAAATTGAATACAATAAATATCATAAGTATTATTTTCTTATACATATTCGAATAGTGGAACCTTTTATAAATGTATGTATTTTATAATTGTATTAAGTTTATCCCATTCTGGTCGATAAAAATAGATTAATATATTGAATATTTGCATGCAATTTTTGAGGTAACTTTGTCGATCATAAATTGAGGTTTACACAATTAATAGAATTATTTAGCATATTTCTTTTCACACTCGTTATCAGATTTCGACTATTGCAGATTGGCATTAGCATATAAACAAATAAACAAACGACAAACTAATCGTAAAATGCTGCCACCATTTTGTCATTTTGTATCTCCAACAATGACAGGTAATTGACTGGAAACTTGAATCGATTTTATAATTTGCATATAGACGCACACACAAACCTACATACAAAGTCGTCTGCATACTCGTGAATAGCGGAAAGCCAAAATCAAAGATATTGGCGAGAATAAAATTGGTGTTTTTGATTAAAATGCAGAGTTGGAGAGAGTGAACAAAAGTCAACCACAACGATGCTACTTGTGTAAAACTGAATAAAAAGGATTACCAAAGGATTCCTAGACAAGGAAAATTAAAAAAAATAGGAGGCGTCATGCTTTGAGGCACTGTCGATTGCAGTTTGTCGCTTGAAACTAGGTGCTAATGATTCGGAAATGACGGAATTTTAAGGTTTTCAAATGTGATGCGATTAAGCAAAATTTATCGGAAACAAAACAATATGTGATTGTAATGAGTAAAAATACAGTACCACAATAGTAAGATAAAATAGAAAATGTCCTGGAAAAATACTGAAAGTTCTATTAAAACGTTCACCAGAAGTCTATCACAGTTTTTTTTCAAAGATGATTGATGTGCCATTCTGTACACTCTTATTGCAATTAAGTTCAAATATTGTAATAGAATTATTAATACAATTTTAATAACAACATTTTTTTTGGTTGCTCAAGGCACATTTAACATATCCGATTGCTTCTCATATTTTTTTCGATTTTTAACGCAGACTTTTATTGTATTTGATTGCTGTTTTTTTTCCTCCAATAAGTCATTGACTTTGATTTTACTTTTCGAATTGGTTTTGTGGCGCTTCCACTTTAACTTTCAGCTGCCACACAAAAAGCCAAACAGTCAGACACAGAGCTCGACAGTCATTTGTATTTTCACGGAATGTTCTTTCAGGCAGTTTGACGGGAGCAAGTGCCTTTGTTTGAGAATTTCATACAAATGGTTTGGAAGAATTGCTTTAAGTAATTGTTTTTCTATCTCTACTCGTACTGTGAGCATTTTGTGATATTTTTTTCGTTTGTCCTTCGTTCTGTAAAATGTTTCCTGCGTGGCATTTGTGCAACTCTTGTCTTTGTTTTTGTTGTTATTGTAGAATAGGTCAGCCAAAAATATATGTTATACCTTCGCTCTATATTATGACTCAAACTTTTCTAATATCTAAACACTGATTTAATAGTCTTAAATATCTTAATAGTCCGCAATTGTACACTATTGCTCCAAACGGTGGGATTGTATGGAAAAAATAAATACTACGATTTAAAATCAATAATTTTTTACATTCAACAGTTAAATAAAATACATAAATAAAATTACATTAAAAGTGTTGTGATATACCAGTTGCGATGTGAATTAATTAAACGTGAACAATTAAAATTCCAATGGGGTCTTTGCCCAAAAGTAGTCTTCTGGAACTTGAGAAAAAAATTTATTGAACGATATAATTTAAATTTGAACACAGAATGAATTGAAAAGCTGGAATTTTCAGAACCCTTACCATTAACATGAATCTATGGCTATAAAAGTCCAAAATAATGAAGTTTTCTTAATAAATAAAATCGGAAAATCGGTTCACGCTATCTTAAACTCCAATAAAATTATCTTAAGTTTATTGTGGCCGAGTTTCAAGTATGTAGCTTCAGCGGTTTGGCCTGTGTAATGCTATATCAGTGAATTAATGAATGAGGTCAAGCAATTTTATATATATAGATATGCACAGATCACAAAACAATTTTTTTTTCTTTGATTACATACCTTTAATCAGGGATCGAAAAATGTCATTTCGTTATACTAGATCGGCAAAACCGCCCACTGTGCCTTGACGACAAATAATATGAGATCAGAAATTTGGTAACAACTTTTGGTATATTTGAGAAGAGCACATGCGGCAACTTTAATCAGACCCTGACAGGCCTATCCCAACAGTCGATGCCCTTGTGGAAGCATACTACGGTATTGAGGGTTGAGGGGTTGAAGGGTTCGAGGCCGATTTAACGCTTTTGAACCGACTGCTACTTTTTCCCATTTTACATATTGCCCTCGGAGTTGTATATTTTTTTTGCCTATGCTTTTGTATTTTTGCCAGCTTCCTCACCTACCAGGCCAGGACCTCAATGTTGCTCTTAGAGCGTGTCTGTCGGCCTACCTGACTGTCTGTCCGTCTGTCCGCCCGTCCGTCCGTCCTTCGGTCGGTCGGTCGCCTATCTGTTTGCGCAAACTACCTGCATTCCTCGCTCTCAATTTTGCACCTTTTGTACGTTTTTAATTTTCCTGTTTTATTTCCGGTTTTACGATTCCGATCTCAAATCTAGATTGCAATGGCGTCACTGTTGACGTTGGTCCGACGACCACACCACGACTCCAACAAACTTGGCTTGAATGCGAATGCGAATGAAAATGCGAATGCATAGCATACATAATATTTTCGACTTTAATATGATGTCTCTTTAAATGCCGACATACACGTAATGCTCAGCTCCAGTTCCATCTACGAGTAACCACTTAGGCATTTACACGACTCGAAGATTTTCATTTTTTTTTTACTGAAACTGTGTGGAGTTCAACGATAAGGGTTGTATGACTCCTAGTCGAACTGGAAGTCAGTCTGTCAGTCTGAAGGGTACGATGAACATTTATGTGCTCAGCCACCTTTGTAAAAATATTTGCATAAAAAGGTCAGCAGCACCTTTCTGTCATATTTCATACACAACAAGTGGGCACACACTGAATATAAGCATGACTGAAAAAGTGTGCAAGCACGAGTATATTTATTTTATTTCATATGCTTGTATGTATGTCATTAAGGAAGTATATTCTATTTTTTTGAGACCGTCATTTGAACTAGATGCAGTATTAAGAACCTTACCTTGACTACGCGAATGGTTCATGTAGTCGATACTATCAAGAATATATGAACGTTACTCCTCAACAGAAAATTTAGATAGATTTTACCTAAATGAACTTTATTTTCAATTGAGCTTCTATTTATATGATTATATATCTGAACATCTGAATTCTAGAACAGGGTAAATTGTAGTCGAGTACTTTCTTTTACGAACTAAACGATTTCTTCATTAAGAACTATTAATGTCAAACTGACTTTATGCCTACCAGAAAACTGCACACTTAATTACTGCCACAAGTACATTACTGCAATTATGTACCCCTGTATATAAATGTATATATATTAAACTCTTTGTCCTGACTGACTGACTCGCTCACTAGCATAGTTCAGACCTAACCGTTACATGTGGAACCTTAAAATTTGGACATAATATAACCAAGACGCCGAAATTCGAATGGTAGTGGGTTGAGCTCAAGGTAAAAGTTCTCATTTATTTTGTATAGTTATTTACAATTAGGCAATAACAACGAAAATAAATTGGCGAAGATAAACGATGGGATTAGAAGATCAGCTGGCTGAACTCTGATATATCTCTTAATCAATTAATTCCCTTTAAAGTAAACTTGTAGTTTACTTTTGTTGTATCCCAGAAGAAGTTGACATTAAATTTGTTTCTATACATTTAAAATTTCTTAAATTATTCAAAGAACATCCAGATTATTAATTTAACAGTAATAAAACATTTAAAATAATTTGTATATTTTAATTAATAGTTAATATTGCATGAAAATATACTGGTAAGCGGTTAGCATGCTTACGGGTATAAAACAGTTGAGTTGAACTGATAGCTGATAGACATTTAACAAAGGTCTAGCAGAGTTCGGGAAATATAAAGCAGCTCACAGTTCATCATATACTCGAAGCAGCAGTAACGGGAGGATGGAGGTGGAAAGTAAGAGGAGAGACATAGTCATAACAAAGAGTATACGATACAAGGCATTGTTAGAAGCAGTTGAATGTTGAATGCCTCCCCGTTCAGTTGATGTTATTGCTGTTGTTTTTGTTGTTGGCCGCTACCAACGCCAGCTGCTGGCCTCAAGCTGCCAAAACAAACAAGTTCTCCGCCGTCTCACCACAGTGGGGAAAACTAGAACCTTACGATAAATCCAATTTTTGTATCTCGAATATGGTTTCTCTGTAATTTGGGCACCAGGAGTTGAATAAAAATTTCAGTCTTTCTCAAATTAAATGATTTTGACGAAAAAAATTTAAAATATCAAAAATTATAAAGTTAATAATTTTTATTTGCAGAATCAATTAAGAGCCCTAATGACATTCCGCATGAAAATCGGTTCAGTTTTTTGTTATATATTAAATATTTAAAGGACTAATTTGGCCAGACAGATTAATTTATTTATTTTTTTTAAAACTCGGGCTTAGGCTAGTTGAAATGAATTCAACTGCTGTGTCTTTCTGCAATGCATATTAAATTTATGTGGTCTTTGCTTTTTATTATTAAAGAAAACAATTTTTTTTTTAAATATAAAAGAAATTCAGCAAATAAAATTACATATTTTTCTATATGCCTGCATTACTGATTACAGTGTCAAAAGCACAAGCAATTATAAAAATTTCTGTTATCACACAAAAAAACCTCTACACGAGGTAAAAGTCTTGTGACGAAAGCATATTCCAGCCTCAAAATTTCTGATTTCCAATTTTATGACGCACAAAATAAAGTTTAACTTAAAACTTTTAAGTAAAAATATAAATTAAAAAAAAAAACAAAACATGAAAATTGGCATTTGGCTCACCCTTTTTGCGCACAGTTCAGAATGCCAATTTTCGTGTTATTTTTAAATTTATATTTTTATATATAACTTTCTTTCTGATGGTTGCATTGATGTTTATGATCGTAAAATGGTCTTGCTATCTTTTTAACAAAATGAATATTTGTGTTTCGATGTTTGTACTAAAACTTGTACACTTAGTGTTAAAAATAACGAATAATTATAAATAAAAGAAGTACTTATTAAAAAAAATCTGTAATTTACAAGTCTCACTGAATAAAATTAAGAGACGGGCTATTTTTGTGCTGCTTTCGATGACATTAATTATTATATGCTAATCTACTTGCCCACTGTGCAACTCTGTGCTGCGCCGGTAGTGAACGAAATATACGATTACCCGCTTACTTTTCGAGTAGGTACGTCTGTACTCAGACTGTCTCAGCTCTAGCTTGGCAGATTTGTTGATAAAAAGATTGACAGCGTTGATAGCCAAAATAATTAATTGAATGAAAATGCTACAACAAATGCCTTTAATTAGTGTCGGATTTCGCTACTGCTTGGTCAGCCCGTTGTCTCAGATTGCGGGTGTTCTCTCTGCCTCGCTGTCTGACTATCTGTCTGTCTGTCTTGATATATATTTTTTTATCTATCCTATTCTGTTCAAATATAACAACGGGTATAATAAAAGTTACAAAGATGTAAATCCAAACCTTAAATCGAGTCTTATATCGAAATATTTATTTTTTTTATTTATATTTTATATTTAAATTTTGTTTTCTAAATCTTCACAACAAGTAGCCTTTAGAAATTCATAGACAGATATTTAATAAATCTAAAGAAATGTTAAGCCAAACAAATAAAATACAATCCAAATAATTACCTTGCAGACTGAGTATCTTGCAGTCAAGCAATTTCAATTACACTTGATAGTCGAAAAGTTTCCTTTTTGCTATTCACGTGTACTCGAAATGCTGCACTGGCGTGTTTAAAAATAAGTATAAAGCTTCGTATGACAAGTCGACATCCTGGAAGTCAACACATCAGTGTTTTGTATGGCAACTCGAAACGGGGAAGGGGAAAGGGAATGGGGAAGGAAAAGGATATGGAGAAGGAGGTACCTACAGGTGTGTCTCTATAGTTGTTGTTGTTGTTGTGAGTTCATGTCGCGATTTCCATGAAAATTATTCAAGCTGAAGGATATATGATAATTTCCGTCGGAAGTGTAATCAAAAATCGCTTAGACAACTAAGCGCAAAAGTGTTTGCCTACGTACAATGACTACGATATGTATACATCTACATGAGAGAAGTACGAAAATGTAACCTGATAAGGAATTTGCTTGTTTGCTCTGTCTTCTCTGCATTAACATATTTGAACATACTCGCATATTAACAACGCCCATGTATTTTCCATCATGATCTTCTACGCTACACCAATGTTTAGCGTTTCTTTTAAGGTTTCTAGCCATCACAGTGTGCATTCCATATAGATCTGTGCTAATCTGACATTGAATACATGCTTTTCTAAATAAATAAAACTGTTTGCCCTGACTGACTTACTCACTGATATTTGTGCAGTCTTAACTGTAAGACCACGATGGCTGAAATTTTCACACAACATAGCTTTGTTGATTTTGGGGCTATATAATGTATAGTTTCGTTTCTTTCTTATTTCTAATTTCTATCTACGGTAAGAAAAAACGGAATGTTGGTTATTAACGTATTTTTTTTCGTTTTTATTGTCGTTTTACAAATTTGATATGTAAGTTTTACTCTGTTTGGTCAATGGCGACACTAACAGATTTTCACTTCCACTTCTGCCAGTGGATTTTTTATTTTTTGTTTGAAAGAGTCCGAGAAAACTTCCTGTACATCTGACAGCACGACAATCGCCAATCGGCAATCGCACCCATTTACGGTTGACTTGACTCGTTCTCGTTCATAGTATGAGTTCGTGGATTGAACAGTGACCTTTTTTCATATATATTTTTTTATAACACAAGTAATCCACACTTGCATTGCCTTTTGATCCTAGTCTGTTTTTTTCACATTGACAGCATACATACGATTATGTATCGTATGTATGTGAATTTATAAATTTTTTTTATATTTTTGATGTATTTTTTGTATAATACACGTATAAATCCGGGCAAAAACCAAACGATTTAATGCGATAAATTCATATTTCCATCATTTAATTTACAAATGGCTCTACGAGATGTGGTTATTAAATATGCCCTGCATTTTAACTGAATAATTGATAAAAATTTGACACACAATCTTTTTTTCATGCAGATTGAATAAGTGCACTGAAAAGAAAGACCAACTTCAAAAAATCAAGAATATTCATCTGGCACATTTTGTTCTTAAAAAATACAAACTTAAAACCAAATTACTATGTATAACAATATTAATCCAAACAAGGGGGTACCGCCCCCCACCCCCGCTCGCGGTGAGGTGTGAAAGCGCTACAGAAGAGCCCACTTGACAGTTATATGCTCGCTACTCACATCTTCGTGGCAGTTAGATTTAATATCCATTAATTAAATATATAAATACTTAATTCAATTCGTAAAGAGTCTAAATTAAAATGACACTTTTAACTTTCAAAACGTAAAAATAAAAGAAAATGTAACATACTAACCAGGGAATCAAAGCGAAACAAATATCGGTTCCGGTACGTCCAGAAACAATTATATCGGTAAACATTTCTATTTCGGTTTTTTGTAACCAATTTTCTTCAGTGTAAGTGCTTAGGACTGTTTGTTGAGTTGAGCTTAACAATTACGAGTATTTTATCTGAAATGAAAGTGGCTCGAGAACTATTACAGTTGATCAATAAGGGAATACGAGTAATACGCATATTTATGGTATGTTCCAGTACCAGTTCCAATCTGCGACTTTCGACCTTCGACCTGCGAGCTCAGTGCTATTCCCAAAAAGGCAAAAGTGCAAACGTTATCAAAGCCAATTGCTGTCGTCTGTCATTGACGCTGCCGCCGTGATGTATGCAACACAGAAATGTAAAATGAAAAATGAAATATACAAAGTGGAATTGAAGTGGAATTATTCATAGGATTTCTCTGTATACTCATACTCGTTCTCGGAGTTGTACTCGTGCTTGGGCCTGTGACTGAGCTTGAACCCGAAACTATCCTCGAATCCCCATTCCCCATTCCCCATCACCGATTCTTCATTTTCCAGCCTTCATCCTCCATCCTCGCTGCTCCTGATCGTTAGCTGGTAGGAATTCCGTGCACTTCGGCAGGAACAGGAACAGGAAGTAAAGACCAGCGCTGTGCATGATGACGACGTTGATGCTATATTCCTATATGCTATGTACTGTTCCTGCTTCTCCCACCACTTTAGCTGTTTTTTGCAAAAGCAAAAGAACAACAACTATTCCCACTTTTTCCACTATTCTCACCCACCGTTGAAACAATTGATGGACTGACTGACTGATAGCTCACCGGCAACTGGAATGACTGTCTATCTCTCAATGCTCACTACTCAATACTGACTACTCACTACTCGATACTCAATTCTCGTATCTCCACTTGCTTTATGACAATTCAGTGCAATTCAGTGTATTGACGTTTGGTGTTTGCTGTTGACAGCACAACGTTTAGCTGCGGTGAGTTTTCGAGTAGATTTGAGTCGAGTCGGGTGGAGAGTCAGGTAAGGCCAGTTTTGGGCAACTCGCTCAACAGTACGAGCAAAATTGCTGCACTGAAGAAAATTACTGTTAAAATCAAGAACATTCATTAAAAATTCATCATGGTTAAAGGCGCCGCTTCAGTTGAAATAAGAAAATAAATAAAAAACCAAGATATTTTCTACCATTACGAATTTTAACCAAAATTCCTAGTTTTCAAGCCAAAATCTTGTTTTTGTAACATTTGTTTTTGTCAGTGTTACAGTTTCATGTTTAGTGGCCATTTTTGTGGTATTTTCATTTGTGAGGGCAATCAATTTATTTTGAATCATCAGCTTTGCACGCAATGCAAGTATTCATTGTGTTAATTGTTAGACCACCAAGAAATTTTCACATAATCGAAAAAAAACAAAAACAATAAAACGTTGGCTTTACTAGTCAGTCAACACAATTAACCTGTAATCCACAACATTTTGTGCAGTTATTTTTTGTACACTTTCATTAAATAGCACTGCCAATAAATAAAATATTATGAGTTTTTATGTCATATTTATTACTTTGTGTGATTAAGCCAATCAGTAAAAAGCACGACATCAGAAGCCCATCGAACGTACTCAATTTATCGAGTACTCGTATCTGTATCAACATATGTAAATACTAAACATGTTCATGTTATTCACATCATATTCATATTATTGCAAATGAGCGCATAGATATTCTATATGTTTATCTAATTAAAATTCAATTACTGCGCAATTAAATGAATCTTAAAATCTTTTGTTTTATGTGTCTGTATGAATCATCAGCTTTGCACGCAATGCAAGTATTCATTGTGTTAATTGTTAGACCACCAAGAAATTTTCACATAATCGAAAAAAAACAAAAACAATAAAACGTTGGCTTTACTAGTCAGTCAACACAATTAACCTGTAATCCACAACATTTTGTGCAGTTATTTTTTGTACACTTTCATTAAATAGCACTGCCAATAAATAAAATATTATGAGTTTTTATGTCATATTTATTACTTTGTGTGATTAAGCCAATCAGTAAAAAGCACGACATCAGAAGCCCATCGAACGTACTCAATTTATCGAGTACTCGTATCTGTATCAACATATGTAAATACTAAACATGTTCATGTTATTCACATCATATTCATATTATTGCAAATGAGCGCATAGATATTCTATATGTTTATCTAATTAAAATTCAATTACTGCGCAATTAAATGAATCTTAAAATCTTTTGTTTTATGTGTCTGTATGAAGGAAATTTTTTTTAAGTCAAAGTGTCAAATGTCAAATATTGGCATATGCTAAAGCATTTATCACTGCGAACGGCAGTTCGCTCTAGTGACGAAAGCAGCACGAAGGGTGCGAAAGGCGACTAGCAATATATACAGCTAATTTGGAAAATTTGCTACGACTGTCCGATCAGATCGAGTTATATACCAATCGAAAGGTTGAGTCATACTAAAACTTTTTGTAACTCACCTGGTTCATGAGATACGGGGGTGTAAGTGGGAGGGGAAAAATTTAAACGATCGCAGCTAATGGGGCCGTTGGGGCCTTTTTGTAAAATTTTTTATTTTTAAAAAATTCTAATCAAAAATACGCGTCGATTGATACCCAAATCACCCAAATCCGATAACTGGTTCGAAAGATAATAAAATTTGAAATTTTTAGTGGACTTTTCAAATTAAGATGAAAAGTCAGTTTGTTTGTCGGTTCGTTTGCGCGTATCAAAGCGCTAAAAAAGCTTAGATGTAATGATGAGGATTTGTTTCTTTTCAAAAATATAGAAATGTTTGTTCTACGACTTTTTGAATTTCCCGCTAGTTTAGCGGGAAAACGCTATTTCCCGCTAAAATTGAAACCCCAATAGTTTGCAAACTAAGAAGCTACAGATATGTCCTATATATCATTGGAAAGGTTAGTTTGAAGGCTTTTTGGTGTACCTTCAAACTTTTTTTCTAAAGTACTCAGGTAACATTTTACAGGTAAAATAAGGTTTTTCAGCTTATATTTTGGCGATTTTTGACAAAACGGCTCTAACGATTTTTATTAAATTGATGTATATGATATGTTTTAGTACGTAAATTTCTGCGTTTTTTGGTATATAAAACATAAATTTTGGTTGAGGGGTTTGGAAGATATTGCCTGTCAACTGAATATATATATTTTTCCATCGGTCGAAAATCACGTTTTAGTTCGAAAATCACGTTTTAGTACTAAAAACTTTTTGGTTTTATGAGATATCTCAACCAAACTGATAAAATACGCATTTTACATTGTTTTATATATCCTGACCAAAGTTGGTTCAAATCGGACCACTATATCATGTAGCTGTCATAGGACCGATCGGATCAAAATTAGGTTTTAGTATGAAAAACTTTTTTGTTTTAAGAGATATTTTAACCAAATTGATAGAATATGCATTTAAGTTAGTTTTATACATCCTGACCGAAATTGGTTCATATCGGACCGCTATATCATATAGCTGTCATAGGACCGATCTGGTCAAAATTAGGTTTTAGTATGAATATGCATTTAAGTTAGTTTTATACATCCTGACCGAAATTGGTAACCGGTAATCAAACCACTATATCATATAGCTAACATAGGACCGATCGGGCGAAAAGTCTTAGTATGAAAAGTAGACAGTAGTAACGCGAGCGAAGCAAACAGGGGCGGAGTCTCTTAGCTATATTTTTTACTATCTCCCTGCATTTATGATAAAGTTAAAATGTCAAAAGCAAAAGCAATTACAAAAATTTCTGATATCCCACAAAAAAAACCTCTACACGAGGTAAAAGTCTAGTGACGAAAGCAATTTTTAGCTCCAAAATTTCTGATATCCAATTGTGTGACGAGCTAAATTCAGTTTATTATAAAAACTTTAAATAAAAATAAAAATTATTAAAAAAAAAAAAAACACGAAAATTGGTATTCGGCACTGTGCAAAAAGTAATTTTTATGTACAAAGAAGCTCTCCCTTTTTGAGCACAGTGCACAATGCCAATTTTCGTGTTTTTTTTTTTTTTTTTCATAATTTTTATTTTTATTTAAAGTTTTTATAATAAACTGAATTTAGCTCGTCACACAATTGGATATCAGAAATTTTGGAGCTAAAAATTGCTTTCGTCACTAGACTTTTACCTCGTGTAGAGGTTTTTTTTGTGGGATTCAAATATTAGCAATTGTAAAAGTATTCTTGATTGCTTTTTGTAAGCGACGGAATATTTCATTTGTAAATAGTAGACAGCAAACAATAGTATGTATTGCTTAAAGGGTATCAGCAGTATTTTAAGGCCGAATAAAGCATTATTTAAAAACAACTCCTAATTGGCAAATAATATGTGTTTGCCATTTTAAACTCAATCTTCTTTAAATTTTTGGGAAAATGTAATGATTTTTGATTTTTTATTTAAATGAAATCACATCACATTTGGTAATAAACTGTGAAATGAAAGAAAAAAATAATAAAAAAATTATATTTACGTGCTTAAATTTTGAAATTTTATGTACTATGAATAAAATAAGCAATGACAATGACACCAACTGTGATCCACAAGCTGACTCCTTTCCTCGAGAAAACAATTAACAATGTATTTGTCAGTATATACAGTGGCTACCATCTTATTTGACCTACTTATCTCACATAAAACAAACTTTAAATAAATTTCTCTACTTATAAAAAGAAGATATAAATAAATTTGAAAAGTTCATGGGTTAAGTAATGCTTAAAACTAAATATTATATTTTATTTTAATTTTTTTTTATAATTTGTATCTGAGTGAAGCAATAAAAGCTGACAACGTATTGTGTCATATGAGTTGTTAGCCACTGTGTGTGGCTTTCAATCTGTTTATTTATGAATAAAATGTAAAGTGGTATAGAACGGTACAATTACAAGGGTCTTTGGTTGACATGTAGTTCCGTTATGCCTCTAGGCAGATAAGCCACACTCTAATCTAAAGTATACAGAGTCTGAAACTGGTCCCAGATTTTAACAATGGGTATATTCGTACTCATAAGAGGAGTTGCGTAGCGAAATGACAACTTTTTGTGAGAGAATATTAACCAGGGCCTTGCAAGGGATGACCGTATAAAACATTTTCATTTCGTCATTCTATGATGGAACCCAAGCCCGGACCCGGACACAGACCGCACCTGCAGCCTTGTAGGGCGCCAACAACAACACCAACACGCTGTGGCAGCTGCCGGTACACTAAAAAAATAGACCAACTTCTAAAATCAAAAATATTCATCTAATATATTTTGTTCATAAAATAGGATCAATTTAAAACTAAACTACTAATATTAGGAATATTAATTCAAAAATCGTGGTTCTTATTAAATAAATTCTTATTAAATATATATATAAATATGTTAAATGATGGTTCCATGGCACTCTTGTTAGAATCGGTGCTTCAGTTGAAAGCAAGCGGGAAATCGAGCCCCACTGGTGGGCAACAAAAAAAAAAACATTTCAAAGAGAAATTTTTAAGAAAAACATCAAAATAAAACAAAATTCAAAATATTATTATTTTGAAAACCTAAATATCTAATTTTATTTTTGTCTTGAGTATTTAAGAGCATTTATTCTTATACCTTTGTATATTAGTGGTCTAAAAAAATAAAAACGTTTGACCTCTTTAATAAGAACTGGTTTTTATTTGTAATGTTCTTAGAACCTGGATGAGAGCAAAATGTTGATTTTAGCACACTATTTTTGATCAGTGTAGGAATAATAAGAAGGACCCATGTGTGCGTGTGCAACCCTGTTATGCTGGTCTTAATGAAAGGCGCAAAAATTATGAACTTTGGCCAAAGATGAAAATGCTTTTAATTTGCAAACTCACCCAACGTAACCTCCAAAGCTCACCCAGAAACCCGCCCCCTTTTTTCTTTTGTCTCGCAAAGACTCACGCTCTAGTATGCAACAAATATAAATAATTTACTCGTTTGACAAAACTCATTCAACTAAAATTGTATATTATTCTTGAAATAATTTTACACCGTTGTTGGTTTGTTTGAGAAATGCTTGCGATTTGAATAGATAAACTACCTAATCGCTGAAAATTATTACCCAACAAATATATATATACATATATATCATTATTACCCATCATCAGGTCTCAGAATCATGTTAAAAGTGTTAATTTCAACTTATTTCAATATAAGAAGTCATAAGTTAAGAAAAAAATAAATTTTTTGAATACACAAAACTGCCGAAATGCAAAAACATTCCGCTGCGAAATCGATCCAGTTTTGATAAAGTTATGACATTTTAAAGATGGTATGATTTGGATCTAGCCACTTTACAAGTCAACATTTTTGGCCAACTAAGCTGCTTAGTCTAAGCATGATTTTTGACAAGAAAATAAATGGTCCCAGTTTCAAGTTCTAGATGTTGTTTTTCAAAATGTTAAATTTTTTAAAATTCCAAAGGAGGCCCTTTTTGCAATATACAATCAAAACAACAATCCGATTGAAAAATATATTTTTTTAATTTTAAATGAATGAATAAAGAGGTTAAATTATAAACCAAACAAACCATTCCGCTTGAAAATCGGTTCAGTTTTAGCCTAGCTATTAATGTTTCAATTTGGTCAACCCTGTAAAAGTAGAAAGTCATCAAATGAAATGTTAAAACTAAAATAAATAATCTTGATATTTTATTATAACTTATGGCTATATATGTACAAGCAACTGAAATTAACTAAGAAGTCGTAAAAAACATGCATGATTATTTACTTGCTACTTTCCACTGATTTGCCAAGGTAAACAGAGGAATTCTGAAGAGTACTGAAGTTGCACAAACCACGTGTTGCATGTGCCGCAAAACGTAAACAAACGTAAGCGAGTGACATGTCGTCGGCTCCGTTCGGTTCCTTCGGCTCTGTTTGGCTTCATCTCGTACCCGAGCGACCTACGAGTGCGCACCGAGCGAGCAGCCGATTCATCGGCTCTCCGATGTACAATGTGCACAATGTACATTTGAGTGAAACTTTTTCGGTCAGCATTCGGGGAAAAAAGCTTTGTGGGCACGACGTCAGATGCACGATTCTCGATGCTTTAGTGGCTTTTTTTTGTCATGTAAGAGTCAGTGCCAATTTCCACTGGCTGCCGCCGCAGCGGCCACGGAAGTGTTGAAATTACGGCGTACTGAATGTGCCGTCAGTTGTTTTTCAAACGTTCACGACTTCAGTTCACGGCAGTGTCATCGTCATCATCGACAATCAAAAATAATCGAGATACATTGAGTAAACCTAAAATTTTTTTTACAATATTTGTTTTCAAATTATCTGTGACAATTTTTTTAATTTTCCGCGATTGTTTTGAAACGCTAATCGCTTTAAGTAGTGAATATTCATTTAAATTGCCAGTTATTGAAACTTGCAAGCATAATTTAATTTTAAGATATATGGTTTTAAAAATATAGAATTAAAATATTAAAAAAGTAAAAGCTATTTGTCTATTCATGAAATAAACCGTTTCATCAGAACATGTGCAAATGCTAATGTTTATATAAACCTTCGGATAATTGATTCGCAAGTCAGTTTACCGGCAGTTTCAAAACAAAGTGTGCGACTTGGAAATACAAAAGGCTTAACTAAAAAAATTATTACAAACCGGTAAGCTACTCGTAGTTTTAAAATTAACGAAATCTGTACATATGTTTATCATAATAAATAAATTTTCATTACATTACTTACTTGTAAACTATGCATAATAATAAAATAAAAACCTGCCACACATTTGGTAAGGACAAACAAGACAACAAAATCCCGAAGATCTGCAAAATTTTATAAAACAATAATGTATTGCTTGTCATAGAAAATGAAATGAAATTTTAAAACAGACTAAGTGTACTTAAACCAATTGACATATGTTTGCATAATTCTTTCAAACAAAGTGAAAAAATCCAAAATTTACAACACTTTCAAAGAAATAATATAATTTAATTTACTTAGAAAAAAAATGTTGAATGCGTGATCTTGGTAATAGAATATTGGGTTTATTGTTCGAGCTCGTGATTTGAATAAAAAAGTGTTTGGCAACGACAAAAAATGAAATTGTCCGCTGTCGAAATATATTTATGAACAGCACTGTATACCCTATACAATTAAGCACCTACAACACCTTAGAAACTCTTTTAAGAAGTTTCAACAAAATATTAAATTGCGGTTCCGGAGTCGGAGTCGGAGTACAAGTACGGGTACGGGTACGAGTCGTATAAATAGGGACAGTATAGACACCGCAACAATTACGTGCCGGACCCTTATAAACTTTTGTGAACATGTGTGTTTGCTGTTGTTGATAGCTTAATAGCAGGACAATGCAATACAATACATTTACGAATACCCGGACTCGTACCCTTACTCGTAATCGTTCTCGAACCCGTACCCGTACCCGAAACTGGCCCAAACGCTTGGCCATGTTGTTGGCCACACTAAGCGTGTGTTTCCCGTCTAGTTATTGTCTGAAATAAGCACACTTCGCTTAAAATTACCCATTGTCAAGGACTTTTGAACAACTTCATATAAGTTTCCGTTCCTGAAAGTATGCCCACATCCACAAACATACATAAATACTTATTCACGCACATGAGGCCCAAATGTATACAAATACTTGTACTTGTACTTGTACTTGTACTTGCACTTATTTACGAGTACTCTACACAGTATCTACATAGACAAGCAAGAAATGTTAGTGGTGTGAGCTTTTAATATTTACAAAGGTGCCACGTACGTAACATTTATGCAAACTCGAGTAAATCAACTTGATGGTATTGTATTACTTTTATTTGAACAAACAATGCCTATAAATAACTACAAAAAGTTGATTACGAGTATTATAAAATAGTCGTAAATGTCAATTGTCATAACTGTGACTTGGCAGGTATTCAGCTTAATTTTAATAAAAATATTCTAAAGTTCAGTCACAAAGTCACAGTCCCACTTATTTAATGCCCACAATATATGTGTATCAATTTCGACAAAAAGGTCAAAAAGCTTACAATATTTAATCCAATTAAGGAAAATCTTACGGAACCCTGAAATTCTGAAATTTGTTGGTACTTGGCTTAAAAAATCTGGGATAGCCGGGATCCCGAATCTCCTGATTTTTTTTTATTTTGGAGTAGCAACAAGATTGAAATATCTGTATCTCGTATTTACGTATCTACAATCACATTAATATAGTATGTATGACTGCAGTAATTTACTTTGGCTATCGCAAGCAAATATCACCCACACACATACCCGTACTAGAACTCGTACTCTTACTACAACTGCTGGTCGAAAAATTTGCAGCATTTGCTGCAAATGTTTCATATGTGGCAATAAAAACGTGTGACAACAACAACAGCAACAACAACAACAACAACAACAACAATGTGAACGTGCAACATTAACTAAGCGGCAACTATATCTCTTAACTAAAACTGAGCGTACGTGTTTTCAGTTTTCTGTTTTCTGTCGACTGTTTTCTGTTTCCAGCCATAATAGTAATAGTTATTGTCGTTATTTCCGCCCTGTAAGCCCTTATGAGAGCGTCTAATAACCGGCTGTCTGTAGATACTAAATCAAGTCTCTGAGTACTCGCACTTGCACTCGCACTCGCACTTATACTCGCACTGGCACTCGAATTTGCATTCGTCGGCTAGTTCACCGCTTACAGAGCACGTTCTCCGGCCGTACCGTACCAGTACACTAACACTACGCTTGTCGGACTACACCGCACTGCTTGTCCAAGTTATTTTCTTTGATTATGTGCATGCACTTATTCTATCTATATAAAATGCGCTTCCACGCAATCCCAATGTCTGTCTTCCAAAATACGCTACTACATTGACAAAACATACTGCCGCATAAGATTCATGAAATGTTATAATGAATAAATAAAATTATTAATAGTAATCACTGCGGACGGCAGTCCGCGCTAGTGACGAAAGCAGCACGAAGGGTGCGAGAGGCGACTAGCAATATATACGGCTTAGTTGGTACCATTTTTTATTTTTTGAAAATTCTTATCAAAAATACGCGTCTATTGATACGTTGATTGTACAAAGAAGCTCTCTCTTTTGGCGCACTGTGCAGAATTCCAATTTTCAGGAATTGTTTTTTATATTAGTGTATTTTTTGATATAAAATTTGTATATTAAACTTTATTTCGTTCGTTACAAAATGGGATATAAATGGGACTTTCACCTCGTGAAGAGGTATTTTTGTGTGTAAATTGGATAACACAAACCAGCAGACTTATCACTTAATATAAGTGATTTTTAACATTATGTTGTGTGAAAATTTCAGACTTTATGGTCTTTCCGATTGGGCTGCACAAATATCAGTGAGTCAGTCGGTCACGACAATCAGTTTTTTAAATAAACATAGATAATCGTACTTCTACTAATTAACAGATATGGTCAATTGTGACATAAATAGAAAATAGCTGAAAATCAAAATAAACTGACATATTGGAAAATACAACTCCTTTATTTTAAGTACTTACTTTTATAACTTTAAGCCTTCTTATAATAACATGGACGTTAAAAGTTTTATGACTTGTACCTTTAAGTGTATCTACAAATAACTTGATTAAAACATATGGCTATGAAATAAAAACAAGAAAGAAACGGTCTTCCAAGATTTAAATCTATTGACACGATCCCAAATATAGGAAATCTTTCTATCTTTGTTCTTTTCTAAATTATTTACACATAAAATTTGTATACACAGATTTTTGATTTGCTAAGTAGCACTGAATAAACATAAACAGAAAGTTCTAGGTACGAGTATGTAGTATAATTATTATGACCACAAATTGAGTACGTGCTTGTAGTAATTGCTACGAGTAGAGACGTATATAAATAGTTCAAAAGATAGAAAACTATCAGTAAAATTGGACAACTGGGAATAAGCTGTATTTAATTATATGTTGTTAATAGCCTTCACACATATTCAAACTGAAAAAAACCATAAATAAGATTAGAACAAAATAGAAAAAAAAATCTTTTTGAAAAAAAAATATCTAGATGCATATTATTTATATATTTTATTGAGCGGACGAAAATATATTTCACGATGACCATGAAAAAACCGCGCAAAGAAATACTCACTTATATTTTCTAATAATAGATAGGCTTACACTTCTACATAGTTTTTGACTGAACTATTCGTAGATATTGACGCAAAAATTACATGTAACAGGCAGAGTATACATTTAAATATAAAAAAATATTTTTTAGATAATGTAGTTATCTTAAACAGTTCAACAAATAATTAAATTCGAAATAAATTTTTTTTTTATAATCCTATCATAGAAACAATTTAAAAATTTAAGTCTGGTTTAAGAATAGGATATAAACAAAATTTGTAATGCAATTATGTGTATTGTGTCGTAGTTTTGACTTACGTATTAATAAAATGAAATTAAACAAGACTTGCCTTAATTATTAATAGCTTTGGTTAACTATAACTGCCATTCAACTTGTTCGATACTGCTGCGATGAAGTGGGATAATAGATAATATTTATAAAAAACGTATTAGCCTATAAGCTGTGGAGGCGGTGGTGTTTTTGCGATTTGCAAAATGCTAAAAGGGGCGCGGCAAATAATATTTGTACACTTCATATTATTTTCTGATTTAAAAAGAATAGACTTTTCATAAAATTATCATAATATATATCACAATTTTAACTTTTTTTTATATGTCTTTTATATTTAAATAAATTTTTTTTAGATTCCTCGCTAAAAAGTGTACTTGGAAAAAGAAACTAAGCAATGAACTTCAGCAGTTAATGCGAAATAATCCATATACGAATTTAGCACAATTAGTGTACTGCTGGACCAGAAGCTAGTGCCTTTCCTCAAGATTTATTCGAAGACAACTAATAAGGCCAATTTAAAGCAGCTTTAGTCCCCAGATATGGATTTGGTTTCGAGGAGCTTATGCATAGAAAGTGCATATCCTAAATAATTATTTCAACAAATATTTTAAAAAGAAAGCGAAGAAACTAATTGCTGGCAACAATGCTAGGAGAAAGTGAAATTAGCAGAGGAACTACAACAACGAAGTTTCCAGTGGTATCCGGACAAAAACAACAGCAACAACAACATCCGGGAACAACTCCTAAGCAGATGCGTAAAAGTAAAACCAATCAGTCGGTCATTATGGCTCGCAATAACAATGCTGGCAACACTGGTGGCAGTGGCAGTGGCAGTGTTGTCTCCTCCTCCAAGACGCAGACAATAATGACAAAGGCCACAATTGACAGCAATCGAGCTGGCAATCGAAGTGTTATCGCCGGCGGCAATCGAAGCTCAACTGTAGCTGCCAATGGACATGAAAATTCAGGTGGTTTCGTCGATGGCATCGAGATATATCTGGGTCTAATCGGATGGCGTAAAAAGTGTCTCTATACGTTGCTGTTCCTATTAATGCTCTTAATTATTACAAATCTGGTTCTCACTTTGTGGATACTCAAGGTCATGCAGTTTTCAACGGTAAGCAAATGCTACACTGACAGAAAAACGGAAAGTAAAATTAATTGTATTTAATTGTTTCATGTTAGTTTTGAATAGAAAACGTATTTTAACCAAATATAGTCCACTTTAATTAAACTAAAACCAAGCAAAAACTCCTCAAATCGAAAATAACAAAAATATTTATTTGAAAATAAGGAAAGGTTAATTGAATCTTATTCAAAATTAATATGTCATATATTTCTTTTAAAGATTTTATTCAATTTAAAATATAAAGTTTAATTAGTCAATTTAAATATTAGTCTCATTGATGTTACCATTCATATTCTTTGGCTTTATCAGGAGGGTATGGGCCAACTCAAAATTGTACCCGGAGGCATCCAACTTTCGGGCCAGGCGGTAATAATGGACATGTTGCGCGCATCCACAATACGCTCTAGACACGGACAGCCCATATCGATAGGTGAGTGCTTCCATTAATTAATTTCAATGTGGTTTCACGATAAAATTGTCTTAGCTATGTTGTGTGAAAATGTCAGCCTCCTAGATCTTATGGTTTGCGATGTGCAATTAATATGTCGAGGTTCGAATATAATAATATCGTGTATTTTTATAAAACTCAATCCCCATCGCATATGCCAGAGTTAGGAGTAAACAGGACTTTGGTTGAACCTGGTCAGGACAAATGTTGTCCGTTGTCACTCGAGGCATAAATCAATAGATACATTTACAGATAGGCAGACAGCGAAAGCTCACTAAATCTTCACATGAGCGTTTAAACTTATTCGTGAATAGATATCTGCATACATACGTGTATGCGATGTTCATATGTATAGGTGGAGGAGTACGAAAATGTGTAAATGTAAATCAGATCGCAGCACGAGATGCACAATTACAGATAAACTACGAGTATGTGAGATCCGATGCTTAACCGAAGAAGACAGATGAGACCATATTAGTATACTAGTTAAAGTACAAGACAGAGAGTGTTATTTAAGACCCGCATCACACATACAAACAGGAGGTGTGCGATAGACGTCAATGATAAAGGTCGCAATATACGAGTGTACACAAGTCTACACCAGTATATTTTGTTCGTCAAATTAGACCATTTAAGAACCAAATTGCTAATACTAAAAATATGAATCTTATTCTAATTATTATTGTAAGAATTAAAATCTTTAATTTGTAGAAAAATATGAAAAATTTATATTTTAATAAGAGACCATTAATTGACTTTTGTTAGAGTCTCCGCCTTAGTTGAAAACAAGCGCGAGTTAAATTAAAAATCAAATTAGCCAAATAACACGAAAATAAAATTATCACACTTGAAGCTTTCTACACTAACTAAAGTCTTTTTAATTTTTATATCATTTTAATGTTATTCTAACGTCACATCACATGCAGAATCATCACGTAATTTTTCAATAAATACACGTGACCCAAACGGCGTGCTCGAGAATCATTTATTCTTGGGTCATGATAAGTTCGAGTGCCTGTCGGCGGGATTTCGCGTCAACGACACAACCGGACGAAATTTATTTTCCGTAAATCGAAATGAAGTCACAATTGGAGCGCACGCTTTGCGGATCGAAGGCGAGGGTGGCGCCATCTTTCGGGAGTCCATACAAACTCCACATGTGCGCGCCGAACCGGGTCGCGAACTGAGGTAAGTGAATAATAACTTTTATTTTTACTTGAAAAATATGATACATTTTAAATAATTTCTAAATTTTAATGTTTATTTAAAATTTGACGAACTAAATTTTGTTGTTATTTGAAAAATAACTTAAGTTTTTTATATATTAAAAAGTTTTAAAGATCCGTGGCACAAATCCGTGGTGGAAGTAATGAGTTAATTCAGCTAACACACACCTGCAAGATTGAGTTGTATTACAAACGATTAGTAACCTGTCATAAAGTCCAATTAAAGTAACGATATAAATAGAAAAAATGTAGCTGGAATGTACATAGACATGTCTATGTGTATGTGTGTTTTTGTAAATATGTATGTACATCTGTGTGTCACACCAAACACATTAGCCGGCCATGGAAAAATCTCGGAAATAAAAAATTAAAAACAAACACTTTCCAAACGCCCATTGCCGCCACTGTTCATCGCTTTGCACTTTGCATCGACAACAACAACACGACAGCAACAACAATGCAAACACAAAACACTACCACTCATGAGGTGTTCGCATCTGTATGTACACCCGGAGAAAATTTGTACAGTTTTTTTTTTAATATTTACACGTTGAATCCTTTGGTTAAAATATTATTAAAAACATTTTTTTCACTAGAATTATGTAAAATTTATATTTTTATTTAAAAAACAAAGAATAAATTTTATTACAATTTTTAAATAAATATTCTTATTCAATTATTGTAATAAATTCAAACATGATGTTAAGTACATTCTGATATAGAATTAAATATTTTGTAATTTGCATTATTATGTCCGTAACCGCAAATCAAAAATAAAATGTTATACTTAGTTTTTGCCTTAAAGCTAAGTTTTTCATTACAATTTAAAGTAATGTCAACTTGGTCTAGTTTAAATAGAAATATTTCTTGGTCAAGACCTCAAATCATTACGAGGTGAAAGTCTAGTGACGAAAGTTATTCCATGCCCAACATTTCTAATATAACGTGATATATTATTTTAAACGTACTACATGAATAATTAAAAATGTTTGGCAATCGGCTCTAAGAAATAGGGACTTCTTAGCGTAATTTGCCTAATGCCAAAGAATTTGTTTACAAATAATTTATATATTAAATTGAATATCGTTCGTCACAAAACTGCAAATTAGAAATTGGAAACTTTGCTTCATCACTAGACTTTTACCTTGAATACATTTTTTTTTAATTTTTAAAAGTAACATCAAAAATTCATTTACTTTGTTTTTATTGTTATGCATTTTTTTCTCTGGGTGTATGTGAGAGCAGCTCGTTGGAGAGTGAAAATATTTGCACATGCTCTTCCGAATATACGTATATATGTACTGTATGTACCATAAGTATGGATATGCAGACGTGGAAAACATATGCATGTGTGTATGAATATATAAATGGGAATCGCCAACGTCAATGAAATCGGCATCAGTTGCGACGAGTGAGCTGAAAACCGCTTTGGGGCACTGATATATATATTTTTTATTCTTGCTATCGTATATGTGAAAATTGTTGGTTTTACATTGGGACATTTGTGGTTAAAACTCGCCTTATTCAATGACGGGTTGTCCTATGAATACGAATCCGAGTATGTTTGTCATGTCGACTCTAGGTTTGAGGCTGTATCTGTATCTGAGTGTGTAAATGTATCTGTGTATACGGACCATTAAAAGCACCGCGGTGCTTGTAATAACGTTTACATTGACAAATTTGTTTATGGCTGCTTTGTTTTCTCGTGAAAATTATCAAATTGTCTGTTGACGTGTTGATGTGAGGACAGCATTTGACAAAAAGGTTGTAGCATACAAAAATCAAGTTAAATTCTATAATTTATACTTATACCAAAAATATAAAAACATTTTTGTACTCATTTGCGTATATATACGCACATAAGTGCAAAAATGTTTATCTTATAATTGGGATAATATAATTTATTTAATATTTGTTGTAATAATAATACAAAAAAACCTAAGCAAAAAATAAAAGATTTTAATATTTTAAAGTAGTTCAAAGTTACAGTAAATGAGCAAAATAAGATAATCACCTCCTAATATGGCATTCATTTTTTTGTTGCGGTACTCGTTGCAGGCTTGAGTCCCCTACACGTCAATTAGAGCTGACTGCGGCCAAGGACATCAACCTGCAGTCCCGAGCTGGAGGAATTGAGCTCCTGGCTCTGGAGGATGTCAAACTGCGAGCACTGGACGGTAGTGTAAGTATCGAAAATCACTGTTATGAGTAATGAGAGCAGTTTTACTGGAATAATGAACAAATGAACTGCACAAAAATTATTATTTAATTGATTAATTAAATGTGCATTAGGGTGCATCGATTTGTGCGGGCCCAAAAGAATTGAAAAATGGTAACCCAATTTCTAATCTACGGTGTATTTAAAGATGATGTTACCAAGTTCTCAAAACAGTTCCTGGTCCCCGCTTTTTGAGTTAAAAAGCGTATTTTCTTAGCATATCTTAAGTGCTTAGATTCTAACAAGATTGGTATCAAAACTCTTTTTAGAAGCAGGACATTCAATTTGGAGAATCAAAGGATTGGTTGTCCTTAAAACATAATTTTCGTCCATGCAAAAACACTAAATTTTTCAAAAAGCAAGGAACAGGAATTGATTTTAGAGCTATGGTTTCTTCTATTGAAAACATCTTAGAATTGATCGTAAATTTAGAATTTGGGAAACCATTTTTGTAGAAAAAAATCTATGCGCCCTAAAACTGCGAACGCTTAAAAATGATTTGGCAAGTCAACTATAAAATCATTTTAAATTTGTAATATGTAAGAGTAGTGGGTCAAATACGAGTAAGCTGACCGCCACTGTAAATATGCCGGACCATAAATGCAATGCAAATTTTCTTTTTCTCTTTTGTCATGAAATATTCCAATGAATAAAATACAGTTGCGTTTGGAATCATCAAAAATCTTAATGCCGAATTTGCGTACAGCGCAGCCACCAATATTGGGAGGATCTGCGCAGAGTCGTGATCGTGACCGTGATCGTGAACGCGATCGTGATCACACGCACCGAGTCTTCCAGTTGTGTGCCTGCTTTAATGGCAAACTCTTTTTAGCGGCACCTCATTCAATATGCGCTGGTGACGATTCTACTGTTTGCAGATGATTTTTTAAGCTATCAGTGTCAATGTCAATGCAAATGTCAATGTCAATGTCAATGTTAGGATAATGTCACTATCCTTAGAAATCAAAACAAAGTGCACATAACTGCGACCGCTGCAAATATAACTAATCTTTATATGTTATAATAAATATGCATAAGCAAATAAACATGCAAATAAACCTACTAATTATATACAGCACATACTCGTACTTATAACGAAGTACATCATAATTGGTGTCTACATAACGTAGTATATTAATGTATTAAGCATACTGATAAATTATAAATGTTTTTGTATAAAAAATATGTGAAAATATACAAATAACAAGCAAACTGAACTACAAGAAGAATAACTATTTATTTGTAATAAATAAATACATAAGTAAATACATTTACTTTTATAATAAAACGAAGCACAGCATTGATTTCTACGTATTAAATAGTATTAAAAGAGAGGCCTATACAAATTATTTAAGTTAAGAGTATAAATAAAAAATAATATTCTATATTAATATGTATGTGTATAAATATTTAGTATGTATAACCTGAAATATATAAACTCATATTCACTACAAGAAGTGTATATATACTTTAGCATTCAAACTATAGACCGCACTTTTTCTTAGTTAATTATTAACTCTTTTGGGATTGCGCTATAAAAATAATATTTATATTTATGTTAAAAATTTTAATTTATTTTGAAACATGAATTAATTTTATCATATTCAAAACTTAATTGAGTGCACTTCGAACTGAATATGAAAAACTTATACTAAACTAATCCATCTTTAAAAAGAATAGATTGTAGCTAACGATACAGATACATATACATATTTTTATTAAACAAGTTGATACCATATACAAATGTACGAAAAAGAATTCTGAACTCGAGAACAAAATCAAGAGCTTCTAAGACACTGGCAAGTTGTGTACTATATATTGCGATGACAACTGCAATATATAAGATATCCCAAATAATAGAAAAAAACAAAACAAAATAAAGAAAAAGAATATGTCTATGATAGTTTTAAGAAGAAGTCAGTGAATACATATTCATATAACATATGCAAGATGTGAGTATCCAACTCATATGCACATACTATATACAATTGTTTTCCGTGCGAGAAGCATCTTTTTGATCAACATGACCAGACTTAGGTTTATCTACTCATCATATCTAAGAGTTTTAATTTAGTTGATCCCCATCGTATTAGAGCATAAATTATCTAAAAAACATCTATACAAGGTAACAGTCTAGTGACGAAAGTCTTTTCATATCCAAAAATTTTTGATATTCAATTTTGTGGCGAAAGATATTTAATTTAATAAAAAATTTATTCTTAAAAAATAAAAGTTTGCAAATTTTTGTTGTATTAAGAATGTCGATCTTTTTTTCGCAATAAAACCTAATACTGAACATATTTTGAGAATAATGTATATGTTACATTTCAGATCGTTTTATTTCGAGTATTATACCAAAATTACCCAGTGTTCGATATCCATATCCAGGGTACCACTTTCATCGAAATTTAAAAGCATTATCCTGATTTCAGTAAAATACTCATTAATAAAATTCTCTTTGTTTTTACTCTACTATTTACGACCATTTGGGCTTTTCATTTGCTTATTTTTTGTAATTGTCAATGTCAATTATCAATGATTTTCAAGGATTATGTGTATGTGTACATAAGCATTCGGACTTCTGATAAAAAAACACATAAGTAAAAAACCAATCTGTATCAATTGCTTAAATAATAACAGACAATTATCAAAACATATAATTAATCACAATACGAAGACAATGAAATATCATCCAATGAATAATAAGAGCTATTTATGTAGAAACTATGAATATGGATAGGATGTTGAAATATTGCCGTTAAATATATATAATATATATACATATACATATGTTTGAATAGAAAATTTAAACAAAAATGCTTTTAAATGGGAATTTACGAATATATTTGTAATTCTTTGTTAATAACATAAAATAGATGTCTTTTTTTTTGCACGATAAGTTTATATACATACAATATATATGGAAACCATATCAGCAATATACATTTATATATATGCATATGTATATCATATGAATAAAACAATAAAGAAACGAGAAAATAATAAAAGAAAATAAATTACATATGAATTAGAAAAGAAATGGAAAAAAAGAAAAAAAATCTTAATGCTGCCTCGTCTTGTTGCCAATTGGCTGAATGGAACGGTTTTTTTTTATTCGACGACAAGGATTTTGCGCACTTTTTACAGACAAAACACTCAAAAGCACTCATGACTATGACTCAAGCTGAGCTCGTTGTTCGTTGGTTGACGCCTTCTAGCACCACTTGAATTCAATTCAATGGCATTTGAATTCAAGTGTTTTGTGGGTGCGTCTAAGCGAAAAAGCGAAAGAATCAACGAGGACACTCTACGACCGCTCCAAGCGGTACCAGCTCAGCATGTGGGCCGTCATCGGCTCATCGGTTCGTCGGCTTGTGCATCGTGTATTTTGTAGGAGTTGCCGACCAGCAACCGAAGGCAACGTATTCGTAACGACTCTCGTTCGTTTTAGAGGCTCGTGCAAGCAAATTGAGTTATTTTTTGAGCCAATTCTCTGTCAAAGTCGAGTCAAAGTATGCTGGATGTCCGATACAAAAAGCTCTACGTGAATGTAAGCACATATTTGAATTTGTTTTCGTATTATAATATGCAACACCCTTTCTGATGCTGCAATTTTATATAGATTTCATTAAAAATTTAATTTATTATGTTATTAGAATATTTATAAATTTTTTCAAAATTAAAGTGTACATTGTTCTTACCCTTAAACCTGTAAAGACAAGAAGTTACAAGGGTTACACCTAAACAAATGGACCAAATTGAAAAGTGTTAGGGCAAAGCTTTTGCATGTTCGGCCTTACTTACGATTACTCATACGGGTATTCATACTTGTACTCGTACTGTGATTGCTCATTTTGAGAAACCAATTGCTCTTACGACTTAAACTGTAAGACAATATGATTTATCTAGATTTATAATTTTAAAAAAAGATAGTTTGATTGAATGACCACTAATCATAATTTGATAATTATTAATTATATCTATATTTTGTTTTGAAAATCTTTTTTTTAATAACCGATCACTAATTTGAGGATTATTGGGTAGCTTTTATTTTTGTAAAATATTAATTTTAATAAAAGGCCACTAATTTCAAAATTATGAAAATTTATCTTATTTTAAAAAAATTAATACTACTAAGTTTTGAATTATGTGCGTTATATGCGTTATTTTTTTGATGTTTCTCTTAGAAACCTTATTTTTAAGGAGCCCAAATTTAAAAAATACTTGGTAAAATGTTAATTTTTCTCATAAAATTTTTGTTTTAATTTAAATAATAATAATGAAATATATTCTTGATTTCAGAAACATTTTTTTCTTTCAATTTATATAATCAATGTTACAGTTTAGTATAATTTATTGATCCTGATATTGTTAAACAAAAATCGGCAGGTAAATGTGCATGAAAATAATCATATTTATGGCACTTTATTATTATTTGATGAATAAATAATTATTAAAATATTATAATCATATTTTACAACATTTATACGGAATCATTTAGAACTTTAACTACTCTTTCCTTAATATTTTCCCCAAAATCTCGTTTATTCATATATACGAATTTGACAAAGTGTGTGTGTGTGTGTATAGGGCACTTTGTACGTTATACGAGAATGTATTTAGTATTCCATTAATATTCTAAAAGCCGCTTTTGTACTTTACTTCGCATCATTGGCGCAGTTGCATGTTGTTCCCTTTTTTATCCACACACATGTGTGTGTTTGCGTGCTTAAGTATGTGTATGTTGGTAGGGTAATTAGAAAATTTTATGTGATTACTACTTGCTTGCTTAACATTTTAGGCAGCATTACACACACAAACACATACACATACATTGGGAGGTATAGAAATATGAATACTTGCGGCTTCCGATGGTGATAGACGTAAGCCTTGGGGTTGGGATTGTGGATGGGATTGTAGATGTGGACCTATAACTGGATCTGCACTGAACAAAATATCAACAACTGCTTAAATCAAGAACATTTATCAGATTTATATCGTAGATTTATAAAAGAGGACCATTTTAAAACTAAATTACCAATATTTAAAAACATTACATTATTAGGAAAATATAGGTATGTTATAGTATGTATGTATGTCAAACCAATAGTTGACCTGTGGCACTCTGGTTAGAGTCCCGATTCAGCTTGAACAAATAAATCGCGGGTTTTATCCCACTCTTGTCAAACAGACACGTATTAAAGGAATATTGATAAGAATACCAAACCAGAAAAAAGTGTATTAATATCCAAAACAAAAAAACAATAAAAATATAATTTAAGTATTTAAGAAGAATATACTTATATTTGTGCTCTTGAAAAAAAAATAATTCTTTAATTTATTAAAAGGAACTTGGTCTTATTTGAAATGTTATAAAAATCAAGATGAATTTTTTTTAGCTTTAAGAATTTTAGATCTCAACTCATTTTTAAAATCAAAATCCTTAGTTCTAAAAACAAAATGTTGATTTGAGAACCCTATTTTTGTCAGTGTAACTTGCCTACTAACATATATGAGGATGTTGTAAGTTGACTATATTTCAAGTAGTTAAAATTGCAGCTGTAAGCGGCGCTTGTCTTAAAATTTAAATGAATACACCCCACAACGCCATATGCAAACTGGTATAAATTTTTTAGGCAACCCAACAGTTAACAACGAAACTCAAGTATGACTGTGTGTGTCAGTGTGTGTGTGTGAGTGAGTGTGTGTGTGTGAGAGTGTGTGGCCCTGGCGCAACAGTTAGCTAACGGTTTGCTGAACATGGCTGTTAACTTGCAGGAAAGCTGACAAATTAAGTATGCATGAAAGTGGCTGGGACATGACACAAGGTGTATTTTCTTTTTGCTTTTGCCGCTGCCGTTGCAGTTAATAGGATTGTGATGGAGCCTTGGAATCAAATTAATTGTTTCTTTTACATATAAAAAAAACACCCATGTCATTGTTGTTTTGTTCGTTGATGTTGTACACACAGACGCACACACTTTCGCATATGTATATATCTATAGCTTACTCATATGCACTATCTTAATCATTTGAGTGGGTAGTTATGCTAAACTATTAGATGTTGTCAACTCTTAGTTATGCGCGAAGAAACTTTTATATAAATTAAAGTTAGTTGGCGCAGATGATGTTTAAGGCATTCAATTCTTGGCACTTTATGCTCTATTTCAATTAAATGCAAACCACGAGAAGCCTTAAATAAGAGGCACTGGATCACTGCTGGCGGCAGTTCGCGCTAGTGACGAAAGCATCCCAAAGGGTGCAAAAGGCAACTAGCAATATATACAGCTAATATGAAAAATTGCTATGACTGTCCGATCGGATCGAGTGAAAACTTTAGTCAATTTTCCATGATTTTTTTACAAAAAAAGGAAAGTTCTCAGAATCAAGTTTAAAGTGTTGTTTTCTACTAATTATGATATAAGGAGTTGATTAAAAGTGAAAACTGAAGATTTAAAATTTTGAATTTTCAAAATATCAAAGGGGGGACCCTTACCATCAAAATCAACCATGGCTAGAATAATGAAACATAAAAAAGTTGTTCTAAATGAACAAAATTT
Source organism: Drosophila phalerata (assembly GCA_951394115.2). Taxonomy (NCBI): domain Eukaryota; kingdom Metazoa; phylum Arthropoda; class Insecta; order Diptera; family Drosophilidae; genus Drosophila; species Drosophila phalerata. Next base: position 50,170,692 of record OX596006.1, on the reverse strand, counting down.
AAATGCAGAATGAATTTAAAGGCCAAACCATGATCAAAATGGCATTCTGTTTGAAAATCGGTTCAGTTTTGACAAAGAAATGAAAGTTTGAAGTTGGTCGCACCCTTGACCAAACAACTTTACCTTTACCATCAAAATCAACCATGGCTAGAATAAACGAAAAATAAAAATTTTTCTAAATGAACAAAATTTAAATGCAGAATGAATTTAAAGGCCAAACCATGATCAAAATTACATTCTGTTTGAAAATCGGTTCAGTTTTGACAAAGAAATGAAAGTTTGAAGTTGGTCGCACCCTTGACCAAACAACTTTTCAAGTCAAAATTTTTGTCAAATTTGGCATGATTTTTTACAAGAAAATGAAAGGTCTCAGAATCAAGTTTAAAGTGTTGTTTTCTACTAATTATGATATAAGGAGTTGATTAAAAGTGAAAACTTGAGATTTAAAATTTTGAATTTTCAAAATATCAAAGGGGGGACCCTTACCATCAAAATCAACCATGGCTAGAATAATCGAATAATAAAAAATTTTTCTAAATGAACAAAATTTAAATGCAAAATGAATTTAAAGGCCAAACCATGATCAAAATGACATTCTGTTTGAAAATCGGTTCAGTTTTGACAAAGTAATGAATGTTTGAAGTTGGTCGCACCCTTGACCAAACAACTTTTCAAGTCAAAATTTTTGTCAAATTTGGCATGATTTTTTACAAGAAAATGAAAGGTCTCAGAATCAAGTTTAAAGTGTTGTTTTCTACTAATTATGATATAAGGAGTTGATTAAAAGTGAAAACTGAAGATTTAAAATTTTGAATTTTCAAAATATCAAAGGGGGGACCCTTACCATCAAAATCAACCATGGCTAGAATAATGAAACATAAAAAAGTTGTTCTAAATGAACAAAATTTAAATGCAGAATGAATTTAAAGGCCAAACCATGATCAAAATGGCATTCTGTTTGAAAATCGGTTCAGTTTTGACAAAGAAATGAAAGTTTGAAGTTGGTCGCACCCTTGACCAAACAACTTTTCAAGTCAAAATTTTTGTCAAATTTGGCATGATTTTTTACAAGAAAATGAAAGGTCTCAGAATCAAGTTTAAAGTGTTGTTTTATACTAATTATGATATAAGGAGTTGATTAAAAGTGAAAACTTGAGTTTTAAAATTTTGAATTTTCAAAATATCAAAGGGGGGACCCTTACCATCAAAATCAACCATGGCTAGAATAATGAAACATAAAAAATTTTTCTAAATGAACAAAATTTAAATGCAGAATGAATTTAAAGGCCAAACCATGATCAAAATGACATTATGTTTGAAAATCGGTTCAGATTTGACAAAGTTATGAAAGTTTGAAGTTGGTCGCACCCTTGACCAAACAACTTTTCAAGTCAAAATTTTTGTCAAATTTGGCATGATTTTTTACAAGAAAATGAAAGGTTTTAGAATCAAGTTTAAAGTGTTGTTTTATACTAATTATGATATAAGGAGTTGATTAAAAGTGAAAACTGAAGATTTAAAATTTTGAATTTTCAAAATATCAAAGGGGGGACCCTTACCATCAAAATCAACCATGGCTAGAATAATGAAACATAAAAAATTTTTCTAAATGAACAAAATTTAAATGCAGAATGAATTTAAAGGCCAAACCATGATCAAAATGACATTCTGTTTGAAAATCGGTTCAGTTTTGACAAAGTAATGAAAGTTTGAAGTTGGTCGCACCCTTGACCAAACAACTTTTCAAGTCAAAATTTTTGTCAAATTTGGCATGATTTTTTACAAGAAAATGAAAGGTCTCAGAATCAAGTTTAAAGTGTTGTTTTATACTAATTATGATATAAGGAGTTGATTAAAAGTGAAAACTGAAGATTTAAAATTTTGAATTTTCAAAATATCAAAGGGGGGACCCTTACCATCAAAATCAACCATGGCTAGAATAATGAAACATAAAAAATTTTTCTAAATGAACAAAATTTAAATGCAGAATGAATTTAAAGGCCAAACCATGATCAAAATGACATTCTGTTTGAAAATCGGTTCAGTTTTGACAAAGTAATGAAAGTTTGAAGTTGGTCGCAACCTTGACCAAACATCTTTTCAAGTCAAAATATTTGTCAAATTTGCCGTGATTTTAACAAGAAAATGAAAGGTCTCAGAATCATTTCTACATTTGTACATTCGTATACCATACCGAGTAGAATAACCAAAAGGTTTAGTTCGATTATGAACCTATAAATACTATACTAGAATATATAGATATATTTATAGTTTGTGGCTTTCCGCTATCATACTAGTACTCTTACTCGTTATTTCTTGGTGCCTACTTGCCAACAGCTCGTATACGTGATACGGACAATGTATAATGCATTTATTAAGTTATTAAATTGCACATACGCTTGTATCGCAGGCATTACATTGCAGCTGGAGGCCAAGGATGTATGTATGTACATATGTGCATGTACTCGTATGTATGACTGTGTGTTTTTGCCCGTTGAAAGTGTTACTGAAATACTCTCAGTTTAGTGGCAATAGAAGTGTTTCAGTAAAGCGCGCGTATATAAGTGAGTACTCGTACTAACGTGGCTTTAATTTATTTGCATGCAAACAGACAATGTAGCTGGAAGCATCGAGTATACGATGTGCCGTTTGAATGAAATACTTCTCTGGTATGAAAGTTCATATACTCATAGATACTCGTACATACAGACATGCATTTATATCGTACACACATAAATAGGTTTATAAGAATACGAGTAGCGACTGAAAGTTGCTCAGTTGGCCAACTCCTTGGTGTATGCAACACTTTTGTGTTATGCGTCAGGTAATGGCAACAAAAACAAGTTTGTATTCTTACTTGCTGTTGTATTTGTATTTGTTGTCGTTGTTGTAGGCGTCGGAATGAGTATTTGCATCGCATGGGTGTCTTATCGCTCGGTTGCGATGCCTGCACCAGTTTCAGAGTCAGTTTTAGAGTCGGTTTCAGTTGCTGTCTGTCTGTCTGTCTGTCTGTCTGTCTGTAAGTCGTGTGTGGGCGACCAGCAACAAAACGAATTTATGTCGTAATGAATGTCAGTTGGCGCATATCACAGTGCCTATCTGCGGTTTCTGCCCACACCTCTCACCACCTTCTTGACTTTTAGCTGGAATCAGGCTGTCTGACTTTTACTGTCTGATTAAAGTCAGACATTCTTCTTTTTTTTTTTTTTTGGCAATTTGCTAAATTCGAACAAATTATTTTTCTGGCAACGTGCATATGATAAAAAAAAAATAGTACGTAGTATATTTCGCAGAAATCTTATCAGACTCGCACAGAGTTGAAAAAGTTCATTTGCCCGTAGTTGCTGCAGAGAGCAACCCCAATATGGTGGAACACACCCTACCATATGGTCCAGTCATCCACAAGCTAAACAAGCTGAACAAGGTGAACAAAAAGTAAGGTGAGAGCATTACCCATGGGTGCTCTACAATTTGCTGTTTAAATTACGAGCTGTTCATTTTGTGAGTGGCGCGCTTAACTGCTTCCTCTTGTTTTAACTCATTGCTGGTAACTGTCCTTGCCCCGTTCTGCCGTTCTGCCGTCCTCCGTCTTCGCCTTGTGTACCACCTGCCTGCTTTACACTTTTTGTGCTCTTTTTACGAGCTGTTGCCGGTGCCCGCTGTGCGCGAGTGCGTGTTAACAGGCAATTAAATCCGAATTACATTTTTGCTCCTTTTGCATGCCATTTGCTCCATGTATTCCACTGTTTGTGTGTGTGTGTGTGTATCTCTGTATCTGTGTATGTGCACTTAAATGCGTGTGTGAGTCGGTCTTTCAAAAGTCAAACGGCAGGTGTGTCGACTGCCACACCGCACAGCACGATTTGTTCCCAAATGGCAGCGATAAGACGTGCAAAAGTTCAAGAAGCCAACTCGCTCCAGGACCTAACCCCAAGACCGTACCGTCCTTACCGTACCACCGTCCTCGCCGTCCGTCCCTCCGACCATTTGCACGTGCTAATTAAAGATAATTCTTAATTGCTGCCGACAAATGAAGATTTATGTCCAAAGTATTAACTAATCGAATTGAATCGCATGAAATTGAATTGAGTTTAACTACGATTTGGCTTTCACTGAATTGAACTGCCGAAAAGGTCAGAAAAGTTCCAATGTGACCACGAATACGAGTATAAGTATTGCCACAAAAAAAGGGTTGCCTCTAAGTACTTATTACCATTTGCATCATAATGTCAAAGGCTTAGGCCATGAACCGCAAAAAGTTAACTCAATTGAATTTCGGCTGCTCGAATCACAAAAGTCACTTGGAATTGAAATAAAAATATTCCAGTTTATGTGAACGCAAAATGCACTGTAAGAAAAATTTAAAAAAATGTGTAAATGCCATTGAAAAATACTTGAAGACTTCAAATAACGAAAAAATAAAAAAAAAGTTACAAATTAATTTAATATCTATTCGACATTGAAATAAATTCCCATTTTTGTATTTTTATAAAGAATTTTATTTTTCAAAAATTATATCCTTTTCTAGGTTCTTATTTTATTTAGTTTTAAGAAAAAAATGCTGACAGAATTATTACAAAACTAACAACAAAACGTCAAGAAATTACAACAACATCATGGGCAACGTTAGGGACAATCAAGCAAATGGACAGTTAGTTCTGCAGGGTATATATTCTTTTTAGATATGTGTGTATATGTACAATGTACATATAACAAATGGCATCGTAGAATGTCCGTCCAGCTTCACATCATTAGGAAACGCAAATGAACCCATTTCACACACTACACACACACTCATCGAATGTAGTGTAAGGAAGTATGGGAGTATGATTAGAGGCAGGAGGATAACTTAGGGGTAAGGAATGTGGACAAACCCAACTAAATCCTTTTGTATACAAACATACGCTTCTTGGCACGGAGTCAGGGTAGAAGTCAGGGTAAGGGTAAATGTACCAGTAAGGGTAAGTGTCGGGTGTGGGTGTGGGTTAACAGTTAGTCCTGACGTGGTGTGAATATTTTGTGGGGTTAACGGAAATCAAATGGAAAACACATGCATCGCACCAAAAAACACTTTCCGAACGCATTTCCATTGTCAGCGGTACTGTCGTGGCTTTCTCTGGGTAGAAAACTTTGCTGTGACACTGTGACCGTATGCGGATACGCGCCTTTTGTTTGCTGGCATTGTGTGCATAGTTTTTGTCGTTCTTCCACTGTACAAGTAAACACTGCAAACGTATTCTTTTTTCTTATTGTTATTATTTTGTTTTTTGCTTTCTGGTCTTAACCCTAGTATCCGAAAGCTACACAGGCTATTCAGTTTGTGACAGCGTCCATAAAATAACATGAATCTTAGAAAGGGCAAGATATTTATAAATATTAATAATTAATAATAATTATTATACGTGCTAATAAGTAGAAAAAACAAGTGAGGCATTGCTATTAACAAGTAGATTTCGTTGTAGTTAATGGGCATCTAACAGTTGAGCAGAGTTCAACAGTAGCTGTTGTTTATTTTTATTCTGATTTTATTTTATTTATAGTATATGTGTGTATTTTATTTTTGAGCAAGCGGCAACAGAATCTGGGTTTGAGGCAACGACAAAGGCAGCGGCTGAGGCAGAGGCAGCGGCAGCAACGCGGCGTCGCGTCGTTCACTTCATTTGCCTATACGGAGACGGAGACGGACACGGACACGGATGAGTCAAGGAGTCAAGGAGTACTTCACATTGCCGGCGGCGGCCGCCATTGTTACTGCTTCTGTGGCTACGGCGGTTTCTGCTGCTTTTTCTGCTGCCTTTTCTGCTGCTGCTGCTGCTGCTGGTGATGGTGATGGTGATGGTGATGGCAGCAGTGGAAGGACCAACTTTTGTCGCTTGGTAATGATGGCATTTTAGCATTGTTGTTATTTCTGTTGTTGTTGTTAAAGTTTTGCACACAAGTTTAAACAAAGCAGCCGCCAGCCACATAAACAGTCGACAGTCGACAGGCCCAGCGTTGTTAGGTCAAACAACAGTAAGAGCAGCTGCAGGAGAAACTGTGACTGCGACTTCCACTGGGTGCCATTGCACTATGGCTCATTTCAGGAAATTATGTGGCAAAAATCTATAATTTTTAAACTATGACAGGTATCAATATGAAATTTTTAAATATTTTTAAAACTTTTTATAAAACAATAATTTATTTGAAAACAAACATATTTTTCTACCTACCTTAGGAGCGTTAAATTAATTTACTTAATTTTTTGCTGTCTAATTTTTATTAGATGTGTTTAGAATATTTATTTTAAATTAAAGACACATATCTCATCTAGCTTAAAAGTTACAGGTTTTTTCATCAACTTCAGCCAAAGCTTTCTTAGTAAAACGGTCACCCAAATCCGATAACTGGTTCAAAAGATAAATAAATTTGAAATTTGTAATAGACCTGTCTAAATTAAATGAAAATTCAGATTGCTTGTTTGTTTGTTTGTGTGTTTTAAAGCATCAAAGTGCTAAAAAAGCTTGGATGTAAAAGCTTGGATGTAATGATGGGGATTTATTCCTTTTCAAAAATCTACAAATGTTTTTTCTACGAGTTTTTGAATTTTCTCATTTTATCATTCAGTAATTTTTCGTGCTTTTGCCAAATAGTCCCATGGTGAATTGGGTGCCACCTACCGCTGCTGTTGCTGAAGCTGATGGCGACGAGGGCGACCCAATGTTGGCACCCACAAAAATAGCGACGCCTGTCAAGCTCAGTTATAGCCCAGGCACTGTTCACTGTTCACTGTTCACTGTGTGTGCAACAACAACAACAACCGCAAAAACAACAACACTTTTGCCCATTCGTTTGTCGAATAATTAATTTTTTACAGCGACATTAGCTTTGTATGTATTATACATATATGCTAAGAGGTGGAAGTAAAAGATGCAGATGAAGAAGAAATCCTGGTCGCCGACAGCTCTATTATATTATATATATTTATATATATTTATATATGGACATATGAGTTAGTAGAAATAAATATGTATATTAATTCTTAATTACCCCTTTGCTTTGCTTTTGTTTCATCTGTTTCTGTTTATAAGCTTTTTCCGCAAAATACGATAAGGTTGTGACTGGAAATGGCCAAATCAGATACAATACAAGTGTGTGAGTGTGTGTGTGTGTGAGTGTGTGAGTGTGTGTGGGTGTGTGTGTGTGTGTGTGTGTGTGTGAGTGTTTGTGTGGGTTGTCTGTTGACGTTACTCACACTGATAAGTGTTACTTAATTGAAACACAACATAAGGACCAATTAACTTGCCAGCTTCATTACTAGTACGAGGAAAAGTACAAGTAAGAGTACAAGTAACTACGAATTTAGCGCGTCTTACATTTTTTGTTGTCTTTTAAGCAGCTTACGTTCTGAGTCCACCATTTTTGTAACACATTCTCATACTCCATCTCTATCTCCACATCTATCTTTCTCGTATCATAGCAAACAATTTGCCACACACACATTAACTTCCTTTAACTTTATGGACACAGAGTCCGTTCTCTGCCCTCCACACTCCACACTCCGTTCTCCACAATTTTCTTTTCATACTCCGCTGTCCATCTGACTAAAAAGTTGCTTGCAATGCAAAATGTATGCAGCTAACTCAAGGAACTAACTAGTTAACTTGCGACGACCTTGGTTATCAGCTCAGGTTACACAAATGCATGTTATTCATTTAATACCGTAATTAGTCTAAAGTGTCGGTTGACAATACGAGTAGGTACATATAGAAAATAAATGTTTTTAAAGTGAAATATACTACAATGTCTACGAACATATTTTTTTTTAAATTAAATATGTGAATTTTCCTTTTCAAGGGACTGCTTTACAAATGAAATTTTTAATTCTTTATTGGCATGATTTTTTGCAAGGATCGTTTCAATATCTGATTTAGAAAAAATTTTATACTTATCTATATATATAAGGCGTTAATTAAGGTAGAAACTTGAGATTTAAAACCTTAAATTTTCAAAACACCAAGAAGGGAGTCCCTTGAAATACAATCGGTGTCAAAATCTAGTGGAATACATTTGATTGCAACAACACGAAATATTTGAATGCAATATGAATTTTGAAGCATTATCAAATTGAAATTTCGTATGAAAACCGGCTCATATTTGACAAAAAACCTTAAATTTTCAAAACTCCAAGAAGGGAGTCCCTTGAAATACAATCGGTGTCAAAATCTAGTGGAATACATTTGATTGCAACAACACGAAATATTTGAATGCAATATGAATTTTGAAGCATTATCAAATTGAAATTTCGTATGAAAACCGGCTCATATTTGACAAAGTTGACAAAGGACTTTGGATCTAGATGAGTGGTCGGCACCAACACACTCATATGTTTCAGTGCCTTAGTGTGCAAGTTAACAGAATATTTACAGACGTCAAGCATGTGACGTTTGCTGCTGACTCATTTTGCCTCGCATCAACAGCGGCATTACAGTATAACAGCCCTATAACAGCGCTAAGACAGCGTCTTAACAACAAAATGTCGAAGCAGCGACGCACTGTGGAACGCATTCGATGCATTGGACCCCATCCCACTTCATCAGTACGCTTTGGTAATTAATTCTCTAAATATAAATCCCAATTTTGTTTGCGCCTTATTTTTTTTGTTGAGTGCAAAAACTGACGCAACCCCGCATAACAATAGTGATAGAAGAACATACGAGATTAAAAAAAAAAAAATTTTCGTAAGAAGCGAAATAATATTTTTTTTTTAATTAAAAATGTTGTTTTTTTTTAGGAAATTCAATAAATTGTAAACATCATGATGCATTCCTTTCCTTTTATTGTGATTGAGATTATGAAATGACTTGTATTGCCGAAATGATTGTCGAGCTTATCCGCGCTGTTTAGTACATTTGGTTTTATGAACTCTTTCGCATGACACGGACGTGTTAGCTCTAAAACAAGTCAAGTTAAGTCAAGTTAACTGGAACGCTTAATTACTGTTCTCGTTCTCGTTCTCGTTCTCGTTCCCATCCTCATTCCTATTCCCATTCCAATACCCTGCCTCATTCCCAGTCTCATTCCCAGTCTCATTCTTAGTCTCGTTTGCCTTTTGAAAAAGCGGCCAGAAACCGTGCCATGACGTCATTAAGCTTCAATTAAAATAGCTAAGGTTAGCATGAGGATTTTTAATTAAAATTCACTTTGTAAATTATGCGTTAAAGGATTTGACTAGGGCGTGACATAGATGTTGTTGTTGCTTTCATTGATCTTTATTGCACGTTGTTAACAACAACAAATATTTAAAAGAATTTTTATTCGCTCTGCCCCTTGAAATTGTAAATTTAATCTAAGCCATCAACATATCGTGAAATTACATATGTTCCTGAGTATGATAATCATGTTTATCTGGTATTAAGTTACGGCAATTTTAACTATTTAATTATAAGCATAGCAATAAAGTTATTGGTAAACTTAAAAACAAGAAAACAAAAAGTTGTACAATTAATTTAAAGCAGTAATCACAATTTATACATATGTATATTTATATTATATATTATTTATATTTATATTATTTATTTTATTATATTTATTTTTACTATTAAAAACTAATTAGAACTCTCTTTTTTGATAAAATTATGAATTAAAATGTATATTTTAATTTCTAGTTTGAAGAGTTATAGGTTATTTTTGATAAGTGATAAATAATTATTTAAACATTTTTTAGATTTTTTAATTTCAATAAATAGGAAAAAAAATTGGCAGGTAAGGCGTGTTACTATGCCCCTAACGTGCTGGTAAAATTTGATCCAAATCGGACAACTGTATCATATAGAAATATTAGGAATAATAGGATGAATAGTCACTTTTTGTACAAAAATCCATGCTTTTTCCAAAATATCTGACCAAACTGGACGTATATATGTGAAATTATATTAGTCGCATTACTAATATATGATACAAAAATTAGTTATCTCTTTCCAAAGATAACATTTAATCAACAAATTTTTTTACGAGGCAACTTTTTAAATTACAAAAAACAATACATTGCATGTATAAACACAAAGTACAAGCCGCAATAAATATAATCCATTATTCATTTTGTTAAGAAAGATTCTGAATTAGGTCTGTAAAGTAATTAAATGTAACCTTAAAAATTCAAATAACAGTTTCATGTGCGCTCTGTTCAAAGCAACTCTGTATTATTGCTGTTTGCTAAACAGTATTGGACAATGTGAAAATTTTTGTCATGCAACCTTTGAGGTGGAAGTATTTTGAATGCATCGTCATCAAAGATCATTAATTTGAACAACTTTAAGAATTGAATTTTTTCCAAAAAAATAGTCATCCGGGCCATAGTGCTTTGGCTTGTGTCACGAAAAACTTGTGCAAATTCAAAAAATCCGGACATTTCATTTGAATTGATATGTAAATATATTAGATACTTTAAACTCAACTAAATTTGACCAATAAAAACAGATATGAGAAATGATTTTTTCTGACCTTTACTTGAAAAGTTCTATACAAAATACAAAAAAAATCGTATTCGTGCACTTAAAAAAAAAATGTTCTAAAATCAAAAGTTTGGTCTCAAAATTTTAATCTAAAAAATGAGTCCAGAACATAAAATTCATCAGGTCAGAAAACTTATTTTGGGCTTAAAAATATTTGAAATGTTCTTATTGTAAGAAGAAATGTTTTTAAAATGTAAGTCAACAAGTGAGCAAACAATAGTAAATATTTTTAAATAAATACTGTTGTTTTATTTTTTAATTATTTGATTTCTTCTGCTTGGGATTTTAATAAATAACATTGAATTTATGAATATTAAATTAAAATAAAATACATATGACATATGAATATTTTCCTAACAATTCAAGATTTTTATTATTATATTAAGAACTGCGATTTTACTGATTAATTGTCTTAGTATTGGTTACTTGGTCTTAAAACACTCTTATTTTAAAAACAAAATATTTAAGTTGAATGTTCTTAATATTAGAAGTCTGTCTTCTTTTCAGTGTATTCGTACTCGTATTCTGCAAGGCGTTTGCATGCCCGACAAGCTTGACATTCAACAAACATGTTAAACTCATTGACAGAGAATAAAAATGTCAGTCGGATGCCAGCAAATACGATACGAGTACGAGTACGAGCACTCGAAGCAAATAAATAAAGCGAATGTGAATGTGAATGTGAGCAAACATTTGAGTGTCCATTTTTTACGAGCCGCAAATAGAACTACACGCAAAAGGAAAACATGACACAAGCAAACAAAACTAAAGGCAATCTTAAGGCAAACAGCACACACACACACACACACACACAACACCACACAAACAACACAAGCACGAACCACACACTTGACAGGACGCCAAGGAATATAATGAAAAGACACATACAAGTCTTGTGGTAAGATTGAGGTTGAAACGTGGACTGGGATTGGGATTGGGGAGGGGGACGGAGTTAAGTGGGGCTCTATGGTTTGAAAATTGAATAGAAATACACTAATAACAAAAAAGTTTTAAAATCAAGAACTAAGAATTGTGATCTTGAAAATGCGTCGAGATCATTAAACTGTCAAAGTTAGAAAACACATCTTGGTTTTAAAAAGATCATAAGCTCTGATATTTTCAAGACCACAAATATAAGTATGAGAATAAATTTTCATGCATACTCAAGACAATAATTAAAAAAGAATCTGGCATGTTTTAAATTTATAACATTTAAAGTGTTGTTTGTTTTGATATATGTTTTTATCTGCTGGCTTAATATTTTTATAAATGTTCCTCTTTAATATGTTCTTCCTTCACGATATGAGGATTCGAACCCGTGCTTGCTAAAAACTAAAGTGATGATTTTAACCAGAACAGTATAGTATATAAGATAAATGTTCGGATTTTAGAAGCTGTTCGTTTTTCTCAGTGTAGAAGGGAGAAATGCGTGGCGCAGTAAAAAAAGGTCTGTGTGTGTGTTTGGGTGGGAGGTGTGTGTGCGCATATTGAATTGTATGAGCACATTATCTACATGTTTACAGCCCAATTTGATTCCCCTTCGATTACCCAGCTTTTCGACTGCCATTCCCACCTCTCCCTCCAATCCCAACTCCACCTCTAATTCCAATTCCAGTTTGAGTTCGAGATTCAGTCCCCATTGCTCTGACCGTGCCCTTTTTTGTGTTTGTTTTTGTTGTTTTTGTTTTGTTTTCAAAGATTTGTTGGCCTTTTTCTTTGGCGGGTTCACAGCTCGACGCCAATTGACATTGAGGTTGATGTTGATGTTGATGTTGGCACAAAACGCACACAAACGCACCCAGCAAAAGACATTGTTTGCCCTCTTTCGATTTCCGCTCAAGTTTCGAATACATACGAGAATAAGTGAACTTATATCCTGTGAGCTGTGAGCTTAGCCAGTTGCCAGTTATTGCCATGGCCAAGAAGCACGCATTCTAACCCACAACTCCTGCACTGGAAAAAAAGAGAAACTTTTAAAATTACTAACATTTTTTATTTTAAAAAATAAAACTAATTAAATAGCAAAGTACTGATAGTTAAAATGTTATTCTAAATAGATGCAGGTTTTAATATCAGAACAAAAATCTTAAATTGTTACGAATGTATAAATCTATATATATAAAACTGTTAGTCGTGACTGACTGACTGAGTGATATTCGTGGAGCAAATCTCGTAAATCTCATCGTGCAATAAGACGGCTTTTTGCGAAGTTCGCAAAAACTTGAATTATTGGCGATTTAAATCAAATCTACTTATCATACTAAATCTTAGATTTCGATCTATCGATCCCATGACAGCTTTATAATATAGAGGTCACATACAAAGAACAAATCAGTCTTGATCTGCGTACGGTATCCAGGAAAGTACAAGTACCAAGTTTGAAATCCATAGCAGTTAAAGTCTATGAGATCGAAGCAGACAGACAGACAGACGGACAGGGCTAAATAGAATAGTATTTAAAGATCAATCGTAATGGCAAATAATCGATTTTCTAACCTACCGTTGACTATCCAGTGCTAATCAGACCTTATTTCCATGGCATAAATGAAATAATAGTAAAATAGAAAAAGGGGAAAATAAAGGGAAATATTTTAAATTGCGTGACAAAGCAGCGAGCGAAGCGAGCCTATTTTTATCAGTGTACTCCTGCCAAAAGAAAGTTAGAAAACCGCTCTCAATGTCTGCATTGCGTTTTTATGTTACGACTATGTTTACTGGCTTTCTTACGACTTCCGAGGTAGCCCTAATAACTGATGATTGTGCGATTTACCCGACCACCTCTCTTACACTTTGTCTCTCTCCCTTTCTCCCTCTTTCACTGTCTCTCTTTCCACTTCCCCTTGCTGTCAGCGTTTCTGTTGGCATTGACCCCCTAGAGACCTTAACGTACACTTATAAATGTCTTTCAATCATAATGTTTCAATAAGTCAAAATCGATTACGAACTTCATATGAAATTTATTGCACTTTCGCAAATATGACATTGCCTCCTTGTGTCTACAACATTGACGGGTCAATGTGTGTATGTGTTCGTGTGTATGTGTATGTATGACTGCGAGTACTCGTATGTAAACAAAAAAAGTAAAAATTAAATAAATATGTGAATGTATTGCCTGACTAGTGACGGCTCCTTGTGTGCTCCTGGCAAATTGCCCACGCGTGTAAACCCCATTTTCTTTTTTGGATCGCTAATTCTCATATGTTAGTTCTTAGCCCGGTTAAAGGAGGGTCGAAACAGACACACACAAACTACATAAATGCCCGAAAGCAATGATTAGTAATATGATTGACAGTGCAAAGTCATCAATTTGTTAGATAGCACCTCAGTATTTTATAAACGAGTTGAAGCTATCTCAGTGTAAGTCACGAGTTATCTCCTACTTCATTATTAAACCGCAAATGATACCTCATACGAATTTGGAATATTTTTATGGAATTAATAAAGAAATAAAAAATATAGATTAATAATTTCATTAAAGAAAACCAAGAAAGAAAAAAAAAATATCATAATTTAGAAATGCCAAAGTTAAAAATAATGTTATTAGGAAATGAAGGAATAAAATACACATTTGGGTCGAAAAAAGCTTAAAAAAATAATTTCAATATCGAGCATAATATTTAAATGTAGATATTCTACCTGCAAGTTAATCACAATCGGATACATGCGGGAAATATTATTATTGGATGTGTATTTATCTCTAACCATATTTAGATATTCACACGTAGTTTAACTTCTATTATTCAAACACGATCATGTAATTTCTTGGGTCAATGATAGGACTACATAGCATGAAATGAATTCCAACAATACGCTGACATTATTTTTATTTTCATATTCAATTAATGCCACGTCTGGCTTCCGCTTGATTACATTATCATTATCATTATCAATATCATTATCATTGCATCTCACTAAGCATCTCATTGGAGGTTGTGGCCAATGACTCAATACTTATATTTAGCCCACACCCAAATACAAACTTTCATATTTATTTAGTGTATGTATTGTATGTACTGTGACTGACAAAACGGTATTTCATGACTTGATTAGCACTCTGTCCAGTCAAGCGTGTAGTCAGCAAAAATGCTAAAGCATTCAACAAATTTCGAATAGTTGTTGTGGTTAAAGCCAGCACTATCCTCTTGAATAAATATTGTGGGAATGCGTGCAAAAGTAAATCTACACTGATATAAAATATAATATATATATTTACAAAATAATATTTAAAAAAAAGAAGCGGAACAATAAATTCAGTCTGCCCGCTGTCTTAGCGGAACAATGGCTTGATTTGGATTGATTTCGAGATTTGACGTGGAGAAGCTAATATGAGATTCTGGTTGAGATATTTTAAGAAACAAAAAACTTGTTTATACAAAATGTATATTTCAACCCGATTGTTCGCATGGCAGCTATATAATATAACAATATGAAATCTCTACACGAGGTAAATGTCTAGTGACGAAAGCATATTCTAGCACCGAAATTTCTGATATTCAATTTTGTGACGAACAAAATTAAGCTTAATAAAAAATTTAAAATAAAATATATAAAATATAATTAATAACAAGCAAATAAGCCAAAATAAAAACCACAATAAAATTGTCATTCTGCACTGTGCGCAAAAAGATTGAGCTTCTTAGCGCCTACTATAAAAATAACTTTTGCGCAGAGCCGAATGCCAAATTTTTTGTTGCTTTTCTTGATTATTTTTTTGTTAATAATTAATATATTTTATATTTTATTTTAAATTTTATATTAACCCGAATAGCCCTGGGCAACTTTTTTTCGAGATTCGTCATGAAACTTTCAGGGCTGATAAATTTGAGGTCGCTAAATCCGAAAAAAAAATTGTTTTTGTTCGTCCTTGTTAGGATAATAGACAGGACCATTTTTTCGGCTGTTACCATATGGTAACACTAGTACCAACAGTGTACAGGTTTTCTTAATACTACAAAATTCAAATATTTGTGAAAAACTCTTATGAACAATGCTTTATCCAACAGGGGAGCTCCTCCTTGGTATCATAGCTGTCATAGGAAGAATCGGGGTCAACTTCCTAACCACTTTTGGATCAAATCGGACTACTATATCATATTGCTGCCGTAGGAGCAATCAGATTGTATGAACAAAACAGCACCATTACCTGCAATCATTTAAATTTAGCCCATCCCACTTACACACCAGTATCTCATTTGTAAGGTGCCATTTTTTAAGTTAGGACTAAAGTTTTCGATCGGCTTATAACTCGATCTGAGTCATTGCAAATTTTTCATATTAGCTGTATATACAGCTAGTCGCCCTTTGTGCTGCTTTCGTCACTAGCGCGAACTGCCGTTCGCAGTGATAGTATTTCGATTTAGACCAAGTCTGATCAGCGTGTAACAGGCAGTCCTAAATTCATCATCTGTGAGTTTGATTGCTGTGTACATTATTGTGGTTTTCAAACAAGTACAATTGTACAATGGTAGGTACGAGTACACTGGTAGTGGTGCAACTGAAGAAGGTACCCCACCTTTTTGAATTTTGTAATTTTGGAATTTTTTTTCATAAACATTGGCACGGAACAGTGTGCGAAAAATGCGCTTTACCACTTTTCATTTCGTTTGGGCTTTGTTTCTGGTCGGGTTACCCAGCGCTTAATCAAAATCACACGCGACGCTGCATCGCATTGCGCAAATAGCAAACAGAGAAAAAAGGCAACAATGGGACATAAAGTGGAGCGCACAGCGACCAAGGCGGCTTAGCTAAAGCAACAGAAACGGCAACAGAAATATCAGTAGAAAAGCAGCAGAAAGGCAGCAGAAAAAGAAGCAAGGAATGGGGAATAAGGCACAAGGAATGAGGCACTCGGCACTCATTATTTTGAAATTTTCAGCGCGCATTTCAGCGACTTCCGTTTCCGGTGGCAATAGCAGAGAGCAGACGCCACCCATAAGAGAATTAAATGCAAAGAAATACTAGGACTATAGCTGACTATAGCAAAGAGCCCACTGGCTGCTATTATAAATTATAATTTGGCGACAGCAGCTGGTTTCGGTTGTTGGCACCCCCAGGTGTCACTGTGCCTGGTGCGTATCACCTGCTGCTTTTTTCCCTAATGAATGCGGCAATCCTTATGAACAATACCTTACCATACCTTACCATACCTTACCATACCTTACCATACCTTACCATACCTTACCATACCTTACCATACCTTACCATACCTTACCATACCTTACCATACCTTACCATACCTTACCATACCTTACCATACCTTACCATACCTTACCATACCTTACCATACCTTACCATACCTTACCATACCTTACCATACCTTACCATACCTTACCATACCTTACCATACCTTACCATACCTTACCATACCTTACCATACCTTACCATACCTTACCATACCTTACCATACCTTACCATGCCTTCCCATACCTTACCATACCATACCTTATCTTACCCCAGCCTACCCCGCAATTAAACTGAAACTGCTAATCAAGCAAAAAGGCGCTGTGCTTTAACAATACTCGTAATCGTAATCGAGGCTACTCTTAATGCCCCTATTGCGGCCTAACGAAGCACAATGTTGAAGTGGCGGCAAAAGTGAAAGGATTTAATTTGCAACTATAGTTTGAACTTGAATCCTGTAAGGTATTACTTTTACTCTGCCAGAGCAGGTATTTCAACTGAAAAGCCCTTTAGCCCCTTTGCCCTTTAGTGGCATTATAGCGACTTACCGCATAATCCTAACTGCCTACTGACCGAGCAGGCGATGAAAAACTTTACAATTGCCATTTTTTACGGTTGTCAGCAACTCGTCAAGCTAGACATAAGTACTGCAAACAGAATTTAAAATAGCTTGAACGGACCGACAGATTATGTCACAAGCCCATAAGACTGAGTACCCCTTAGGTACTGGACTAATCACAGCCACAATGTTGACACTCTCAATCTTAGTCAGCACTTGTGATAATTGTGATTAATAATCCAAGTAATTTATTTAAAGAACTTTTATATATGTTGCAATTTTTTTGGATACAATTGACATTTATGAATGCCTGCTCTAACTGGGTGTGAATCGAGCCAACTTATTCTAGTCCTTTAACTTTCTGTTTTTTGGGTAACCAGTATGAGGATGAGTATGTATATTGTTAATTTGTCTGATCCGCTGTTGGTTTAATAAGTATAGTAAGAACAATTTAAATATGATGCTACTAGTTACAATCTACATACATATATATAATTCTCCAATGTATATCTGTGCAGAAAAGTCCTAATGCATATGTTTGTACATATGTTTGGAAAGTGCACATCGAATTACGTAATTTGTGGTCTGTCGACCAATGCAACAACCACAATGTACAGTGGACAGTGGACAGTGGACAATGGAGCATGGCCAACAGTCAAGGGACACAGACACAAAGAAAGGGTGTTCACTGTACTGATGAGTATGACACTGCTTTGGCTTTGGTAGGTGGCGCAAAAAACCAACCAGATCAAAATGCACAAAAAAAAGGAGAAAAAAAATTTAAAAATGTGCAGAAGGTCTTACAATGATGGCAAAATGAGCTGGGCGTAAATTGCCACAACAACAACAACTGGCACTGACGGGGTCACACTGGAGCATATTGTTGAATACAGAGAGAAAACAGTGGTGCCACAATAAAGTCCGAATGGCATCGAATTTAATGTTTGCAATTCTTCAAATTCATTATTGATATAAGATCAAATTACTGAAAATTAGCATTGAAATTATTCAGCCAAGTACAAATAATCCAGAAACATAAAAGATTACCAAAAAAAAACCTACAATTATATATAAAAAATATATATATATATATATATATATATATATATATTAAACTTAGTTTCGTTACTCACAAAATGAGATAACAGAAATTTTGGGGCTAGAATATGCTTTCGTCACTAGACTTTTACCACGTGTAGAGGTTTTTTTATTTATTTTAAGCTCGCTACATGCTAAAAAAGTGACAGCAGAAATTTCCACAAGACAGATTTGTAATTGTTTTTTAAACACAGTCCATGCAAGCACTAAAAACACGAAATGGTTTAAATTAAAAAAGGTGACTATTTATTAATTTTTAAACTATAGTTTCTTGATGAAAACGTCTAAGAATTGATCATAGATTACGAATTTCAGTTACCATTTTTTGTAAAATAAATATCGTTGCCACTTAATATACATACCAGTGGACAAAGAAATTAGATTTAATTTTTAGCATTTTAATTACGATATACTTGATCTAATATCGCTCAGTGTATGTCTATGGCGATGCTGCTTAGCCTCACAAACAAACGCAATCATGAGCATGTGTTTGTGTTTGTGACTGCATCTGTGTCTGCAACTGTATGTGTGTGTGTGTGTGTGTGTGTGTGTGTGTGTGTGTGTGTGTGTGTGTGTGTGCATGCGTAGGTTGGACGCTTGCATGGCGACTGGCTTCCGTTTCCTGTTTCGTTGCGCTTTCAACTCAACTCGACTCGAATCCTGTTTGCCGTTTAATTAGAGACACGCACACTACAACAACATACACACAGAGAAGAGCAGCCTCCTTCCGTTACGTGCACTCACACTCTTACTTTCTCTCTCGTTCTCTCTCGTTCTCTCTCTCTCTTTCTCTCTCTTTCGCTGTCTCTCTGTAAGTGGTGTTGGTGAGTGTGTATAGATTGTGATTGTGAGCGTATAACGATGTGGTAGGTAATCAGAAACTGCTTTTAATTATTCAAGGTTCCATTCTGATGAATGAAAACAATAACAAAAACAACAGCAATGGCAACAACAACAACAACAACGCCAAACTGCGCAATAAAAGCAACAACTGCCGCATCCCGTTAAAGAAACTGCCTGCCATCGTTTGTGCTCGGCATTAAAGCAACAACAACAACAACTACAGCAAAAGGTCGAGTTGCTCGACATTTAAGTGCCCTGTCCCTATAAATTAGTGATAAAAACAAGGGGGCTCCGCCCCCTGCTCGCTTCGCTCGCAATGAGTGCGGAGCCCAGGTACTCTATTATTAAAGTTGATTTTCGACGACTTCTTCCTATGGCAGCTATATGACATATGGAACCGAATTAAACTAAATCTGGTCAGAATGTACAAAACAAACTTAAGTCCATATACTAACAGTTTGGTTAAGATATCTCAAAAAACAAAAAACTTGTTCATACTGAAAGATGATTTTGGACCGGTCGGTCCTATGACAGCTATATGATATAGTCCACCAATTTGAATGAGCTTCGGTCAGGATGGACAAAACCAAATTAAGTGCATATTTAATCAGTTTGGTTAAGATGTCTTAGAAAAAAAAACTTTTTCATACTAAGACTTAATTTTCGTATAAGCGTCTTTATTGCAGCTATATATAAAGTAGACCCATTTTAACCAAATTTGGTCAGGATGTATAATACCAGCCCAGATGCATATTCTATAAGTTTGGTTACGATGTCTCGAAAAACAAAGGACTTTTTCATACTAAAACTTGATTTTCGGCAGAGCGTCTCTATGGCAGCTATATGATATAGTGGGCCAAATTTGGTCAGAATGTATAATACCACCCCAATTATATATCGTGTGTGAATGGTTGAGATATCTCAAAAATCGAAGAAGCTTTTCATACTAAAACTTCATTTTCGATATATCGTTCCTATGGCAGCTATATGATATAGTTGTCCGTCCAAAAATAAAAACTTGATCTGCGTACGGTATCCAGGAACCTACATACCAAGTTTGAAGTCTCTAGCTCTTATGGTTTCTGAGATCGACGCGTTCAAACAGACGGACAGACAGACGGACATGGCTCAATCGACTCGGCTGTTGATCCTGAGCAAGAATATAAATACTTTATGTGGTCTGCCACGTCCCCTTCTGCCTGTTACATACATTCTGCCAAACGCATTATACCCTTTTTTTTCCCATTTTCAATGGGCTCAGGGTATAAAAAACACCGAAATATACCCAATTCGATTTTGGCAGAAGCCAGGAATGATTTTTAATATTTGCAGATTTAGGTGTTTTCTTATAAAAATGCATCAGCTTGTATTAAGCATAAAACGATAGAATAAAATCTTCCAAATCTCCATACACTTTTGAGAGATTTTCTGACTGATCATTGCACACCCCAAACCATAAAACCTAGGAGGGTGAAATTTTCACACAGCTGATACAATATTTTTGTGCAATAAGACGGGGCATTGCGAAGTTCAAATTGCAAGGGTTGATCCCTTCAGGGTCAAAGCTCACACATTGAGAAAATTAGCTAAGTATGAAAAACTTAAAAATGTAAAGAAAAGTAGTGGGTCAAATAAGCTGTGAGCCATGGTATTTGGCTGCATTAGAGATAAAGTCTAAGATCAAGGTTTTCATACGTACATTGTCGGAAACCCAATAGCCCATGTGTATTCCTTGGCTACTGGGTTAACAACAACATGACGTTGAAGCAAAGGGGATTAAAATTCACAGCTAACAACGAAACGGGAACGGCAGGAATATCGGCCGGTCGGTCAGTGTACTCCTCAGTGTACATACATATGGTACATACATACATCATATTTACAAACATACATCATACATACAAATCTACAAGCATTAACATTTACATATGTACAAAAATACAGACCCACATATAGAAAGCTTACAGATACACTAAAATGAAGAGCAACTTTTAAATCAAGAACATTAATCTTAAATAATTTGTTTTTCAAATAAGAAGATCTTAGACCAAATTACTTACATCAAGAATACTAATTTAAAATATCGCAGTTCTTAATTTAAGAATATCCATTAATTGCTAGGAAAATTTTAATATTTAATTTTTTCTTGTGAAAGTAACAGTTGACCCGTATACTCCGGTTAAAGTCATCGCTTAAGTTTAAAAACAAAAAGCACGAGCTCGAATCTCACTCTGGCGAAAAAAATTGTATGTTCTCATTGGATTTTTGAGACCAAAATTATTAGTTAAGAACCAGAATCTTGATTTTAAAGCATTTTTTTAATGGTACACTATTTGCTCTTGACTATTTCAGCTTTTGCATTTAAGCTTTTCATATGTACAACAAAAAGAAAATCCAGACATGCATACATATTTATATACATGCTCTGAGCATAAATATACTTTTTTAAAAGTACCACAACATCGCCGCTGCCAAATGTCCAAATGTCCAAATGTCCATTGATCAGCATAACAATCGAGCAATAAGAAGCAATACAAATACAATTAATCCACCTGCAGAATGAACCGACAACGAAACAAGGAGCGGAATGAGGGTTGGGCTAGTTAAGGGTGGCGGTGAGAAGGAAGGGGGAAGAGTAAGGAGGGAATATGCTAATAGTATTTAAAGCAACTGTGATTTTAACGTTGCCCCAATCAAAATATGATTACGATCGAAATAAGTCCATATCGTTTTGTCAACGCCCTTACACTCTGAAAAATACAATGCCATTCTAAAATTAAGTGTGTTCGTACTTGAATTTAAATGATTAATTTTGTACAATTTTAAGATTAATGTGTTAGTACAAAATTTAGTTTGAGTCAATCTTAAATTTTAATTTAAAATGATATAATAATCTGAAACTCAAATAACCAAATATTGTCAGGGCTTATAAGACCGTGCCAAATATAAAATCTGTAACTTTAGTTGCGAAACAAGAGGGTATTTTTATACTTTGAAGATAAAAATGAAATCATATTTGAGAATGTTTTGTACTAGAAAAACAATACATATTGGGATAAGTTCAAGATACCAGTGTTTTTATGCTAGTATCTTATGCTTTAACCTATAACACCCATAATTTAATCTCAATACGTTCTTACACAAGCTTAAAATGATAATAGTTAGTTAGTTAATAATAGTTAGTGAAGAAAGTGTTTTAGTTCGGTAAAAATGATTTTTCCATTTATTAACTTGTTCTAAGAACTAAAGACAGGAATATAACAATAGGGAATAAAATAAAAATCTATAACAAAAAAATATATATATATATATATATTATTTGTATCTGATTTAGACAAAACACTAAATGTACATATTTTGTCAGGGTAGTCTTTGAATTCGTGTTAAACTGTTCAAGTGTTGAAAATGGTGTGTATTTTGACCTGTTTTAAGGTTGTGTCGTTATCTTTCGTATCCTCCAGGTCGCCATAATAATAAAATTAAGAAAATTGCCAGTTTTTAAAGCGAGCATGTGATGGTCAACGACGGTCAAAGGTCAACGGGTTTTGTCAGCTTTTGTTGTTAATTCTATTTACTTAAAATGCCCAACTCTTCCTGGCGCCGGTTGGTCCTGTAAATATTTGTTTTATTAATGAATGCACGGTTAAATTTGTTTACCTTGAGCTGAGTCCAGTCCACAGGCGCCGATGGCGATGGCGATGGCGATGACGATGACGATGACGATAACTACAACGATGACGATGGCGCAAACAATTAATTTTTTAGCTGGCTCGACATTGAAAGGCGATGTTGGGAAATCAATAAATGTGCCTTGGTCTCGGCAATTCTTGAATTTAATTGTTAATAGCAGGTTTTATAATTGATACGTGAAATACGTTTGAACACCGCTTTAATTGTTATTTGGAGACTTTTTTATCAGATAAATTTGATAAATACTTGGGATTAAAAATAGTTGTATTAGAAAAAACTATATTTAATGATTTTGATTAATTTTTCAGTCTTTTATCGAAAAAAAATTCTGAAGACTTTTTTTATATTTCGATAAAATAAAAACCTTTTTTGTATATGTGCTAAATATATGTTTGTCGGCTGTTATGTTTGATATATTTGAACTACAAGCCACATTTGATTTTCTGTATCATTTTTCAGTCGATATTTTGATCAATAAAAATTATTTTCAGTCGCTGGTAAATGGAAAAGGTCAGCTTGCAACTGAAGGATCGATTTATTTTGAAGGTCTCAAGGCTAATGATGATGATGATAATATTCTAGGATGGAATAAAAGAAAATGAGAAAAAGGGAAGCAAAAGAAAATGACTGTGACTGTAATATGGACGTCATCACAAAAAAATAGAAAAGCAGCTGCGTATGAATAACTTTTTCAGAGCTCATTGACCGTAAATTACTGCCGCAAATTTTTGTACACATGAATTTCCACTTGGCGATGTTGGGAAATCAATAAATGTGCCTTGGTCTCGGCAATTCTTGAATTTAATTGTTAATAGCAGGTTTTATAATTGATACGTGAAATACGTTTGAACACCGCTTTAATTGTTATTTGGAGACTTTTTTATCAGATAAATTTGATAAATACTTGGGATTAAAAATAGTTGTATTAGAAAAAACTATATTTAATGATTTTGATTAATTTTTCAGTCTTTTATCGAAAAAAAATTCTGAAGACTTTTTTTATATTTCGATAAAATAAAAACCTTTTTTGTATATGTGCTAAATATATGTTTGTCGGCTGTTATGTTTGATATATTTGAACTACAAGCCACATTTGATTTTCTGTATCATTTTTCAGTCGATATTTTGATCAATAAAAATTATTTTCAGTCGCTGGTAAATGGAAAAGGTCAGCTTGCAACTGAAGGATCGATTTATTTTGAAGGTCTCAAGGCTAATGATGATGATGATAATATTCTAGGATGGAATAAAAGAAAATGAGAAAAAGGGAAGCAAAAGAAAATGACTGTGACTGTAATATGGACGTCATCACAAAAAAATAGAAAAGCAGCTGCGTATGAATAACTTTTTCAGAGCTCATTGACCGTAAATTACTGCCGCAAATTTTTGTACACATGAATTTCCACTTAAATCCAATGAAAATGTTGAAACAAATGGCGAAGCGAAGCGAAGATGAAGAGGGAGAGGGAGATGAAGAGGGAAAGGGAGAGGGGGAGGGGGTGGGGGATAAAGGAGTAGAAAGCACAGCAAACTGTTTTAAAATGTAAATTTCGTTTGCAAGCCGGCATTAAGGCCAATAAACAGCGTAAATGTGCGCCATTTTATAAGAGTAAATGCGCAACGTTGCTCTGCAAAGTGAACAGCAACACAACAACAACGAAAGCAACACAAGATGATGCATGGAGTACAAGTCTGGGCTTGTGGGTAGAAGCAGTAGAAGATGAATGAGAGATGAGGGTTGAGGGATAAAAGCTGAAGCCAAAAGAGAACCGAATCCACTTACACTCATTTTATTCAAGGCATTAACTTAAATTGAATTAAAAACAAATTAATTAGATCCCTCATAAAAATGAGCAAAATGTGAGTTAAAAAAATATGAGTTGTAGCATGTAATAAAAACCTATATACTGATATTAAATTTAAGTCGCCTGTCAAGCGTTCCAGCATATCAAAAATATGCTCGTAATAAGTTAAAATAACCAAAGTGAATATTAGCACTTGTATTTAGCACCTGTATTTACAGTATTTTGTATATATATTTTATGCTAATTAGACAAGTACACTTATTTTGGTGGCTTTTGACACACCTGTGTCCTGGCTAATCTGCTCTACATTCGAGAGCAATCAATCATAAGGCCGTTACTTGGCCACTTGCACTAAGAGTATTTTCACAGGATACTAAGAAAGATTTGCAAATAGCTAACAAAATTAAAGTGGTCAATAAAAATTACAAAAAATTAATTTAGTGCCTTTGAAATTATCAAATTGAATTTAATTTTTTGGATTAAATATAAAAATTAAATTCAATTTTATAATTTCAGCATTCAAAAGCAGACATTGTTATTTTGCGGGGCTTTGACAACGTTTTTTTTTTTGTGTTTTTTTCACAAAATATGTAACAAAAAAATAACGTGAAAAGATTTAATTAAATTTTAAATTTATTGAATTAAATAAAACTGTTCCTTTAATTGTATATGATTTTTATTGTACAAATAAAGTCAATACCTTTAAGAACCATATTATTAAAATAAAACAAACTAAAAAGCAAGTTGAGACATCGTTGTTCACTTATTTGATTTTATTTTTTTTATTGAACATTTTTACTTTCATTTCTGTATTTTGATCCATTTTAGAGACCACTGCGCGGACTTGAGTTAATTAGGACAATAATTGTTGATTTCTTAAATAATCTAATAAACCTTGTGATTAAGTTAGCCAGTATTCACGAATGTTTGACATTTAAGTATTTGCTTCACCTGTTGTACATCTATTCATATAAGTCAGTATGTATTAACTAAATTATTGCAACATTATTGGAGAAGAATCGAAAGTTCATGAGTGTCATGACAGACAGACAGACAGACAGGCCGACAGACAACAATAAGTTTAATCCAAAAGTAATTCCACTAATAGGATTCATAAAAAGGATAACACGCAATAAATAATGGCAAGAAAATTTTCATAATTGAAAATGCTGAGCACGTACGTATTCAATTACTTGTTGAACTTACCGCTCAGAGCATTCATATTCCCATTCCCATTCCGATTCCCATTCTTATATGTACCCATTCCCATCCCATTCCCATCTCACTTCCCATTCCTACTCGCATTCCCATATCGGCCACATATATACGCCTCACTTAGCCTTCAGATTGTGATTGCGAACGAAAATCATATTTTCTGTTATTGTGGCAAAATGAGATTATTAAATGGGTTTTGGGTAAAACCCAATAAGACGGCGCACGCGGCAGTACCGGATGAGCAGACGGCAAAAAGTAAACATTGCCACTGAGACAACTGTCTGCCTCATCTCTTTCTCTTTCTCGACCCCTCGCTCCGTCTCTGTCGCTGTGTGTGAAAACGTAATGGGTTGTGACTGTAGTATGAAAACGTACGTGATGTGTATACATTGGTCTGTTACAAGCCAACCTACCGTCATAGGAACGGCACAACCAGACAGTCTGTTGGACAGTCTGACGGTTGACAGTTGGCTGTCTCCCACAACCATCGCTGTATCAATGATGACTTTTCAAGGTTCATTTGCGAGCACCGCTTTCCCACGCCACGGTCCTACGACACTACAACACCCAACCTACACGTCCTTACACCACCCTCCAGTACCACCCAGGCACTCAACCTTTTCATATACTGAGAGCTACACTACGAATGGCACCAGTTGTTGAGGCTGTGTCTAAGGCCGCCTGTCTGCAGCAATTTGTAGACATATTCTGATGCTCCCCTAGATGTATACACTCAACGAAAATTGTGCTACACTTTATTGTAACTATATGTCCTCTGATTGAATTTTAAATCAATAAGGAAATGGTTAATTAATTATATCGACATAATAAACTCAAAAATATTGAAATTGAAGACTAAAGTTAAAGCTTAATTAATGAGTAAATCAAGACAAAGACTTATATATATGGGCAAATCCCACGTGTCGCACGCTACATTCGCACGATTTTAGCTAATGAAAATCAATTTTTGGGGGGCTTTTTTAAAGATTTACCGTAAACTTTTGTTATTTGTTTAGAGTGAATTGAGAGTACTTTCGGAGGGAATAAGGTTCAATATCACTGGAGTCACTGTTTTGAAAATAATTGATAAAATTGTGACGTGTCGCACGCTACACAAAGTGGAAGTTAGTTTCAAAATTTTCATTTCAAACGCAATTTTTAGCGAATTATGCAAAATTAACCCTATGAAAGTTAATATCCTAAAGAAAGTTAAGAATATTAGAAGACAAAAACCGATCGTTTGGTCTTAATAATGTTTACGGATTTTTAAAAAAGCCGTAAACCCATTGTGTCGCACGCTACGTGTCGCACGCTACATTTTCTTTCATCATAATTTTTATGTTGTTTGTTTACTTCGTATGAAATACATTTTAACTATTTAAGTCATTAAGAAGCTGTATTACTAGAATTGAAGTGTTTTCTTTGCATTTTCATAAATTTTAAGTTCCTAAAAGATAGATATCGTCAAAAAATCTGTATAATACAAACACTCCATTTTGAAAGTCAACTTTTGGCAAAACAGGCAAAAATACGGAAAAACGTAATTTATTCAAAGAGGCAGCTGGTATGGTCAGACTAGTGAACTAATTAATGTATAAAATGATTAAACAAGTAATTTGAAAATGTTTCTCCAAAAAAATTTCACAAGATGTGAGTTTTTGATCAATTTTACGTTTTTGGCCGCGGTGGACCTTTCTGTGGAAATGCCCATATATAGAATTAAGCACGTTTTTTTTTTTTGTATTTAAATGTAATATGAACAAGCGGGAAAGGCTATAGTCGAGATCCCGACTATATGATACCCGTTACTTACTTAAATATATTGAAAAGTACTTTAAAGAAAATACTTGTTTTGCTCTGAAAACTTTAATTCGCCATAACTGTCGTTCTACATGTCCGATGCTGATGCGATTTAGTGGGATAATAGATAATGCTAATAGATAACGGTAATAATCACAAAAAACGTATTATCTTAAAAACTGTGGGTGTGGTGGTTTTTCGCGATTTGCGGGGGCGGATGGGGGCGTGGATTAAATTTGAAACAAACTTGATCTGCGTGAGGTATATATAAATCTGTGTGCCAAATTTGGTTACTCTATCTCTTTTAGTTTCTGAGATTTCTCTGTTCAGACTGTTTTTCGCTATTTGCGGGGGCGGAGGGGGGCGTGGCTTAAATTTGAAACAAACTTGATCTGCGTGGGGTATATAAAAGTCTTTTAGTGAAAGTTTGGTATCTCTATCTCTTATGGTCTCTGAGATCCTTTTGTTCATACAGACGGACAGACGGACAGACGGACATGGCTATATCGACTCGGCTATTGATGCTGATCAAGAATATATATACTTTATAGGGTCGGAGATGCCTCCTTCTACCTGTTACGCACATTCCAACGAACACAATATACCCTTATACTTATTTTTTATAAGTAACGGGTATAAAAATAATTGTATATATTTGCACCTTGCTTTTTCTCTAAGTGCATGTGTGTACATACAAGTAAGTTCGCATTTGCAGCTGTAGTGCTCGTATCTGTTGCTCTTTGTGATCTAATATCTATATCTATAGCGAGTCAAAAAAAAAAAATTTTGAAGCGCATACGAGTATAGCACGTGTTGTTTGTCCTCTCAATTGTGTCATGATTATGTCTGATGGAGAATTGTCATGAATTGCGCCACAGTCAGAGGAACAGTCAGTGCCACAAGCAGTGGCACCACTTAGCAATGTCAGCATCAGCTTCAGTGCCCATGTTGAGCGTATCTCTGGCGGCACATTCAATAAATATTTAAGTCACTGTCATCGGATGTGAGGTTTGGCACCATTGACCTGCCTCTGTTTGTATGTAACACTTAACATATACATACATTCATATACATATATATATGTGTGTGTGTTGTACTCGTATGTAAAAATGTTATGTCAACCGTAAATAAATCTGTAACTTTTGAACCCAGTGAGATATTGGTCTAAAAGTTGAAATATATATATTCTTAACATTTTAATGAAAATTGGACCAAATAATAAAAGAAGGCGTGGCCTGGAAAAGGGCGTAAATTATCGTCGAAACTTAAATTTTCTACATTTGAAATGCGATATCGAATTTTAAAAACAATTTAAAAAATAAAACTTTTACAGGCTGAGCACTAGGGTGGAGTGAATTTCACTTTTTTTCGATTTTCGAAAACGCTGTATCATTAATGGATGATACGGTAAAAGAGCAATATCTGTAAAAAAAAATCAATTTTTTTGGAGGTCATCCTGAGGTGGCGCATCGACGATCTATTTGAGAAATCGGTCAAAAAATTCAAAAAATCCAATATAACTGTAATTTAGCCCCAAAAGATAATGATTTAAAAAATAAATTTTATTTTTCTTAGTTAGCCTGTTAGCTTTCTGTTAGCTGTTAGCTTTCTAAACCCATATCAACTTTAAATATCGGTGAAAAATTATAGAACTTACAGATTTTTTAAGAATAGCAAAATTGTGAAAAAGCCGTTACATTTCGGGGCGGACACGTTCTTTTGGAATGTGTAGAATGTATGAAGCAGGCACGTTAATTTTTGCAAATTTTTTAATGAATTTTTTGCGTTGCTAAATTTAATAATATGGGCGTGTGAAAACCACAAATGGGTGTTAAATACCCTAAAACTATACTAGGTACAAGAACCCGCCAAAAAATTGTGTTGTACAAGTATCTGTCATAAAAAAAGAGCGGTTATTTTACAATCATTTCTTTCAGTAAAGAGTTCAACGTGAAAACCATTGATCTATGATCGCAGCTGCAGAAAGTTTATGATTGAACTAAACTATCATCTATTTTATATTTTAATTATTTATTATTATTATTTTTTATTTAGATTTAGTGGGAAAACACTTATTTTACGATATACAAATTAAATTTGAATTCATGATGAATAAAGAATAAAGTTTAAAGTGTTGTTTTATACTAATTAATAATTACCTATTTAACATATTTCAGTGCAGGTTGAAAAAGTGGGCATTTTTCTCATAGTGCAGATTGAGTGCTTTTTTAATACAAAAAAATCAATCGTGGTTGTAGTTTGTGTAGTTGTTAATTGGGGAGCCCATTGGGGCAGATGCTTTCTTCACATCGGCGCCCAGAGAAACTTGCAAATTACACTTGAATTGTTAGGCGACAAACAAACAGAAAACGAGTGCAAAGGGAAATCTGCAAGTTGTGACAGGATAGAGGAATAAACACAATTTCAAATAGTTCAGGAGGCTGAGGAGCAAGTAGAAGAGGAAGAGGAGGCGTCAAAGCTTATGCAAATCATTTTGCAATGAGCAGGCGCCGAACATGACTTTGAATGTGCAGAATGCGAGATTCAAGATGAGAGAATCGAGATTCAAGATTCAAGATGCGATATTTGAGATTGGAGATGCGGGATTCGAGATGCGAGATGCGAAATGGATGCAGGTATCGCTGATGTCGTCGCCGGAATTGCAGCGTAAGTTGCTGGTGCTGAAAATTAAAATTCAAACAACGACAACGTGGCGTATGGGCAACATTTGCATTTTCAAGCTTCACCTTTGCAGTAACTTTTGTCACACCTGTGGTGTGTGCTGTATGTGTGTAGGTGTGCTATGCTACCAGCAATCTTCGTGGTGCATACATACATATATACATACACTGAACAAAAGTCGAACTTCTACACTTAAGAACATTCATCCTATATATTTTGTTCGTAAAATAAGACTATTTTTAGCCCTAATTACTAATATTAAACATATTTTACAAATCGCACTTCTGAATATTATATGTTGCAAATATGTTATATATAAAAATCTTTGTCCTGACTCACTTATTCACCTATCATGGCACAGCGCAATCCATAAGATGTAAGAGGCTGAAATTTTCACACTACATACCTAAATCAAGGAAAAAAGAATAAAAAGGAATATTTAAAAAAATTTCAATCTATCAAAACATTTATATATATCAAAATAAAACAACAATAAAAATATTACAAGTTTTAAATTTGGCCTATATATTATAAATGTCTTTAGTTTATAAGAACATTTATTTTTATACACGTTTTTGATCTTGGTCTTTCTTAAAATGTTCTTAACAACAAGATGTGTTTTCTGATATTAAAAATTTGGTAGAACAATATTTTTAGTTCTGAGACCAAAATCTTGATTTTAAAACGTTTTTGAATACTAGTGTATATATATGTATATGTATATACAAATCCAAGTACAAATGCCAAAAAGCTGATTACAAACGAAAATTGAAAATCTTAAGCACTACCTTATTGAAATGGCATCAGAGGAGAAGGAGGCACCTCAATCAAAGGGGGGCAAAACTTTATTTTCAACAGCTGTTCATACTCTTTAGAGTACGAGTACGAGTGCGAGTGCGAGTACTCGTATTAAGTGTATTCAGGAACTCAAGGTGTTGCTGTTGTTACAAAGCCACGTGTGTTTTCATTTGAAATAAACTGGCAAGGTTTTATGTTGTTTTTGTTTTTGTTTTTGTTTTTCATTTTGTCACAGCCGATTGTTATTGCTCGTTCCTTTCTTACAGTTGGGAGTTGCTATTTGGTATTTGGTATTTGGTATTTGCTATTTGGCATTTGGTATTTGCCCTTTTGCGTTTGTCTAGCACAGATAAAGTCTAAATTATCTAAACTCAAACTGATTCGGGTGCCACGCATATTAATGAGATGGAGATGGCGAGATCAAAAGGAGATGGCACGATTGCACCAATTTCAAATCCAAATCCAAAACAAAAGTAATAAAGTTGCGGTTAAATTAAATTGTGCAAACGTATCGATAAATCTTTATGCACAGAGTCATTCAGATTGGCAACTTAGGCTGAGGTCCTTTCATTTCGTTACCAGTTTCAGGTCGGGGTTACAATGACACCACCATTGTCCCATCTGGTGGTTTATTAAAGTCTAATCAATGTCTGGTGGATTTGTACTGTGTTTAGAAATCCTCAAATCGCATACTTAATTTTGCTGAGTACAATGAAGAATACAATTTTATAAAATACAAATTATTTGTCAATTATACAATGCAAATGCATGATTGAATGACTTTTCTGAAGCCCAACCGATGGAGTCCTTAAGGAGACTTACGTTTTGACACAACAGAGCTGAAACAAATTTATCGTTTAATTGAATTGAATTGAGAGTAATCAAATTGGTTGTCCAAAAACGCTGTCTTATTGCACGATGAATTTTATATATAATACATATGTAGATATGTAGATATGAATTTAATGTATTTTCTTGATATGTATTAGCATTAATTTCTTAATATTTAATAGTTATTTAACACTACTTTATTTATATCAAGACTTATAAGTCTTGTAAGTCTATACTCAAACTAAACAATATTTTTATCATCTTCAGGGATTTTAATAAAATTTTATATTTGGTAAAATTTAATAAAATTTAATATTTAGCTTGAAGGATTTTTTTTAAAGTTAATACACGTACATGTGTATCTTCTTTGTTTTATCTCTGCATACAAAAAAGTAATAATCTGAATTTATTATACCCGTTGCATTAAAAATAAGCAAGTGTTTTTCTATTCAAATGCTGTACAACAATTGTGAGTAATCAACGAATATCAGTGAACTTGTAGGTTAGTACACGTATGAGTTTTATAATAAAAATCTGTTTTCATACTACGCATTTGTTGTCGTTTTGATAGACACACATTTAACCACAGAAGCACATACTCTTTACTGAACATAACTGATTAAAATGTTGGCCACAAAACGTATTAACATGTCGGCTACAGGAGTTCTCATCCGAAATACTATTTAGCACCGGTTGGCAGTTGGCAGTTGACAGAGGATAGCGGATAGTGGATAGTGGAGTGAGGAGTGAGGAGTGAGGAGAGGGGCAAAGGCAAATGCTGAAATAAGGAATTGCTGAAAAGGCTGTGACAAAATCAGGGGAGAAGAAAACACCGCAGCAAGGGCAAGCATTGAAACAAACAGAAGAGACAAAACAAATAAGCTAAGCATAAAAGTTTATATTGCGGTCGATGATTCACTTCAACACAGTTCACAGTTACAACAACAACAGCCACGACCACGACGAAGTCAACGTTGACAGCGACGGCGGCAGCGGCAGCGACAGCGACAGCGAAGTCGACGTCGTCGTCGTCGTCGACGTTTTGCGGGAACGGGAACAGGCATTGTGGTTGCCTCTAGTGACGTTGGGGTCACAAACAATCGTACACTGAGATTCATTGTAGCTTACGTGAATTCAAAATATTTTTTAAGGAGCTACGTTTAAAAAAAAAGATACTAAGAAAAAAATTTTAGGAAACCAAGGTAATGAAGAAAAGAAAGGAATCACAACTTAAGAAATTTAATATAGAAAAATATTCAAAGCTCAAAACTGGAAGACACAATTTAGGAATGGACAAGACTTGGAATAATTATATTAGGAATTACAAATTTGGAAAATACATTTTAAAACAAAAGTTAAGAAATACAATTGATTTGTTTTTCTCAGTGTATGGGCTAGCTCGGTGTTCGTTGCTTGGTTATGGCACAGCTGCAGTAAGGCCATTCAAAAATTTTGACATTTTACGCTGCCGCATGAAAGGTCCATGTGGCTAGGCGGTGTCTGTTCCTGCAACGGCTCCTGATGTTGATGCGTGTTTACAGAGGCCGCAACGCACCTCCTTGGGTGGTACCTCTGTTTGTGTGTGTGTGTGTGTGTGTGTGTGTGTGTGTGTGTGTGTGTGTGTGTGTGTGTGTGTGTGTGTGTGTGTGTGTGTGGTTGGTGTGGGTGGGTGGAGTGTTGTGATAGCAGTGGCTCC
This sequence comes from Drosophila phalerata, assembly GCA_951394115.2. NCBI lineage: Eukaryota > Metazoa > Arthropoda > Insecta > Diptera > Drosophilidae > Drosophila > Drosophila phalerata. Next base: position 50,137,005 of record OX596006.1, on the reverse strand, counting down.
AGCCTGTAGATTTTCCGAAACCCATTTAGTTAATGGATATAATAAATTTTTCTACAAATTGAAACCCGTAATTTCCATTGTTCTCGCGCTGTGTGTCGTCGTCAAGAAGGTCCTGTGCCTTCGTTTACTTACAGTACAGGATGCTTCTGGGATGCACAGTCACAAAGTCACAGTCTGTGATGGTAACGCATGCTACTGACAAATTTCACTTGGGTTGAGACTGTCAGTCGCCACTGTCGGGACCTTGTTTGCTTGCTTAAGTCGAACCATAAAACTATTTTTAATTACGTTAAGTATTTCGACTTAGTAGCCCACAATGCGTACAAGTGAGGATATCAGTACTCTTAATATTCGCAATTGGCCAATACATTCAGTCCTGACAGTCCTGTCACATTGACCCAAAACTGTATAAAGCCTGGCTATAAAAAACAATTCCATGAAATATTTCTATTAGCATTATTTTTTTAACCATACCAAAACTTTTTTAAATAATATTTAAATAAGGTAATCAGACCAAAACAAATATCGGTGACGGTTTGGTTCCCAAAACAACTATATCGGTAAAAGGCACTATTTCGATTTTGTCCTTTTGGTTTGGGTAATGAATAATGTTAAAGTTCTGTTTAATATTATTACATAAGAAGGAGTTGATCTATAGTGAAAAGTTTCAAATTTTTAAAATTTGTAATTATTTTAGCGATCTTAAAAAAATTTAAATGTAGAATGAATTAAGAGGCTCAACTATGATCAAAATTACATTCCTTTTGAATATCGTTTGAGTTTAAGTCAAGCTATGACATTTTGAATTTGGACAGACTATTGACCTAGCAACTTACTATAGTCCAGACGATCAGTTTTGTTGGCCAAAATTAATAACTCAAGAACGGAAATAGATATTTTGGTCTAGTTTCCTGCATTAGGCTTCTAACATCAATAGATAGCTGTGACAGCCAAATGGGCGTGGCACCGTTTTTTTTTATTTCATTAGAGTATCCAAATTCTGTGTTTTTTAGCTAAGATGGCTAATTACGACAAAAATTCAAAATTTTGTTTTATTGCATGTTATCCTAACATAATTCTATCCTACTGATTTATTAAGTTAAAATTTGCTAACATAACACTGATTTATATAAATGTTTAGGGATTAATTAAATTTTTCATGCTTTTCTTAATCATCGATACTCTGCCTAAAGTGGCCAAATGCATTGTATTGTTGAAATTTATTAAAAATTAAATGAATTTTTATCGGAAAAAGGAACATAAAATAAGTAGTATAATATATGTACTTATTTATGTAGCATAGATATTTATAACTATGCTGTGTTTGTCTGTACAGTGGGAGCAAAAAAAAAGAAGGGAGCAGGAGAAGAAGTTGCTAAGGTCGGAGATGCGAAACAAAATTTGTTTGTGCTTCCTTGGGTCCTTTTTCTCCTTTTCTACCGTGCCGAATCCCTTGTCCTGTCCCAGTTTCAGGCAGTTCTTGGCTTAATGTCTGCTATCATAAATTTTATGCTGGTGATGTTTAATTTGGCAACTGTAACTCATGTCGACTTAGACCTTAGTTTCGGTTATGCCAGTGTCCTTCGTGCCGTTCCCTTTTCTTCGTTCCTTGTTCCTCGTTACCTTCTCCGTCATTATGTACACACGTACATACTCGAATAAATATGTATTTTTACTGTAGACCTACTGCAACAATAATAACAACAACAAGATGGAGGACACGTTCCACTGCCACAAAAGTAGACAAAAGATGGATTGTTATCGCTCAAGATAACAGCACACCAATGTAGTACCTGGTACCTGGTACCTGGGAATAGGAATGGGAATGGGAATGGGAATAGGAAGCGGAATCTTACCTGGGCGTAAGCTGCACCGTAATTTCATTAGTGTCTACGACTAAGCCGGGGTAATATGAGGCCAACAAGCAGCTTGCCCACAAAATGGCTAAAACTTTGCCGTTTCCTCTAAGTACGTGCAAATTTTTCGTCAGAAAATTAAGAAAACGACGATTTGGTAGAGACAGCAGGGCCAGCCATCAAAATCAGCCTTAGTTCTAGTGTTAGCCAAGGGCGTAGGCCAGTTCATTGTTACAGGGGTAGTGCATATCAACGCAATAGTCGCGAAAAGTCATGAGAATAGGTTATCGATATAATTATTTATCCGCTGAGCATTTCCTAAAGGAAAGGTTAATTGGAAAAAAAATATTTCTCAGATTTAATGAAAAAAAATGTTACCAAAATCAAGTGCTCCAACTTTGATAGTTTTAAAGAAAAATAAGTTCGATGGGTCCATTGAATTCCGAGTGTACCGAGCTAAAAAACGGATGGAATGCTTGCAAAGAAACCGAAAATGCAAAATGCACCGTCGCTGAAAAAGTGGTCGTTTTCACTCATCATTTGCACATACTATACTTACATACATCAAGGTCGTCAGTTCCGTCATAAATCTTCTCAAATTTCACTCTCTCCTTCAAGGCATCTACATAGACACGTTGACAGTATTCGCGATCTCTAAAAGTGACATTTCAGTAGCATACCTTCTTTCAATGCAAGTGACACTCTTTCCGTCAGTAAAATGTCATTTCTAGAGCACTGCTTTTTTCATGCTACTAAACTTTCATATTCAATAGTAATAGTTGATTTTTAAGGAATCACTATGCCTGGCCCCACGAGGGCCGTCTGGTAGCTACATAGTAGTAGGTATATAATTACCACATTGCGAAAGTAGTTAATTAAATACATAGCTGATAATGACTTTTTATTATTTTAATAAAATAAAACTTAAATTACTTAAATAATTTTAATTTGAAAGTTGCCAAGGCTAGCCTCCAAAAATGCAAAAAGACTATTTCAAATAAAAATACATTCAAAATAATAAAATGAAAAAAATTTGTATATTCATATAAAAAACATAAATAGAATGATTAGTATTTTAAAATAAAATTATAATGAACCTTAATGCTGACGTTTAAATTATATATGCTAATTTATAAATATTATTTTTTTTTACTTTTTAAAAAATTTAAATTGGTTAAGCATAATAATATTTTTAAATCGACGTTATTTTTATTGACTAACGCCTTAATAATACACACTAGAAATCGAAATAAATAAATAAATTAGAAACTATGTAGTAATGTATGCTTTTGTTCCCCCGTTGCGCAACTATCTGACTACGCCCTTGGTCTTAGACATAGGAGCAGACGAAGGGAGTTACCCAGGCCCTAGCCAAGTGTCAGATCAAAGCCCACTTAACATTTTTAGCTCCACTCATTCGTCTTGAGGAGGGTAAACCAAAGCTAAGGATAATTTTCTTGTTGGTAGCGTTACAAGCGCCAATTTGGCTATTGTACCTCCCATCTTCCACCTTCAACCGCCACCTGACAAGTTCCAGGCACTCAGGTGGGCTCTAAGGGGAAGCGGGAAGTGTAAGGCGGGAAAGGGAAAGAGACGGTCGTGTGCCATCTGGTTGACTTACACTTGGGATCACAATTTAAATGGCTAAGAAAGCTGAATTTACAATTTAATCTTAAGAAGTAATTAAGGATATTTAAATAATTTATCATTGTGAATAACATGAGTGTGTACGAATACTCACACTTATACTCGGACCCATACTCATACTCATATGAGTGGTTAATTCTTATTTCATCCCATTAAATAGGGATTTATCATTTCTCTGTAAACTGTCTGCTGAGTGTTAATGTGATAACAACACTGAACATATTCCTATTGTAGTTTTCCTACAAATATGCATATGTATTAAAATTTATGAGTCATTTAATAAATGATTATTTACATACATACAGTGTACATTGTGAATAATGCATATCGGGTGCAATTTGTGTAAAATACATGTCGAAAAGTCATATGGCTCATATGTCTATCCGTATATATGGAAACACAGAGAAAAATTCAGTTTATCCTGAAAACCCGATAGTAAAAGTCGAACATATGAACATGCAAACAGACAGAACAAAGAACATAATAATAACTAGTCGGAAAAGCTGTTGTCGAGACCCCGACTACATAAATACCCGTTACATACTTTTAGGAGCTTGTATTTCCTTAAAATTTTAAAAATCCATTACTGACGTTCTGTTTAATCGATAGTAATGCGATTAATTAGGATAATAGACAGTAATAGTATATAACGTTTATTACCAAAACTAGCCTTATATCTTAAAAGCCGTTGGGTGTGGTGGATGGCGGAGCCGCAAAAATGTAAAACAAACTTTATATGCGGTGGATTCATAAAAGTCTCCGAGTCTCCGAGCCAAATTTAGTTACTCTCGCTCCTGAAGTCTCTGAGATCTTTATGTTTATACGCACGGACGGACGGACGGACGGACAGACGAACAGATAGACCAGATTGATGAAAAATATATATACTTTATGGGATCGGAGATGACTCCTTCTCCCTGATTCATACGCTCCAACGAACACAATATACCCTTTAACTTATATTTTGAGTGACGGGTATAATAATCATTGTATTATTATTCTTTATGTAGTGCATATGTGATTCGATGCTGTAGCTGGTGACATGCAATTGTTAAATGCACAAAATGAAATGATTTAATTATAACGAACAATAAAACAGGAGAATACGAGTGCGAGTGCGAGTGCGAGTACTCGAATGAATATTCGTACGAATACTCGTTGTCGGTTGTTGTAAATGTCGTTAATTTTAATGCAGCCATATCACACTTTTGGCCGTTATAATAACCACCAAATATGCCAGCAGTCATATAGATGACCAGTCAACCAATTAGTCCGACACTCAGTCAGTCAGTCAGTCAGTCAGTCAGCGAGTCAGTCAGTCAGTCAGCCAGTCAGTACACAGATAGGGCTATACTGAAAAGAAAACGCAGCATCAGTGAATTGCATACAATATATATCAAATAAGATCACACAGATGGGGTGCTCGACTATTAGATGCCCAGTACATAAAACTTGAATAAAACTTGATATTAAAATGGAAGTTTATTTTTATAAGCTATCAAAAAAAAACAGGCATTTCAATTAAAGCTCACTCGACAGTAGTTTATCCTGTGTCTAGGTTCTTAGACGCCGGTCGGGACGCCGAATATTAGATGCCCTTTAAAAAAACCAGCGAGATTTTAACCGTTGCAATAATTTTACACAGACCATTTTTTTCAACGTTGAGGATTAAATTTGAAACACACTGTGGACCTATCAGCCTGTGTAAGCAATCATTTCTAAGCTAAGTGAGTTTTAAATTAAATGCTTTTTATATTCGACGACAGTCAAAGCAAATATGTAAATTGAAGTGGATGAGATATCGGTCTGAAATTAAAAATGGCATGAGAAGGGGCGTAAATGAACGCTTATGTACCTAAGGTTCATGAATAACATTTTTTTTTCTTAAATTATTTATTTACCATAATAATTTTCGAAAAACAAAAATAAAACACAAAAATAAAATTTAATTTGACTCTTTTTTTTTTTTTTTAATTAAAATCGCCGTTAATATCTAAAAAAAAAAACAAAATGTTTCGTTTGACAGTTAATTAATTTTGTGGAGTGCAGGATTTACAATATGCAATTCAAATTTCACAACGAAGTCTCACATAGTTCATAGATTACCAATTTTTGCCACTTGCAATTCTGAAAAGAGCCTTGGTACATTGTCACAAACTTATAAATCGGTGTTGTAAAGTTAAATACTGGGCTAACTACGAATACAAATACAAGTGCAGCACATAACAATTGCAATTAAAATGGGCCCTCAAAAATAACAAATGCATTGAGAAACAAAAACAATAAAAAAAAAAACAAAAACAACAAACAGACAACAGACAGAATACAAAAGCGTGAATTCACATATGGTATCCGGTACAATCCGATGTAGCTAATAAAATGGATGTGCAAAAATGCAAATAATTCACGCCAACAAACAACAAACAGCTACAAAACAGAGCAACAACAACAACAAAAGTAACAAGAACAATGGCAATAACAAGCTGTAAACTGTTCAACAATTGATTAACAACAATTAGCCGCTTATTAAGTTATAATAACAACAACGCCAACAAAATGCTGCCAACAAAATGCCTGAAATGGAAATAAAATAAAATAAATCTTTGCTGTGACAAAAAGCCAAAGCCGAAAGCCGAAAGCCAAAAGCCCAGTTAACAGTTACAGTGATGCTAACACCGTATTTGCCACATTTGTCGCCTCGTCGCCTCGTCTCGTCGTCGCTTTGTCGCGTCGTCGCCCTCTGGAAACTCTATCGTTTAGAATGCAATGAACATAAATTATTCACACGAACTCGCACACACACACACACACAAACATACACACACACTTACTTATACAGATGTGTGCATATTATTAAGAACGATTTCCTACACTCACGTCGAAAAATATTACTCAGGAATAAAATTGGGAAATTATAATTAGGATAACAAAACTAGAAAGAAACTTTAAAGGATTAAAATTAAAAAAAAAATATTAGGAAGACAAAAATTCTAAAAAGTCATAATTACACGTTCAATAATACAAATATTCCTAATTTTGGCTTTCTCACTATTTGTCTTTCAAATTTTTGTTTCCTAATTTTTGGACTGTGAATATTTTTCATAGTTTAAATTCCAAATTTATAGTTCGTTTTTTTTTTCCTTATCTTCGCTTCCTTAAATCTAATTTTTAGGTTTTTTTCTTGCAATTCCTTAAAAAATATTCGGAATTCGTATAGGATACCAATAAAAATCGATTCCCATAAAATTGATGTTATTGACTAGTGATGTAAATGCCAACTTTGTATAGGGCTCTACATCCAAAAATTATAAAACCAAAAGCAATATTTATATATTTCCTTTTGTTACGAATATACCAAAAATTATTGCTTTTATATTAATAACTTATATTCCGTACGATAGCTGATTTCAATATATATATCTGCCCATTATACCATAAGAATAATAAGAGTATATATTAGAAAATAATTAATTTATGAGCGTTATATAATAAATTGAGCTGTACTTTTAATTATGCACACGTCTGTATGTCCGTAAGTACATATAGAAAAGGGTGTGACCCATGAAAGATATACGAATTTTTGATGAAGCATATTGGGGGCATGTGGCAACCTTTGTGGCATTAACAATTTAAATTATCGCCGTCTGCTGTCTGTCTGTCTGTTGCCAATTATTCACGCATTGTGCGTAGTCTTTTTTCAAGCTAACAGCTAATGACACGTGTACACCCATCGAAAATAAGCCAAATCCACGCACCGAATTCCAACTCGTTGCATCGTATCCTGTGCCACATCCTCCCCTTAACCACCACCCTTCTCTCATACTCTCTCTCTCTATCCTCCTAGTTTAGCCAATTTTAGAGCGGACACGCGCCGGAAGTTTACACTCAATCAGCACATCAAGTGCAGCATACGGATATGCAAAGTACTATACGATATCTGTACTTGTATGTACTATATGTAGGTAGACTCATATTCGTGCGCATAAACGAGGGCAGTTCAATGAAATTCAATATGTCTCATTGAATATTTTTTAGAAAATTGCAAAAGCAAAAAAAAATTTGAAAAAAAAATTTTAGAAAACCAAGATAGGGAAAAAAAGACTTATCGTAACTTAGGTAACTGAACTAAGGAAATTTTTTTCAAACAGTTTATGTACCCCGTGACCCCGAGAATTGGGGTCACCTTAATTCAATTTAATACAAACAAAAATGTTTATTGTTCAAATTTTTTCTTGACTTTTAAAAAGCAAAAAGTCTTGGTATTTAAAAATTCGAATGTTGACAATAATTCAAATTTATTTCTAGAGTTTACTAAGACCTTTTTTTATCCGAAGTCACAAATAGTTGAGTTACTTTAGAAATATATATAATAAATGTAATTATTTTATATACATATGTTATTTTTTTAATTAATGCTGCAAAACCAAATATTTGAATTTATTATAATGAGGGAATCAAACCGAAACAAATATCAGTACCGGTACGTACCGGTAAAGCAATTAAATTAAAACAAACAAAAAAAAATGTTATAAAACAAAAATATATTAACTGATTTGTATGTAGAAATGTCTGTATTTATCGAGACAAGCCTAACCTACATTTAAAGTTATTTTTTAATAGAAAGCAAATTTAGCAAAATGATATACATACAGAAAACAGAAAATTATTTTTCGGAAAGTGTACCGAAAGCGTATCGGTACAAACGTTTCGTATAAATAAATATATTTCGGTTACGGTTTCGGTTCCGGTACTCAAAATGAAACGGTTAATTTCGGTTAACGGTTCCGGTGCCGGTTTCGGTATTGTTCCCCAATTATAATAATATATAGAGTATTTTTTTGGTTTTTTTTATTTTCTATAAATTATTTTGCAACTACGGAAAGGAACAAGATTTGTGGACTAGCCTTTACAGGGTATTGTCACGGCTTTAAAAGCTGTCTTTGTTTGGAGCACAGCTTAATTTTGAGGAACGAATATACTGTGTTTTGCCTACAATTTCAATTAGATGAGAAGTACGAGTATTTCAACAACAAAAAATGTAGCATACTTATCAGCTTACCAACTATTAAAAATTGCAAAGTTCGAAATTAATTTGACTGTTAAAGTCTTGGCATGCAAATATTAAAACAACACAGGCTGTTTTAGAAAAGTAGGAAGTGGGAAAGTGGGAAATTACAAAAGTAGTGGAGGGAAAGTTGGGACAATGTAACCACAAACTGACCAACAAATGTGAAAAGTTTTTGCTGAAATTTCCGGCACATTAGAAACAAGCTAGAGGTGTTGCCAATTGGAGCGATCAATAATGCAAACTCGCAACTCAAACTCAAGCACATACTTACATACACTGAAAAAGACCAACTTCAATAAACCAAGAACATTTATCTTAAATGTTTTGTTCTTCAAATAAGACAATTTTTTCTATTTTTTATTTTATCTAAATCATTGCAGTTCTTTATATTAGAATAAATATCAGAAATTGTTAGGAAATCTTCAAAATGTTATATTTTTTCATGTGAAATCGAAAGTTGCCCCGTATCACTCTGGTTAGAGTCGCCGCGTTGGAAAATATTTTTCACATTTTAATCACAGTATAATTTAATTTAATGCATTCGTTACGTTAATAGAAATGGCTGCCAATAAAATTAAGATTTTAGAAAAAATTAGCCGAAAAAATTCACATTAATCTTTCGACTTTAAAACAAATTTTATCTTATTTATGATTTTTGATAATTTTCTGCTACTTCGAAAAAACACTTTCACATTCGATAAAATAAAAAGGTGAATTTTGGAATAAATGTAACATTCGATACTTTCGCAAAAAAGGATCAATATCTTAAAGAGATATATTTTTTAAAATACCAAGCCATAATACAATTTCTACATCAAAAAAATGCAACAGTAAAAATAATATTAAATTAAAATCCTTCCTTATATCAAGTCAAAAATCTTGATTTTATAACCTTTTTTCTCAGTGTCCTCGTATATTTATGTTGGGCTTACCTAATAGCGTCCAAATCTGACTAACAGCTGACTGACTGACAAACAAACAAACACATTGACACTCATTCAAGTTGACCTTCTCAAAAGTAATTAAAAGTGACCCTTGGGTCTAATGCATGGTAATTATTCAACACTGGGTGAATATGCAGATATATTTGTAACGGTATGACTCGATTTATCCTTTTTGAGTTAAAGAGAAATACTATTATGAATAAATCAGAATGCCCTACTTGGGCATACTCTACAATTTGATGCCAAGTAAAAATATATTAGTAATAACAAATCAGTGCAACTATAGTATGACTTCAATACGTTAGGTATAAAAAAGGTTACACTGACAGAAAAAGTCAGGTCTCTAAAAGACTATTTGTTTTCAATATTTTTATTTTGCTTAAAAAAGAGAAAGCTTTCAGAAATAAAAATGAGCGATTAAGGTAATATTTTTAAGTATTTAAAAACAATATGGTCCTTAAAATAAAAAAAACTTTTAGAATTGTCTTATTTGAAAATCTAAATTTGAAGACAATATTTTTAATAATTTTTAATGGCTAAAACGTTTTCTTGAAAGTAGCACATATTTTATTCAGTTACCATATGTAAACGATTCACGATTCTCACTCACAAAATGCGATAGTTTAGGAAACGTATCAAAGATACAATATATACACACAAACATGCTCTCACACACACACACTCGCACACACACACACACACACACACATGCAAGTATAGAGAATTTTGCTCAAAGCTGCAAACATTTTGGTTAACGACACTTTTAATCTGTCCAAAGGTATTTAAACTTGGCTAAGCCTCAACACTGACTGACATTTATGGTTTTAAAGCAAGTGTCAAAATGTTTGTTGACGACGATGACCAAGGCACAAAATCCTTCATACATGCATACATACATACGTATACCATATATATATATGTACAATATACATACAAACATATTCCCCCCAGCATAAAAAACAACAACAACAACAACAATAACAAAACAAACAACAGGAGTGGTAATTTATTTTTCCATTTGCAAACGTCTGTGTCGGCCAACAACTTGAGGGAGGCCAATGACAAAATACAAAGGCCAAACGAAACAGAGACAGGGGAGAATAGGGATCAAAGGGAGAAAAGGGAGCAAAGGGGACAAAAGAATGACCGACCTCGATGTTAAGCATTTGTGCTGCATTCGTATATTGCTCCACAAACAGCCACACAAACATCAACACATCCACGCACCAAAAGACACAGACACAGACGCAGACACAGCTACAGATACATGCACAGATACAGATACAGATTCAGATACAGATACAAATCCTGAGACACGTACCAGCGACCTTTACGGACAGTTCCACATTAGACGCTGATTTCGTTACAGTGCCTGTCGCCTGTCCTCTGTCGCTGACAGTATTCGCCACCCAAAAATGCTAAGGAGCACAACAACAACAACAAGAAACAACAACGTGAAATTACGGTACAGCTCAGTTGCTCGACTGTAAGATGCTTAATATCCGAATCAAAAATAATAAAAATAAAAAATATGTATTTTTGATAAATTACCTTTTTATTTTATTGAAAGAATTTATAGTTTCATAGCAGGATCTTTAAAAGGATACCAGTCCATTGAACAGATCTTATTTTCGAATAATTTATATGTACATATCTATTTGATATCGTTCATCACAAAATTGGATATCCGAAATTTTAGGGCATGAAAAAAAATTTGTCACTAGACTTTTCCCACGTAAAAATTAATCTAAATTATTTCTCAAGTCGCTTCCATAGAAATTTTGTTTTTATTTAAAAAAAAATTTTTTTTATCTCAGCGAATTTTGTAGATTCATTTAACTAAAAAAAAAAACACAACATACATAATTGTGAGTTTATACAAGCCTTTGGTTACTGGGCTAACAACAGCAACAACTAACCCCATTCTTGAATCTCTCAGTTTCCGTTCAACCGTGCCCATTACATAAACTACATATGGGTGTGTAAAAATATGCGAGCTCCGTCGGCTTATTTCTTTTTTTGTAGGCAAGGAGCCATGAGATTTAATTGACCAAGGGATCATAAACTTTTGCGCAACGATGCTGAAAACATTTGACCCTGATTTCATGACTCAGCAGTGCCTTGAATCAGTGAATCGGTCGGTAAATCCGCAATACCAACACCATCACCTAAATTACACACCAGCTCCTTCTCAAAACTTATTTTCTAATAAACTAATACGAATTGGATGTGTTTATTAGATATGCAAAGCATACGATAACGCATATCGGTGACATACATAATTACGAGTATAGAAAACAGTCCATACGGTAGCAATGTCAACTTGTATCTTAACAAACCGACAGCGACAGGGGAAGTTCGTAAATACTGTCAAATATAATTATATATAACTTATGAGAAAACTAGATGAGCGGAGTTACAGTCGAGCATACTCGACTGTCGGTGACCCCGTGCTCATTGTGGAAAATGCTAAGACTGTTAAAAACTGAAAAATTCTTAGATAATGGGAACGCAGCAGAGTTGGTGACCTTACAGAGTGCTGTATTAAATTTTTTGACTAATTGCTGAAGAGACAACTTATAGTAAGCCGACTTGAACCAGCATGGGTCAGGAATTATTGCAGGTATTATATGCATAGTCTATCAGTTTGGTAAGATAACTCAAAGAACAAAAAAAAGTTGTGATACCAAGCTTGATTTTCGACCGATCGGTCCTATGGTAGCTATATGATATAGTGGTCCGATTTGAACCAACTTTAGACACGATATATAAAACCAAGTTATATGCATATTCTATTAGTTTGGTTGAGATATCTCATAAAACAAAACAAAAAGTTTTTCATACCAAGACTTTACACAAATAAACCACTACACGAGGTAAAAGTCTAGTGACGAAAGTATATTCTAGCCCCAAAATTTCTGATATCCCATTTTGTGACAAACGAAATTAAGTTTATTATAAATATATTAAATAAATATAAAAAAAGCAATACCTAAAAATTTACATTCTACAGTGTGCGCAAAAATGGTGAGCTTTTTTGTACATAAAAGTTACTGTGCGTTACTTACTCGTACACAAAATCGTTTTGACTACAAAAATATTATGATGACTGTATTATATGAGAAGTGGTCGTATTCGTATTCATATTGAAGAAGAAGAGCCGAGAGCTGAGCGCAAAGTCTCGAAAGGGAAGTGAACTACAAGTTGATTTGAGGTTAATTCAAAACGTGTAAAAAGGAAATGTACGTAGGCGACGAGACAAGAGTGGAGAAGGGAGTGGGGAGAGTGGTGGGAAGACAGAAAAGAGAGAGAGAGAGAGAGCGCGCGTGTCCTTGATGTATCACTTCCGGTGTCTGTTAACTTATGCCATAAATACGCACAACGACCAACAGCACACGCGCCAAGGCAATACCAAACCACACCATACCAAACCATACCATGCCATATCAAGCCGTACCGTACCTTATACCTTATACCATATTGCCCCAACTGGTCCGTCTCTCCGTCCGGGCCGTGTCGGATCGGGTCTGAAATGACGCGGCAGTGGCCGCACATTGAAACCATTTGATGGCAACACGTCTTTTTGGTATTTTCACACGCTTGAGCATCACATTGGATTCAACATCACGTTTTAGTGATGCCCCACACTTGCAGAGCGGAACCGCCTAATATGCTTACGCTCCCTGGCTGGGGGTATAGACGGTGGGATGGTGACAGGATGGAATGGTGGGATGGTGAAATACTCTGAGCCAGAGTTGCAACTGAAGCGAGTTGATAGACGAACGCGGCGTTAAATTGAGCCCTTTTTTGCCTGTCGCTTTAAAGCGCCGAGTCACCTACACTAACATCCATTTTAAAATACATAAATACTCAAAAATTCATATATTCATTTGCCCAGTACCCAATGGATGAACGAGGCCATTGGATTTGTGAATGAACACCCTGATCTCAGAGACTAAAGTCGAGAACCCGACTATCGAAATACCCGTTGCATTCTTTTAGGATTCTGTGTTTCCTTTAAATTTAAAGTAGCTATTATCGCCGATCTGTTTAAGCGATCTTAATGTGATTAAGTGGGATGGCAGATAACAATAATAAATAACGTTTATTATAGAAAATATCGATATATCTTAAAAACGGTGGGTCTAGAGAGTTTTCGCGATTTGATAGCTACATAGGATCGATTGGTCCCAAGAGAATTTAAGGATCAGTACGAAAATTGGTATGGGCACTTCAAAGTCGAGCACTTTAACACGACTTGTATGTTCATGTTTACGCCTAAATGTCCATGTTTATAAATAAAAACTGGAATATTATTTTCCCCTTTATGTTGGGGCTTGGGGTTGACAACAGGCTGCCCAATTCTGACACATACTCGTAGTTTATTTAGGAAATTATAATAAGCTTCTCTGCGGCGCCTAATACAGTGACAGTGGTCGCCGCAAAGCAAAACTTTATACTACGAGTATAATACTCCGAGTATGGGTATCAAAAGTTTGGTCAGGGTGAGATTTCCAACAAATTGTTTGCTTTGTGTGCGTGCTTCGTTTTATTCTGTACGGTATAAAGTAGTGACTTTTTCAACTCTTCGTTGGTAAAGAGTTGAAACTAGAAATGTGCTTTCACTGTCGCCGACTGTTAAAATTTTACTTTGGATATTCATTTACAACAAACAACATTTTATGGCAAAAGAAATTATGGTGGACGCTTTAAAAGATAGTGCTCCTTCCATATGTTCATTGTACATAGATACATACATAATACACGTATATTACTTTTATGTCACTAGGAATATGTATTGCTATATAATTTATAGTCATAACCAGGGATTCATACCGAAACAAATATCGGGTTCAGTTACGGTTTCGGTTATGCTCGCATTAAAGTTTTCGGTAATCAATAACGCAAAATTTTCGAGTATCGGTTTCGTAACGGTTTCATACTAAAATAATAACCAGCCATCTGTTCAGAGGACTTGGAAAGAGTTTGTTGTTTGATCAGCACCTGCGACACTCAGAACCGAAATTACTTCTTATAAATAAATCGGTGACTTCACGGTTATTTCAGCCTAAAGAGTTTTGGTTTTTAGGTTTCAGTATAGTGTAAAAGTTTCTTTTCGATTATGGTTTCGATTACGGATACAAATTTTAATTGGTTTTATCCGAATACAGGTTTCGGGGTCTGTTTCGGTAGAAGTTTTAATCACAACCTTATATTTATGAACTAGAAACTCATGCTAAAAACTCAACATTGGTATGTCAAAGATGAAATACTTTTGCACATTAATTTTGACCCAAGTGAGTTGTAAAAATGCTTAATAATTAAAGTAGTTTCTTATCGTAATGTCACAGATTGTTACAGTGCGCGCAAGTTGTATGATCCCGGCAGAGATACGACAACACTTAATGAGATAAGTCATGAGCCTCAGTGCAACTAATGCAATTTATACGCATCAGTAAATAGCACAGTGCTGACAACAGAGCGGAGCGGAGCGGAGCTGAAGTTTAAGTCTAGTGTAGCCGAAAGCAATCTGAAGCTGAAGCTGAAGCTGAAACTGAAACTGATGCTGAAACGCAATCAGCCGTGCAAAAAAGTTCTCCGAGCAAATGGATCTTCTTATACTAAAAAGACGCACCACAAAATGTAATTAGAGTCCCACTAGGATGGTTTAATAATTATAATGCAGTTAAGTTGGATGTAGGTATATACACGTAGTAAAGAATATACACTTAAAATAATATATTCTTAAAATAATTCAACTTTAAGAAATAACTACAGAAATAAGTCGTTTTTAAAGTTAAGACGTTTTCTCTATTTTAAATATGTTTTGGTTCTTTTCTATCGGTGCAAATCCATTGTTGCGGCATTAAGAGCAAACAAAAATTGCCATATTTATACTTCACCAAAAAATTAGTGCTTTTTAGCTCGGTATCCAACAAAATGGGTACTAGAGTCGATTAGATTCGTGCCAATTATGGTATTAGAAAACCATAATACTTATGTAATTATATTTTTTTCAAGCCGAACCTTTTATTTTAGAAAGCGGTTCGGCTTAGGTTCGGGTTCGCAATGTAAATAATTTCAAGGGTTCGGAACCGAGGTTCAATCAGCACCGGTTTGCAGCCTTGGTTAATACACATTTCTTCTTTTATTTCAATTGTTCATTAAATTATGTTTATCTATAAATGTTAAATTTACATATATTTATGTATTTTTGATTGTTAGTATGTTATATTTTTTTTAATTTAAACAACTTAAAAGTTAAATTTGTCAATTAAATTTAGTCTCTGTACGAATTGAAGTTTTTTAAGCATTTAGTTATTTAAATAATGGTCATAAAATCTAGCTTCCGCAAAGATGTGGGTAGCGAGCATTTAACTGTCGAGTGGGCTCGACTGTAGCCCTTTCCCACCTCAACGCGAGCTAAGCGAGTCGGAGGTAGGCGAGCGTAGCGAGCAGTGGGCGGAGCCCCTTGTTATGATTATTAAAATGATGATTGATAATACACGAAAATGTAATTTACAAACGACGCAAAATTCCAAATCCCAGATTAAATATTTACACTTGTTGGTGTATTTTAATGTGAGATATTAGCTAATTGTCTAATTGCTGTCAAAATCATTGGCAATGAATTGATCAATGGCACTAATGTTATGGTTGTAGTGTTGTTTTACAATACCGTCAGCAACATTTGGTAGACTCGAATTGCATTCGAAATTAAAGTTGAAATTTCAGCTTGCCACAAATTTACTTGAATCCATTTGAATGTCGGCATAACTTTTACAATAAATTTCACAAGCTCGCTCCTTGCCGAGTGTACGAATATAATATGAATATATTGTGAGTCTGTTTGCCATTAAAGGCCGTAACAGTTCAATAACACAAGATAATGAATTTTCAGAGCCCATAGCATATACGAGTAGTAAATTAAAATTTTTTTTTATTTTTTTTTGTTCACTTTAACTTTGTGCCAAAATTATTTGGCAATGACCGAGACCCAAACGAGAAGGCCGTTCAACTTACAGAAGTTAATAAAACACAACGAAAAACTACCCTGTAAAAAATATATACTCTATAATTAAAAAAATAACACTCGGAAATATTCCTCTTATTATATGCAATATTAATTTTTGTTATTATTATTAACTTGAAATATTGAGATAACTATATTACCCTTTTATAGCGAATTTCAGTAGGCGCAGGGTACACACAGCGTGGCAAAAAAACACCCGCGGGAAGAATAATTTCAATTTTTGTGAGATTGTTGAGAAACGCTTTTCGGTTTTTTCTTGCCACAACCATTTACAGGTTGTGTGCAAAAAGCTGTGAAAGCTTAAGCAGTGTTTATGCCTGTTAAATACGAATCAGACAAAGGTCGACTGGGTATTATGCTTATTGTGCTTTGATAGCTTCTGATTCTGCTCTAACTGCTCGTTAAATAAATTTCCGTTCCTTCGGACGGCAGACTTCGGGTATGAGACTGGAAGAATGTGGACAATTAGCCTGTCGGCTGGTAGAACAGAACAGTCAGAACAGTCAGAACAGTCAGAACAGTCAGAACAGTCAGAACAGAAATCAAAAGTGTCATCACATGATGCACCCTGCGCTCTTCATCTCTTCAGCTTTACTGCTGCTTTTCTGCTGCTTTTCTGATTTTCTGCTTAGCAAGATAGAAGCAGTATCTGTCTATTGAGGCAGCATGTCGTATGAATAGTTAATGACTTGTCCACAAGGATGCCATGCCCTTAGCTACTGCATGCCTCCCACATAAATGCAAACATACACTCAGAAAAATAATCAATTTTAGATCGATATATACTAAATATACAAATTTTAGTATACAGCAAACATGAAAGTATGAATGACAAGTACGGACGTACTTAGTTTAACTGATAAAAAAAATGTTTTAAAATAAAGAATTAGGTCTCAGAACTAACAGTTTTGGTCTGCAAAATGAGTCGACAACAAAAAATTTTTAATACAAAAAAAAAATGACATCCTGATACCAAATAAATTCAAATTGTTAATAACAAATTAAGAAATTCTTATATTTTCATTACCATGAACATAAGTATAAATAAATAAAACAACATGTGTTATGGATGTTTCTCTTGAATACGTTTTTTTATTATTATATAACTGTGTTTTTTTGTGTAATATTCTAAACGGTCTTATTTTAGAAAAACAAAAACATTTAAGCAAAATATTCTTGATTTTAGAAGTTGGTCTTATTTTTTTCAAAGTGTACAATCATCGTATTCGTATTGGAATTGGAATTGTGCAACTGCTTTCAGCTTAAGTTCATGGGCGGCTTTTGTTTATCGACTGCACCTGGACGTGGTTGGCAACGTGGTGGACAAAACAGGAATGCATTGACTCCATCTCTGTCTCCATCTCTGTCTCCGTCTCCGTCTCCGTCTCCGTTCCCGTCTGTTGGTTGCTTAAGACCAAACACATTGCCAAGGACTACAGTAAAAGCTGTTGGTTCCGTCATAAGCATTAACAATGCCGGACAACCAACCGGGCCCGGCTTCGGATCCAAGTCCGGGTCCGTCTAAAAGTCCGGGAGTTGTGTATGTGTTGTAAAATTTTCCACAACAGTTTATGCAAAGTTGCTGATAGCAATTTGCAAATTTAATGGCGTGAACAAATTCAATCAATGTATGCAAACAATGGCATCGACTTCCAACATTGGCCTAACACTTTGCCTAACACTTCAGCCTCTCTCTCTCTCTTTCCACCTCTCACTCACACACTCACTCTCTCGCTCGCTCGCACTCTGTCTGTCTCTTTCTGTAGTGTTGACTACGAGTATTGGCAATCAAAATCGACTGTTGTCAGTAAATGCATTTTAGTTAAAACTGCAAAAGGCAACAATAATCAATGTTTTGGCATCGTCTATTGTGGATAAGTAATATGTCTATCGACTGTCAAACGTGTGACGTTTGCTATCTTAAGGCAACCAGCTGCAAGCCGTCATTCTAGCCACCAACCACCCGAACAGACCCAAGCCCAAACCCAAACTCAAACCCAAACCCAAACCCAAACCCAAACCTGACCAGTGTGTGCTGCCATAATTGTTTACGTTTACACTTGCCAACTGGTGATGTTCTTGGCACGCAACTATGCGGTGCATTTAACAGGTGTACGACTATAAACATTAGAAAAATATTTCCAGATTGATGTAAGAACAGCCTAAAGGCATGAATATGCCGAAAGTCAAAACCGGAACAGGCCTGAAAAACTAACTTTGTCAAAACTAAACCGATTTCATTGCGGAATGTGAATTTCTTTTTTTTTACCTCTAATGTGATTCTGGATCAAAATTTGAAAATATACAGGCCTGTTCCGATTTTCACTTCCGATTTTATCGGATTTAAAAAAATATAATTTTTTACATTGCATTTGGGCTAAACATTTTAAAATTTATATGTTTTACTTTAGTGGACTTAAATTCACCAACTCAAAGTGAATTCAATATGCAAAATATTTGCAAATTGATATTTTATCAACACTATTTTTATTATTAAAGATAAGCTTGGACGACTTGTCGATTTCGAATGTAGAAATTGTAGAAAGCAATGCATCGAGAAATGTGGAGAGTAATTTTAAGTAGTTTAATAAAATAGCTTTCCAATTTAGGAATTGGAATCGTGAATGTGACAAGATTTTCACCTAGTTTTTGAAACTTTATTTAGGAAAACAAAAAGTAGACATAAAAAAATAAATAATATAAAAATAATATCTAAATTAAATTGATTGATTGTTTTGATTACCTTTTTGATGCTGGAAGAGCGATTTCACACTCCTTTTTGGAAGTCTTTTTTTAAACAAGCAAAAATATAGAAAAACTCAATTTATTTAAATTTTTTGGCGGTATAGTGGGTTTATTTATAAGGAAATTGTTTAAGCAAGTAACATAGTTTTGTTTTCGGTAGAAAACTTTACAAGATGTGAGTTTTTGGTCAATTTTAAGATTTTGGTAGTGGTGGACATATTTCTGGAAATGCCCATATTTAATACCGACTGCACGGGCATCAAAGTGCGATCATATTGTAAAGCTGCAAGGCACTTGTGAAATATGCATGCCATTTTTTCTAACTTGTTTTTACTTTCTAAAAAGTGCCCATACACAAATTTGTCTTTCTAAGAGGTTATAATGACAACTTAAGTTAAAAACTTGGCCAACAAAGGCAAAAAACTACTAAGAAAAAGTAAAGAAAATCCTTTGTAAATTATTACGAAAAGCAGGCTGCAAATTAATGATAACGACAACGCCTCAGCCTCATACGCAAAGGGAGCATTCACACCGTCACACCCATAAGTCTTTTTCCACATACATAAGTAGAAACCTAGTCGCCTGTACATACATACATACATATAGAACACAAGGAAGTTATTTTGCTGTGCAACGGGAAGTTTTTACCGAAGGAGGCCCACAGAAAAATTAGTACACAGAGCCGTGAGAATACAATATGAGTGGAAGTACTTTAAGAAGTGTATGTGTTTACGAGTGTGCCTCACAGCTAGAAACTGTTTAATTAATGCCACTGTGTTTCAAAATAATGAGCATTAAATATGTCTTCTTTCGTTACACTGATTTCTCACCAGTCACTTTAACAGCTTTCCAATACCTAAAACTGTGATTTAGATTTAAATACCATCACTGCGCTGTTTTAAAGAACAGTTTTATTAAAACCTTTTAAAAACATATTCAATTTGACAACTTCAGTGTCTTCAATCTCACCGTTTTTTCACACAGTGCAGAATACCAATTTTTGTGCTTGTTTTTTTATTAATTTATATTTTTATTTAAAATTTTATATTATATTATATATAGTTAATATTGTTTTCGCGCTTTTCGTTGTCTGATTAATTTAATTTCAGGCTCAACCCCCTCAGAACTATGATATTTATATATCGGATCGCAGCAAAAGCCAAAAAAGTTAACGATACCTACAAAAATTGTTTGGAGGGTTTTTAAAATCATTAAATTCACACGTTTTCACTCAAAACAAAAATTATCAAAATGTATCCCTCAAAATTTGTGGTTTATTTATTATTGTTGGTACAACAACTGCTGGCCCGGAACTTTAGTAAAGCGGAGGAAGAATTTGAAGATCTTGAACCAACGAAAGATAACAATGCGAGGCGTTCAGTTAGAAACGTGGAAATGATAGATGCTCTACAGCTTCAAAGTGAAACTGTTCAATTTAATAAGAAAAAAACCCAAAGGAGCCGGAACTCTAACTCTAACTCCAAGTCCAATTTGAGCAACATCAATGATGATGATGATTTCCGGTTTCTGGTAACCGGCGGTTACCGTCCCGAGAATAATGCTCTCGTCAAATACGTGATATCGATCCGGACAGTCAATGAACGTAAGTTCTTTGGCGACAATCATTTCTGTGGCGGAGCTATAATCTCATCCAAATCGATTTTGACGGCAGCACATTGCCTATATATAGGGTACGTGTATTTTCTTTAATCGAATCAATCGAACACGATATATTTGAATAAAGTACGGCTTTTTTTTTATCTACGGTGCTCTTAAAAAATATTTTAATTAAATAAAATACTTAATCGCATCAAGATCGGTTAAACAGAACGGCAGTAATGTCTGTTTTAAGTTATAAAGCTCCTAAAACCTGTTACGACTAGTTTTTTGAGTGTATAAAAAAACTCATTGTAACTTTCTGAGGACAAATAACTGTTAATGATCTATGAACAGTCCACCAGATATAATTATTCCCGACTCTTACAGTGGGACGAAATTGAAAGCTAACCGAATTAAGATCGTTGCTGGCACTCCTCGTCGACTTATGCAGACAAAAAATACGCAAGAAGTATTGGTGGAGAGCATAAAACCGCATCCCAAATACTCTCAAACGCATCTCACCAATGACATTGGAATTATTAAGCTAAAAGAGCCGATTCGGATAAACGCAGATTTTGCTAGTATTATTCCAATTAATGATCGGGATCCAAAGGCTGGACAGCTATGTACAGTCGTAGGATGGGGTACGGTTATTCAAGTAAGTGTACGCTTGTAAATATATATGGCATTTTGTGGTACTAATATGTTTAGGAATGCTTTTAATCCAATTAAAAATATGTGTAGATTTTACAACCAAAAAATACATTTAAGGAATTTTGATCAAATATGAACTATTATTAAAAAAACATAACAGATTTTTCATGCCCAATTTTTATTAAAAATATCAAAAATAAGACTTTTTTTAAATGTTTTCAATAAAATGCCCGAACATTAAGTATTTTGTAAGCATTTTATCCATATCATATGATAGGTATTGAGCCGCATATGAAAAGATATTAACATTTAATTTTTATAAATATATATTCAAATTTTAAAATAGCTTTTACTATTGATTTGTATAAACAAAATGTCAAACAAGAGTAATATTATGGGTTTTAAATAAAATTAAAATTTTGTTTATTTATTTTAGAGTTAAAATTAGTTTTAATCTAGGCTGCAAACCTCCATAGTTTTGTTAAAGGTTCGGTTCGGCGGTTCGAACCATAGAGCCAGACATCGGATCGGTTCGCGAATTAGTTTATATACCCCAATTTCATACAAAAAAAAAATTTTTTATTGTTGTCCATTTTGTCTACATTTTGATCTAATTCAATTTTGTTTTAAAGAACTCAAATTTTGATGATAATTTAAATTTATTTCAAGATTTAAATATGACTTATTTTAATCCAATGTCTCAAATAATTGCGTAATATTAGAAAACCATAAAATATATGTAATTTTTATTTTCGAGCAGAACCTTTTATTTTAGAAAGCGAATCGGTTTAGGTTCAGGCTCGCAAAGTAAATAATTTAATGGGTTCGGCTCATGATCCGGTTCAGGCTGCTTTATAACCCGAATCGAACCGGTTCTACGATGTTCGGTTCAGAACCGGTTTGCAGCCTTGGTTTTAATAATAAATGTAAAAAATTTTATTATATCCTGGTTTTTTTTTAGGATACTACATCCTTTACTAAGCTTTATAGTATAAAGTATTTTGAACAGTTTCCCATTCATATAGATCAATGTTCTTAGGTTTGATTTTTTGAAACTCATAACTGTAATAAGTAATCCCTGATTTTTAAAGTACGGTCCCACGCCTGATGAGGCGGTCAACGGCGATGTGACTATAAATACAAACGCGTATTGCTCAAATATAAACGGCTTTAAAAAGGGTATGTTGTGTGCCTCCAATGCCAATGATTACGAGGTCGACAGCTGTCAGGGTGACTCGGGAGGGCCCCTAATATGCGACAATAAGGTGGTGGGGATTGTCTCCTTCGGGAATGGCTGTGGCGAGCCCGATTCGGCTGGCGTCTACACCGATGTCTATTATTTTCGGGATTGGATAGGTCGAAATTCCGTATGCCGTCTTACAATCAACTATCCATACTGGTGTAAACTACTACTGATTTCACTGGTGATACTTCATTGAATGATTACTTTATAAAATTGTTATAATTTTACTATCTAAATGTCTGGACACATAGCTTAAGTTGAAGCACCTCAAATTATTATTATTACATAACTTTTCCAAAACTGGTATTTCCCACTTCTTATATTATGTATAAAAAATATTACATTCAACATAAAATAAAGTAATACATAAAACCAAATACAAAGTAGAGTGTCTTACCAATCTTTGGACTTTCATAAAACTTTCAAAACATGGTTTCGTTTCATGGATTATTTTCTTAGCTAATTCTATATTGAATAATAGCTTATATTAGTAAGAATCGCGGGATTTTTAATATTATATATATTTTTGATATTGAATTTTCCTAATTTTGTCTTTCTAATTTGTTATATCCTAAAATCAATATTCCCAACTTTACTATAGTTGGGCATTCACAATTTTTGGAATGTTTTTCCTATATTTTTTTTCTAACTTGTATTTCCAAATAACAATACTCCCAATTTTGGTCTTAGCTTCTTTTTATATTCTAGCAACAAAATTCCTAATGTTGGTTTCCAGTTATTCATTTCCAAATTTTCGTATTCTGAGTAATATTTTTCGATTTTCGCATAGGGAAGTAGATCAAGAATTTTTAAATTTATCTAGCTTACATACATACGCAAATACTCCCAAGCAGATTGAGCAAGAATCTCAGCAAGTTGTGCTCCTCTACAGAAGCGACGAAAATCGGAAACAGCGGAAACATGTTGATTGAATAGCTGAAATCCAATTAGTAACCACATAAGTGCATACATACATACAAACATGCACACATAGATACAAATATACATATATACATATAGACACACATACATATAGACACATGTATGCTTGCAATCACAAATACAATTAGAAAAGGCAACAATTACAAAGACTGACGGCTTTTGCTTCATTTTGTCGTCATAAACAAGAACACGCACACACGCAAACACTCTCACAGTCACGCAGGACTCTAGAGGGACATCCACACAACCAATCACCCACACACTCACATGCACACACAAACACACACACACACACACACACACACTCACACCCACAAAACAATCAGTTTGTCATTTCATATTCGCATTGTCTGCTGTTCAAGTGTTCATAATGAATTTAATCGCGTATGTTTATTGCTCACTTTTACTGCCAGTACTCTTACTCTACACTATACACTCTACACTCTAAACTTTTCATACAAATGTACATGCGTACACTGATAAAAAAATATGTTCTAAAATCAAAATATTGGTCTCAGAAGAATTTTGGTTTAAAAAATGCGTCGAGGTCATAAAATTCTGAAAGTCAGAAAGCCCATATTGATTTTAAGAATATTTCAAATTCCACCATTTTCTTATTAATAACATCAAAAGCTCTTATTATTTAAAAGACCACATATATAAGTATGAGAGTAAATATTCTTAAATATGCAGGACAATAAATAAAGAAGGAAATAAGGCAGGTCTGAGATATAAAAAACAACTTATTGTTGTTTTATTTTGATATATTATATATTATTATCTTCTGTTTTGGTATTTTTTATAAATAAACCTGTTAAATAGGTTGTATTCTTGACCAGAGTGGGATTCGAGCCCGCTTCTGTTTTCAAACTAAATCGGCAACTTAAACCAAAACACAACGTATGTACTATTGACTTTTCGAAAAAATAAAACGAATTAATTTTTTCCTATCAATTTAAAATTAAGAATATATATTCTTAAATAAAACACTGCAATTATTTGGATAAATATTCTTACTACTAACAACTTGGTATTAAAAAATTAAGAACAAAATATTAAAGATGAATCTCTTGATTTTAGAGTTTGGACTTTTTCTCAGTGTACACATGTGCTTACATACAGACTGGAGATGTGTGAACATACATACATCAAATTCGCACGCGCACATTTCTCGTGTATATAATACAGTTAGTCAAGAAAGTGTTCTGACTAAATAAGAAATTTACACAACATCTCTTCCTACAAAAAAAATGTATTTTTTACGCATTTTTATTTAATTTCTTTCGTTATTATTCTTGTCTATGATTCTTAAAACAAATATAAAAAATAACAACTTTATTTAAATCTAACTTTTTGCTTAAATCAAAATAGATATGCGAGTTTTTATTTGTCATGCACTTTCTGAACTAACTATGAATAAGTTGTGTATAGGCTTCTACGTATTTGTAATCAGCAATATATATAGGTACATCCTTTCATACTAGGCCTAGTAAGTAAGGCTAAGTAAGACTAGTAATTTTATTGACATACAACATAATAAATATGAATATACCCAATTTAAGCATATCTTTTCTAAAATTTGTATGTTTTCTTCATTTTATTTAAACAATATATTATTTAAATTTGATATGATTTATACTTAAAACAAATATATAATTTAATATTTATTTTTTATCCGATACTATCTTATCAAAACCCATGAAGTATTTTTAAATGCAAAATAAGCTGTGTGAATTCATGTTTTCTGTAATATAATGACCTGACTGACTGTAGGTGAAGGAAAGATTCGCACAAGTTGTTTTGTAGCGAACGTCATCGTTATTGGGGCCTGATGCCTAGACGAGTTCTTTATCATTTTGCCACGTATCTTCTCCTTCTTTTTGGTGCTGCTTTTTGCCAGTGAGTGTTCCTTTTGCATATTGATTTATCATTGTGTCGTAGTCGCTGTTATTGTTGTTGTTGTGTCATTGCCTGTTGGTCTATGCCAAAAAGCATGTTGTCTTGGCCTCGTTTTGTTCCTTGCCCCGTTTTCCCCGTTGCCCTTTTGTTCCTTTTATGCCCTATTTCTTCTGCCCCTTTTTCTCGTGCCCCCGAAGCAGCAGAGTAAGTAAATTGCTTGCATATATTAGACACATGCCTCAAATTGCATTTCAAATGAAGTTCATTCGAAAATAATTGCAGTTTAACTTTATTGTCGTGGCTGCTCGCAAAATTGCTTGTTTGCTTTAGCTTGTGCATTTGTTTTTGCTTGTGCGCCTCGTTGGCAACTGCCAAGTGGCAATGAAATTCAAATGGGCGGACCAAAATCTAATGCTAAACGTGCTTAACTTATACATTACACACGATATACGAGTCAATACACTTGTCTGTTCAGATGCCCGTTGCCTGTTGCCTTTGCCAATTGAATTAATTGTCCGATTTCAAAATAATGAATAACAATTAAGTATGTGTTCAACTGTATTCCTAATTCGAACATTATAAAGTTACCAAAATGTAGGTAAATAACACCATATATATGTTTTAGTCCTTTGCAGACATAAATGGATTGATATCCATAAATTTCTCTACAAATAATACAATTTTAATATGCCATATAGTACACTCAGAAAAGATGAACAGCAAATTAAGCTTTTCATACTAATTACGTCACAAGGAGTTGACTAAAAGTGAAAACTTAAGATTTTAAATCTTAAATTTTAAAAATTCCATCAAAATAAACCATGGCTAGAATAATTGAAAAAAATAAATTGTTCTAATGAACAAAATATAAATGCAGAATGAATTTAAAGGCCAAACCATGATCAAGGTTATATTCTGTTTGAAAATCGGTTCAGTTTTGACAAAGTTATAAAAGTTTGAAGTTGGTCGCACTCTTGACCAAACAACTTTTCAAGTCAAAATTTTTGTCAAATTTGCCATGATTTTTTACAAGAAAATGAAAGGTCTCAGAATCAAGTATAAAGTGTTGTTTTATACTAATTCTGATATAAGGAGTTGATTAAAAGTGAAAACTTGAGATTTAAAATTTTGAATTTTCAAAATATCAAAGGGGGGACCCTTACCATCAAAATCAACCATGGCTAGAATAATCGAACAATAAAAAATTTTTCTAAATGAACAAAATTTAAATGCAGAATGAATTTAAAGGCGAAACCATGATCAAAATCACATTCTGTTTGAAAATCGGTTCAGTTTTGACAAAGTTATAAAAGTTTGAAGTTGGTCGCACTCTTGACCAAACAACTTTTCAAGTCAAAATTTTTGTCAAATTTGGCATGATTTTTTACAAGAAAATGAAAGGTCTCAGAATAAACTTTAAAGTGTTGTTTTATACTAATTATGATATAAGGAGTTGATTAAAAGTGAAAACTTGAGATTTAAAATTTTGAATTTTCAAAATATCAAAGGGGGGACCCTTACCATAAAAATCAACCATGGCTAGAATAATCGAATAATAAAAATTTTTCTAAATGAACAAAATTTAAATGCAGAATGAATTAAGAGGTGAAACCATGATCAAAATCACATTCTGTTGGAAAATCGGTTCAGTTTTGACAAAGTTATGAAAGTTTGAAGTTGGTCGCACTCTTGACCAAACAACTTTTCAAGTCAAAATTTTTGTCAAATTTTCCATGATTTTTTACAAGAAAATGAAAGGTCTCAGAATAAACTTTAAAGTGTTGTTTTATACTAATTATGATATAAGGAGTTGATTAAAAGTGAAAACTTGAGATTTAAAATTTTGAATTTTCAAAATATCAAAGGGGGGACCCTTACCATAAAAATCAACCATGGCTAGAATAATCGAATAATAAAAAATTTTTCTAAATGAACAAAATTTAAATGCAGAATGAATTAAGAGGTGAAACCATGATCAAAATCACATTCTGTTGGAAAATCGGTTCAGTTTTGACAAAGTTATGAAAGTTTGAAGTTGGTCGCACTCTTGACCAAACAACTTTTCAAGTCAAAATTTTTGTCAAATTTTCCATGATTTTTTACAAGAAAATGAAAGGTCTCAGAATAAACTTTAAAGTGTTGTTTTATACTAATTATGATATAAGGAGTTGATTAAAAGTGAAAACTTGAGATTTAAAATTTTGAATTTTCAAAATATCAAAGGGGGGACCCTTACCATCAAAATCAACCATGGCTAGAATAATCGAATAATAAAAAATTTTTCTAAATGAACAAAATTTAAATGCAGAATGAATTTAAAGGCGAAACCATGATCAAAATCACATTCTGTTTGAAAATCGGTTCAGTTTTGACAAAGTTATGAAAGTTTGAAGTTGGTCGCACCCTTGACCAAACAACTTTTCAAGTCAAAATTTTTGTCAAATTTGGCATGATTTTTTACAAGAAAATGAAAGGTCTCAGAATAAACTTTAAAGTGTTGTTTTATACTAATTATGATATAAGGAGTTGATTAAAAGTGAAAACTGAAGATTTAAAAATTTGAATTTTCAAAATATCAAAGGGGGGACCCTTACCATCAAAATCAACCATGGCTAGAATAATCGAATAAAAAAAAATTGTTCTAAATGAACAAAATTTAAATGCAGAATGAATTAAGAGGTGAAACCATGATCAAAATCACATTCTGTTTGAAAATCGGTTCAGTTTTGACAAAGTTATGAAAGTTTGAAGTTGGTCGCATGCTTGACCAAACAACTTTTCAAGTCAAAATTTTTATCAAATTAGCCATAATTTTTTACAAGAAAATGAAGCGTCTCCGAATCAAGTTTAAAGTGTTGTTTTATATAATATGTACTATAATATTATTTTGAATTAATTTTTTTTTTTAGTTTTGCCATACTTATAAAGTATGTTTTTAGCCCCGGCCAAACCATGATCAAGGTTATATTCTGTTTGAAAATCGGTTCAGTTTTGACAAAGTTATAAAAGTTTGAAGTTGGTCGCACCCTTGACCAAACAACTTTTCAAGTCAAAATTTTTGTCAAATTTTCCATGATTTTTTACAAGAAAATGAAAGGTCTCAGAATCAAGTATAAAGTGTTGTTTTATATAATATGTACTATAATATTATTTTGAATTAATTTTTTTTTTTAGTTTTGCCATACTTATAAAGTATGTTTTTAGCCCCGGTCAGACGAGCGTTTTTCACCGACACTTTTTTACCGACGGTAAATTTTGCCATTCACAATATTCGCACACAAAAATCCCATCGGTTAATTTTTCATAAAATCTGGCAACACTATTATTTCTGTATGCATTTCAGTGACTTGAGTTGACCGACGCAAAAAACCGATGAAATAGGACGTGTTCTATTTCCATCGGTGAGCGTCGGTCATAAACCGATCCTGTCAAATTTTGTGTGTTCACACGACAACTGACGGCTTTTCAGCAAAGGGGCTTTAAGGTAAATCAAAATGTCTTATATTTAGTTTATATTTAAATGTAGTATAAGAAGTCAAATACGCCCGACTAAATTTGTTGTTATCAAATGCATTTTTTTTTGAGTGCGCAATCAATTATAAGTCAATTGTCAATTAAGCTCGTCGAACTCTAGTGCAAACTACTTGACATGAGCTAATCAAAGCTATTAAAAGGCATGTTAAGTGTAAATTACGGACATGATATATTAACGAGTACCATAGAATCATGGGCATAAGTGCGATAAATTGATTCGTTGTAAGTGTCGAAGAGGGTCTGACCATAAAAACGTATTCCCGGTGTGTAAATTACATTCAACACACACACAAATGTAGGTTATTCGTATAAGTATATGGAAAATAGACAAAACGATGGTCGGATCTCATCCCTTCGATGTACAGTGGGACAAACCGCACGATTAGCAATGCGTTAAGTCTTACCGAAAGTGAAAACCCGAAAAGTTGTGAAAATTCTATGTTTCTTTCATAAGGAGTTGATTAAAAGTGAAAACTTGAGATTTAAAATTTTGAATTTTCAAAATATCAAAGGGGGGACCCTTACCATAAAAATCAACCATGGCTAGAATAATCGAATAATAAAAATTTTTCTAAATGAACAAAATTTAAATGCAGAATGAATTAAGAGGTGAAACCATGATCAAAATCACATTCTGTTGGAAAATCGGTTCAGTTTTGACAAAGTTATGAAAGTTTGAAGTTGGTCGCACTCTTGACCAAACAACTTTTCAAGTCAAAATTTTTGTCAAATTTTCCATGATTTTTTACAAGAAAATGAAAGGTCTCAGAATAAACTTTAAAGTGTTGTTTTATACTAATTATGATATAAGGAGTTGATTAAAAGTGAAAACTTGAGATTTAAAATTTTGAATTTTCAAAATATCAAAGGGGGGACCCTTACCATAAAAATCAACCATGGCTAGAATAATCGAATAATAAAAAATTTTTCTAAATGAACAAAATTTAAATGCAGAATGAATTAAGAGGTGAAACCATGATCAAAATCACATTCTGTTGGAAAATCGGTTCAGTTTTGACAAAGTTATGAAAGTTTGAAGTTGGTCGCACTCTTGACCAAACAACTTTTCAAGTCAAAATTTTTGTCAAATTTTCCATGATTTTTTACAAGAAAATGAAAGGTCTCAGAATAAACTTTAAAGTGTTGTTTTATACTAATTATGATATAAGGAGTTGATTAAAAGTGAAAACTTGAGATTTAAAATTTTGAATTTTCAAAATATCAAAGGGGGGACCCTTACCATCAAAATCAACCATGGCTAGAATAATCGAATAATAAAAAATTTTTCTAAATGAACAAAATTTAAATGCAGAATGAATTTAAAGGCGAAACCATGATCAAAATCACATTCTGTTTGAAAATCGGTTCAGTTTTGACAAAGTTATGAAAGTTTGAAGTTGGTCGCACCCTTGACCAAACAACTTTTCAAGTCAAAATTTTTGTCAAATTTGGCATGATTTTTTACAAGAAAATGAAAGGTCTCAGAATAAACTTTAAAGTGTTGTTTTATACTAATTATGATATAAGGAGTTGATTAAAAGTGAAAACTGAAGATTTAAAAATTTGAATTTTCAAAATATCAAAGGGGGGACCCTTACCATCAAAATCAACCATGGCTAGAATAATCGAATAAAAAAAAATTGTTCTAAATGAACAAAATTTAAATGCAGAATGAATTAAGAGGTGAAACCATGATCAAAATCACATTCTGTTTGAAAATCGGTTCAGTTTTGACAAAGTTATGAAAGTTTGAAGTTGGTCGCATGCTTGACCAAACAACTTTTCAAGTCAAAATTTTTATCAAATTAGCCATAATTTTTTACAAGAAAATGAAGCGTCTCCGAATCAAGTTTAAAGTGTTGTTTTATATAATATGTACTATAATATTATTTTGAATTAATTTTTTTTTTTAGTTTTGCCATACTTATAAAGTATGTTTTTAGCCCCGGCCAAACCATGATCAAGGTTATATTCTGTTTGAAAATCGGTTCAGTTTTGACAAAGTTATAAAAGTTTGAAGTTGGTCGCACCCTTGACCAAACAACTTTTCAAGTCAAAATTTTTGTCAAATTTTCCATGATTTTTTACAAGAAAATGAAAGGTCTCAGAATCAAGTATAAAGTGTTGTTTTATATAATATGTACTATAATATTATTTTGAATTAATTTTTTTTTTTAGTTTTGCCATACTTATAAAGTATGTTTTTAGCCCCGGTCAGACGAGCGTTTTTCACCGACACTTTTTTACCGACGGTAAATTTTGCCATTCACAATATTCGCACACAAAAATCCCATCGGTTAATTTTTCATAAAATCTGGCAACACTATTATTTCTGTATGCATTTCAGTGACTTGAGTTGACCGACGCAAAAAACCGATGAAATAGGACGTGTTCTATTTCCATCGGTGAGCGTCGGTCATAAACCGATCCTGTCAAATTTTGTGTGTTCACACGACAACTGACGGCTTTTCAGCAAAGGGGCTTTAAGGTAAATCAAAATGTCTTATATTTAGTTTATATTTAAATGTAGTATAAGAAGTCAAATACGCCCGACTAAATTTGTTGTTATCAAATGCATTTTTTTTTGAGTGCGCAATCAATTATAAGTCAATTGTCAATTAAGCTCGTCGAACTCTAGTGCAAACTACTTGACATGAGCTAATCAAAGCTATTAAAAGGCATGTTAAGTGTAAATTACGGACATGATATATTAACGAGTACCATAGAATCATGGGCATAAGTGCGATAAATTGATTCGTTGTAAGTGTCGAAGAGGGTCTGACCATAAAAACGTATTCCCGGTGTGTAAATTACATTCAACACACACACAAATGTAGGTTATTCGTATAAGTATATGGAAAATAGACAAAACGATGGTCGGATCTCATCCCTTCGATGTACAGTGGGACAAACCGCACGATTAGCAATGCGTTAAGTCTTACCGAAAGTGAAAACCCGAAAAGTTGTGAAAATTCTATGTTTCTTTCATATGAATTAATAAAAGCAAATCTAGAGGGTTTTTTCACACTGTGCGATGGCCGGAACTCAGTCCTGTATCCCTTGGTCGATTGGTCCGTTGGTCCGTTGGTTATCAACCGCTGACATGCTGTGAGAGGAGGAAGAAAAGAGTTAAGGGAGAGCACGCATCCTGACCAAATCGCCAGCTAAGCTTCAACTTCAACACATCGCGGATCACATGAAACCCAAACCAAAATCGCTATCAATTTGCGTTTGTAAATACATTTTAATGGCATTTCAAAGTAAAACTGAGTTGACTCCTGGCTCCAGCATCGGCTTCGGCTTCGGCTCCGGTTCAAACGTCACCCCCACCACATCCTTCCCAACTCCATATCCAATCCCATCCAATCCAATTCGCAACGTGTCCCGTAATCAATTTGAAAATTTGAACGTGGTTGCTGCCTCTTTTGCTAGTATAGTATTGCTATTGCGGATGGAACTGAAGCTGGAGCTTTACCTCCACCTCCATGACCACCTCCATTTCTACCTCCACTTTATTGGGGGTGAGTGACACCGGAAATTCAAACTACTTCCTGTTTGTTGCTGGTACGATTACTCGTATTCGTACTGCTACACTCATAAAATATATTTTCTAAAATCAAAATTTAAGTCTTATAACTAAGAATTTTCGTCTAAAAATATCGTTGAGAAAATAAAATTTGTAAGGCTAGAAAATCTTGTTTTTAAGAAGACCAAGTTCCCAGACCACAAATCTAGGTGTACTATAGGCATAAATATTTTAAATACTCAAGACAACAAATATTATATTAAGCTATGACAGTTTATTAAACTTTTTATTTTTTTATTGTTATTTTATTGTGATATATATGTTGTACACGTATATAAATTTATTTTATTTTAGAAGTGGCTCGATTTTCTCAGTGTATTCGTATTTGTATTCGTTAGCAGCGTTTCATTTGAACTCGAGTTTGGTTTGACTTGATGGATGGCTTCAGCGTCGATTTGATTTGTTTTCATTGTAACAAGGCTTTTATTAGCCCCACTAACACCACTAACTCAGCAACATCCCCACCAACCGTCGATCCGGACACGACACCAGCACATCACAATCCACAATCCTCAATCCACAGTCCACACGACTCCCAGCCCATTAGCGGCCTTGGCGCGGAATGTGCGGCAAGCACGCTTGTTATTGCCCCTTATTGTTATTGTTGCTGCTGTGGCGTTGTTCGTTAAATGCAAACACTGAAAAGGTTTTTTGTAAAACGAAAAAGCAAAAAAGACAACCGACAGCCGACAGCCGACAACCGACAACCGTCAGTAAGCAACCCACCGACCAGTTAGTGACCGACCGACCAGCCAACAACTACAACTACAACTACAACGATGGCCACTTTTCCCGCTCTCCGTCACTCCACCACTCACCACTTGCTACTTGCTACTTGCCACTTGCCACTTGCCACTTGCCATGGGGCAGTACCGACAGTACCGTCGACGTCTCCTCCCGCCAAAGGCAGCAGCAACCCGTTTTCGATTTTGTTTGCTCGGCGCTGGCAGCACACACTGCTCGTCACATAAATATAAGCACTTTTCAAATATAAAATCGCGATTAAATTGTCTTAGCTAACATATGTTGTGTGATAATTTCTGCCTCATTGGACTTTTATGGTTTGGGCTGTGCAATCAGCGAGTCAGGACAAAGGGTCTTATGTATGCAGATAGAATAGAAATAAATTTAAAATAATAAAATAATATTTAATAATAATACAAAATGTGCGTTGCTATCTTCTTATTGTATATTTCAGTATAAGTTTTAATAAGGCTTTAAAAATGGCATATTTTAATTTTTAAATTAAATCGAAATTTAACTATTGTTTAATAAATTTTTATAAAATTTTAGATAACAAATCAGAGAACAATGTGAATGCCTCTGTCTCTATCCATTTTGTCTATCTGTAAATTTTTCTAGCTGTCAATTGATATTGTAGACTTTGAAACCGAGTCCCATTAATTTGACACAGGCTGTAACATTTTTTAATTGCAAGACATTGTGCGTGTGTGTGTATGTGTGTGTGTGTATTAGTGTGTATTGGTGTGTGTGTCTGTTGGTGTGTGTTATTGTCAGTCTGTAGCAAAGCGATTTGCATACAAATTTGGCACGAAGTGTAAATATTTAAGCAGATACAAGTGTGAGTATTAAATTTTTGATACTAATTAATTATGCATGTGTAAATTTTGCTATGAAAATTATTATAACGCCATATTTTGGCTTACCATTTGTATGGGTACACACACATACACACACACACACACATACACACACACACACACACACACAACAGATTCGACAATTCGAAATTAGAAAGCACACAAATAAATTCGAGGCAGTTAAACAAGCAAAATTTCAGTTACAACATGAAAATTGAATACTTGGCTTGTTTAAACGATGCGAGTGTTCTACACTAGTATAAAATGAATCAAATGAATCAACGTTTACCAGATACCAATGTGTGTAAATACAATATGCGTGGATATTTTCGCTAATTACGTAATTGAAGTACACATAAAATCACATACAAAAACACAAACACACATTGTGAGAAAGGGAGAGAAATAGATAAGTTTACAGAGAGAGAGAGAGACAAGCTAAATTTGTGTGCAATGCTTAATATGAGTTTGTATTCTTGATAGATAAGTCTTTATCCAAGCTTGTATTTTCATTTCACTGGTATCTTATACTGGTATTTTTAAGGAATTACAAAAACAAAGAAATTCAA
The DNA here is from genome assembly GCA_951394115.2 of Drosophila phalerata. Lineage (NCBI taxonomy): Eukaryota > Metazoa > Arthropoda > Insecta > Diptera > Drosophilidae > Drosophila > Drosophila phalerata. The sequence continues at coordinate 50,102,085 of OX596006.1, read as the reverse complement.
AAACTAAAAATACAAATTTTGAAAACCAAGATAAGAAAAAACAAAATGAATGATAAATTTTGAAAAATTAACTTACAAAAATATTTAGTTTTCAAAAGTAGGGAAAAGAATTTGAAAAATAATAATTAAGAAAGATTAAAGTACGATAATTAATAAAGTTCAATACTAGAAATAATGTTATTAGGAAAACACAATAGGGAAAATCAAAATTAAGAAAAATCAATAAAAGTAATACTGTTATCAGGAAATAAATATTAGAAGAAAATACTTAATAGAAAATCAAGGGTTTTTTAATTTTGACTTTTTCTAATTTTTGTCATTCCAATTTATATTGCCTATTTTAATTCTCTAATAACAAATTCAAAAATTTTCGTCTAATTTTAATCTTCCTAAAAATATTATCCTAATTTTTATTCCTTAGAAAAAATAATTTCCAATGCTGGTTTCTTAAATGCTCCTTGCTTTGTTTTTTCCAATTTTCATTTTCAATTCAATTTTTATTTATTTCATTACTGAGATCACTTCATTTCTCTATTCAATTCCACCCTTCAAGTACTGGGCTAAAATTTCTACTATTTGTCATATCTCGAAAGAAAAGAATTCTATTAAAACTTTTTCACTTTTCGCCTTCAATGGCGCACAAAATGTGTCGCCAGTATTGATTCAATTGAAAAGCCAAAAATTCCAATAAATAATTTATATTGGAACATACTTGGTCAAATACGAGTAAAGTCGAAAATACTCGTATCTATATCAAAGTATATGAGTTTGTTGGTAAGTAAGTGTTGCCTGTGTACGAGTAAGCCGCACTCTTAAAGCCCACTCATATTATCCAACTCGAAGCTGGCCAAGTGACCAGTAAGACTGCGTTGATAGCTGAATACTCGTAGGATAGCCAAACTTAAGTGGTGTGAGTGGACTGAAGATATCGAAAAGCTTTCTTAAAAAAAACCGAGCAAAAAAAAAAAACAAAAGCAATGACAAAAGACGTCGGGCAATGTACACTGGTCAAAAAACAAAATTCTTGGCAGAAATTCAAATAAAAACAAAATACAACTTTCTTTTCTTTCTTTTTTTATATGACGGTTAATTTTAATTTGCATTTCATTCATTTTTAAAATGTAATATTTTTATAATATTTTTAATATTTTTATAATATTTCAATTTAATAAAGCTAAAATGTTTTATCTTAACTAATTTGCCGTAACAACAAAAACTAACTCAATTATATTTTTTTTTTTTTATTGTCCTTTTTTTATTTAATTAATTTTTTGTTTTATTTTTTTTACTGTAGTAAAATTAAAATTTATTGTGTCTATGTTTTTTATCTTGTGTTATACATTTTGTTTTTATACCCGTTACTTAAAAAATAAGTAAAAGGGTATATTGTGTTCGTTGGAATGTATGTAACAGGGAGAAGGAGGCATCTCCCTCAGTTTTTTAGATAATACAGTATTTAAGGTAAATAACGTTACCTATAATCTCACTTAACCGCAGCAAGATCGGACAAGTATAACAGGAGTATTAGCTAACCAAAGTTATTAATTAAATTTTTAGTACCGGGTATCCTTTGGTCGTGATCTCCCACTTGTTTTTGTCTATTTTGATTAATTTAATTTTTGTATTCTACAGAAACTCAAAAAAGTAAATTACAACTTTCATTTCTACTTTTTTGAATATGACGGTTAATTCTTATACCCTGAGCCCTTTTCGTCTGCTTGAACACGTCGTTCCCAGAGAAAATAAGTGCTAGAGACTTCAAACTTGGTATGTAGGATACCATAGGCAGAACAAGTTTGTTTTTATTTTTGGATCGGACCACTATATCATATAGCTGACATAGAACAATATGTCAAAAATAAAGTTAAAGTATGAAAGTTTTTTTTTTTAAATATCTTAACCAAACTGATAGAATATACATTTAAGTTGATGTTATACATCCTGGCCAAAGTTGGCAGCAATATACAATAGGAACAATCGGTCGAAAATAAACCTCAGAAAAGAGTACCTGGGCACAGGGAATCCTACTGTCTATATATTCTTTTATTTATTATTATTTTTTTCAGAGCGAATTTTTGTCTAAGAAGTTGGTAATTTTGCCCAGTGTGCGATGAACGAAAAGCCTCGGACGATGGTCCTACTCGAATAGGCAGTGGGACCATTCTGGATAGTCTGAATACAATCGCCAGTTGTGCCGGCAAGTGTGAAACTGTCTACAAAAGTATAATCTATGGCCAATATCACTGCAGACTATTTGTATTAATTTGTTGTTCTTGCAGTTGTTGTTGCTGTTGTTGTTCTTGTTGTTCTTGTTGTTGTAGCTTTTGAATATGAAAACTGCGCGGAGCCAAGGAACTTATCTTTGCATTTTGTACAAAATTATCCTTCTAGGACGACTTGAACGTCCTTAGGACCACGACTAGCAATGAAAGAGGCAATGAAAAAAAAACAAAAAAAAAAAAAAAGGAAATAGAAAGTGGAAAGTGGAAGGCACCACTGTGTGTTGTATAATGTGTTTTTTAGATAAATTGTCAAGGCGTATAACCTCAAGGAAAATATAATCGTCTTCCTTGCACGCATGTATGTATGTATGTTAGTGTGTGCTCTATTGGATCTATTCCGAATTTCATTTAAAATAAGTTTAAAACAGCATACGTTTAAGTACTTTAGCTTTAATCAAATTAAATTTACTAGGTGGATTTTAGGTTGAGAAACACTTAAATTTTTAAGAATTATGTCCCCAAATGCAAACAAACAGCAATTCCTCCCGATGAAGTGATTAAATTGAGAAAAATTATTTTATTTTAAATAAATGAAATGGTTCGAAATGCTCAGAAAATTTGAATAAAAATAAATGTTTAATCTGTATAGGTCAATTTCAATGATCCGTTCATCTGACTTTTCGGAACGAATCGTCAGAACTTTAAAAAATAGTCGATAACAGTATTGAATTATTATCGTTGCAGCTTTGCTTTTTTTGTATTTCTTTGAATACAACGAAATAATAATAAAATGTAATAATCAATATCAAAAATTGTGTTCAGCATAGACTTTGACCAGCAGCAAATGAGCAATTAAAGGATAAAAACACTATGGATTTGAATTCCTTAGAAGAGGCTTCCCAAATGAAAATCAACGTCAGCAACACAGATTCGAAGTCACATATAGTGTTGAATGATCAGCAACTCCTTGAGCTACTCTACTCGAACCCATTCCTTTTTAGCAAAGAAACAACTTTATCACAAAAATATTTATTAAATCAATTACCAATGATAGAAAATCTAACGGAGACGCAGCAAAGACGCTTAGAGGTCGAAGTATCAGACGCCATACTCAGTCATCAGCGGAGTATACATTTAGAGTCGCTGAGTAAAAGGGCGGAGAGTCAGATCGATAAATTTCTAAGAGCGAATCGCATCAAGGAGGTACCCTCGATTGCTATATCTAGAAAGGCCTTGGTCAGCAGCAAAAACAACTCGAATACAACAAATACACTCAGTGAAAGCCGAGCAGCTACCCTCGGATATTAGCTCTGAAACCAATCTGCCTGATACACCGCCACTGCAGATTCAACCGGCACCAGAAAATCAGCAGGAATTTAAAACAATAACCTACAGCAGAAACCGGGAAGAATATCAATCTCATTGATGAATTAGAAGTGCAATTCGTGCCAATGAATAGCGACAAATATTACACTAAAAGGGTTGTGGTGAGACTGAAACGTCTCAATCTCGACAAATACAAGCCAGTATCCAAAGGCAATATTTGAAGATATTGATCTGACAAAGAATAAAGTTAGTCTTACTTCGCATAAATTCATATGACTTCATTTCTTAGGCTAACTTTTAATTAACTAAATAAATAAATTGCAAAGAATTCTATATGTTTTAATTATTTCTTTTAAGTAATGGGTATTTGTAGTCGCTTTTTAGTAGTTAGTATTCTGTACGGTCATTCCATGCATTTCTGCTTAATATTCCTAATCCTTAGCACTTTCTAAACTAAATAGTTGGGTTATATGTAGGACGAACGGACAATTCCTAACTAGGACTCCCCTCACTGCCCCCTTCGGCATTTGGTAAGGGTTTTTCCAGTAGAGCATTAAGTGCTGGTCTTAATTCAGATTCAGATGCCGCGCATTTGAAGCGAAGCATATCGGATGCAAAACTTGCAAAACGTTTCATCCAATTAGAAAAGTGTTGTTTTATTGTTAATTGCTTTAGCGGGTAGTGCTTAAAAAGATGGAGACGGAGACGGAGCAGGAAAGAGAGAAGGAGCAGGACAGGGACAGGGAGAGGAAGAGGAAGAGGAAGAAAAGGAGGAGGTGGAGGAAGATGGAGACTGAGACGGAGACGGAGATGCAAATGCAAACTCGGCCGACTCGATGATATCAACAGAGTCACAATGACAGCCACAGCCACATCCACATCATCATCCGCATAAACGCTTTTTAGCCCAGTAGTTAAAAGGCAAACAGCATATTGGGCTTGTGGCAATCACTGTCCGTTCGTATCCCACAATAAACCTCTACACGAGGTAAAAGGCTTGTGACGAAAGCAATTTCTAGCCCCAAAAAAGGGTGAGCTTTTTTGTACATAAATATTTGTTTATTCGCAGTTTCGAATGCCAATTTTCGTGATTATTTGTTTTTTATTTAATTTATATTTTTATTAAAAAATTCTATATTAAACTTAATTTTGTTCGTCACAAAATAGGATATTAGAAATTTTGGGGCTAGAAATTGCTTTCCTCACAAGACTTTTACCTCGTGTAGACGTTTTTTTGTGTGGGATATCAGAAATTTTTACAATTGCTTTTTCTATTAACATTGTAAGTTTATCTTTCACGCAGGCAGATAGTAAAATATATAAATTTATTTGTTGAATGTCTTTCACTGGGCATCTAACAGTCGAGCAGCTGTCAGGCAACTGTAGCCTACTTACTCGCACTTATTCAACTTTTCCCCTCGAATATCCAATGAGCTGTAATTAACGTTATCCAAAAATCTTTGCCGCAACAGCACTCGGAGGGAATCGGAGGGAATCGGAGGGAGTTGGAGAGAGTGGGATGGTCGATGGTTGTGATTGTGATTGTGGCTGTGATTGTGATTGTGCTGCTCAAGAGCAGGATCTGAAACTGAAACTGAAACGGAATCTGAACTGTATCTGCATCTGTATAGTCAACTCTCTGCCACTTTCCATGTTGGCGTTTTTATTAAGTTAAGCAGCTGGCATTATGTTAAGATGCTTTAATTTATTATTGGCGAACGTGGACGTCGAACAATGGAAACAATCGCTAGATTAATAGCTTATTTCCACGACCACTCACATTTGGCTCATCCGAGCACATTCGGATGTGACTCAATTTTGGCTTTCCACGACCAAATGTGACACATTCATTGGACTTGCCATATCAGCAGAATAAATCAGCTGTTCGATTTCTGTGCACATATAATAAAAAGCTGACAATAACAACAATTTAATATTTATATTGAAATTATAATTGGCGAAAATTAATTGCCTTCTGTTTTTATTGCACAAAACAGCTGGGTTAGGTGATAATTGGTTTTTTTCACGAGTATATCGATAAACATCGGGTGTTCGATAAAAAAATACTGAAAATACTGGCAAAAAATCGGCACATTCATTTTGGATGACCCAAAAAGATCATCCGGATTTTGTACTGAAATGAAGTCCACATTCGGGTCGGATGATGAAAATGGCGTCGAATGTGCCGAATGTGCTGTCGTGGAAATAGCCTATAACTTATATTTCTTCAAATTTCACAATTTCGAAAATGTTTTTTTTTTTAATCCTTTAGAGAAGTGTTGTTTGAGAATCGAACTCTGCTCGCTATATTGTTGTCAATATTACGATTTTTTTTTTTTTCGAAAACTTTGTATTCTTTAATATTTTGCTAACTATGCTAATAATGGCCAAAAAAGAAAGTTAAATTAAATAAAAGCTTATCAAATAACCTTTAATAAATAGAAGGCAAAAAATACGTGCCTTACGAATTAATTGTGGTTAGGGCTTGTTTGGTCGAGACCCCGTCTGTAGGAATTTCCAAAACAAAATTACTGAACATCAGATAATGTTGCAGATTTTTTCCACTGTGCGTCGGCAAAGATGTGAGCGTGTGGGCATGTGGGCGTGTGGGCGTGTGGGCGTGTGGGCGTGGCCGTGAAAGTGAAAGTGAGCGAGTGGGTGGGAGTGGTCATTTGGTGCGTGTCATTGTGGGAGTCTCGATGTGGCAAAGCAAACACTTAAGGCTCATCTCATTCCCATTCCTAGTCCTTAACTCCCTCCCTCTCTCTTCCTTCCATTCTCCCTCTTGTCCTCTCTCTCTCTCTCTCTCTCTCGTGTGACTTTCTCTTTGGTCTTGCTTGTCTTAACTCAAGACATTTCCTCTACTTGTTTTTGTTTTTGTTTTGTTGGACTGGTCGTTATCGTTGAAAAGCTAGAGAAAACCAACAGACTGTTATGATTGTTGTTGTTGTCGTGGTTGTTGTTGTTGTTGTTGTTGTTGTTGTTGTTGTTGTTGCTGTTGTTTCCTGATTATTTTTGTAATTGTTGTTTAAGTTGTTGTGTGGTTTCATCAGTCCCATTTGCCTTTAAATAATGTCTAAGCTGCTGTTTTCGGGCGTGATTTAATTGAAATCAATTAACGGTAATGAGTGGTCATTAACTTGGCTTACTGCTTAGCTTCTTAGCTGTTTGGCTGTTTAGCTGTTTAGCTGTTTAGCTGCCACTGCCACTTTACTCGATCCTTGGTGGAACTTCATTTCAACAGGATAATTACGCAACTCACTTTACTCCGGAATGAAAGTATCTGCGATTATGTACCCACATACACTCAGCGAAAAAAGCAGTTAGTGAAACAAGTTTACATATACACACTCAGCGAAAAAAGCAGTTAGTGAAACAAGTTTACATATACACACTCAGCGAAAAAAGCAGTTAGTGAAACAAGTTTACATATACACACTCAGCGAAAAAAGCAGTTAGTCAAGCAAGTTTACAAATACACATTTCTATGTTTTTTTTTATTTTTAAAAATGTTTGAGTCCAATGTGAATTAGTTATTTTTTTAAAAAACGTGTTTTTTTTTTTCAAATTGAGAACAGTAGCAGATAAAAGTTCAGTTATTTGTTTTATAAAATGTGATCAACTTTATTAAATGGTTTTATTATTAAGTAAATTTATTATATTTTAATTACTTCAAAAATGTTTCCAGTTAATTTAAATATATATTAAAAATAATATGTGAACTTAAAAATAATTTGGCTTAAATTTGAAATTTAAAGTTCACCGTTTTTTTCTCAGTGTATATGTATGTAGGATGTTTATTGTTAACCAAAATACACTTGAAAATAGCCGAAGCAGTAGATCGAAGGAGTGCATACTTGTACAATGTACATACATATGTGCATAGTATGTTATTTACATTATTATCGTTTTCATGAATGCAAACATATTTATATATAGATTTAGAAAATTGTATGCAAATTGAAGGCAAAGTTAATAAATATATTTCAATTAGCGATAGAAGCAGAGCAGAACTAAGAAACTGAGAGGCAAATGGCCAATAAGCAACAGAGAAGTTGGCCAAGAGAGAGCGAGAGTCACTAACAATAACAAATTAACTGGGCCCAATGCGATACGAAGAGTCCCGCACTTAGTATCCAGCATCCTTAAGGCCACATATTAAATGGAGGCATAACATTTTTACTTTTAGTGCAAACAAAAGTCAACCAAAAGTATTTCTACAGCAAAAAAGTTTGCTACATAAATTGGTAAGTGGACAGTGGACAGTGGACAGGGACAGGAACAGTGGAAAGGAACAGTAACAGGGACGCTCGCACTTAAAATCTGAACTCTAAAGGACCAAAGACGAAACACAACCATTGAAAGGGTAACTCATATACCCTGCAAGTAAGTTGTTCGAAGCAAGTAATTAGTATTCCTAATTTTCAACCTCAATTTGCAAATTTGTACTAAATAGGAGTGGGCCATGTTGTTAGCTTAAACACATTAGGACATAAAATTAAATGTAGTAGTTAAAGTATTTTTCTTATTATAATTATCTAATCGTACATAAAAATAATTGTTACTTATTCTTTAGTCAAATTCACTTAATTTGTTATTTATTATTTTATTATTACTACATAAAATTATTTGTCCTGACCCACTCACTTAATGATCATTGCACAGTCAAAACCATGATACCTAGGTGGCTGAAATTTTCACACAACATAGCTGAGACAATTTTATTATGACACGTTGGTTGCTGTACTAAATACCAAATTTGATGTTATTAGAAAAACTTAGTGATAATCTTTAATATAAGAGCTGAAAGTGCAGGGTATCTTATAGTCAGACACTTGATTTGATTGCTTTGTTTGAGTTTCATTTTTACATTGTGTGCGGTTGGTCGCTTAGGAGGATTGGGAACAGTTGGAGCAGTGAGAGCAGTGAGAGCAGTGAGAGCAGTGGGAATAGTGGGAACGGCTGGAGGGGGAAGACGATCGGTCCACTTGGCAAAACGTTACATCCTTTGCTTTGTCGACGTTTGCTAGCTCGTCTTTTAAATTGTTTTGCTGTTTATTGCAAAATTACACAAAAACAATGCACGTTGATGAAGACGGCAAAATGTTGACGACAACGAAACGACGACGACGACGACGACGACGACGAAACGACGACGAAAAGGCAATGCGCAAAAACAAAAGAGATAACGGACCACACCACAAAAAGGGAGACGGTGATATTAGAGCGTGTGTGCACTGATAAAAAAAACACCATGTTATTATCAAGATTTTGGTCTCAGATCTAAGAAGACCTCGATCTTAGAATTTTGATCTAATAAAACATAAAAGGACATAAGATTCCTAAAGTTAGAAAACAATTTTTGGCTTTAAAAACATAATAAGACTAAGTTTTTATGAATAAGATCAAACATTCAAATTCAACAATTTTTTTTATAACTTGGTCTTAAAATGGTATTTTTGTTATAGAACATCATATGTTCGATTTTAGAAGTTGGTCTTTTTTTCTTTTCAGTGTGTATGCGGGTGCGGGTGTGTGCGTATTAGTACAAGTGTATCAGTGCAACTGCAGCAGAAGCGCCACAAAACACAAACTTTTCAAAATGGGAAAACTTTTTTCTTCAGCAGCGAGAGGACAACAAGGACACCAACAACAATCCCCCTCCCCGTGTCCTATCGCTACTAACCAGGCCAACTCCAGTAACGAGCCAAGTTGAAAAATCTTTATTGTGTATCAAACCATTTGTATTAATTAGGAACAGCAGCAAAATAATTACAACAGTATGAAAAACAGAGAAAAACAGAGAAAAACAGAGAAAAACAAAATGGAAAATGAACAAACCAAATGCTTTGTGCACTTTTTGTGTTTTAGGGACCTATTTACATTGCCTGCACCCAAAATCTATTCAATTTAAAAGTTTCAAATTTGTTTTTTGCTATGATAAGTATTTTTTTTAGTATACTAGTTAGTCCTCGGGAACAAGTATCTCACACTCATTTCGAATATTCTTTTAACAACTACAGAAAACCAAAAAATGCACTTCAAATTCGAATTAAAATTTAAGTAACCAATATAAAGATGACAAAATAATGGTATCACAAATAGGAAAAGTCAGATTGGAAAAACATTCGAAGCACAAAAATTAGAATAAAAAAACAATTTCATTAAGGCTTGGAAAAGTTGCGCAGATTTTTTTTCCTTTGGTTCAATCTATTGTAATTCGCATCATTATAATGAATACTCAGGTAGGAAATACTAATTGTAAGGTATTATTCCGGAACTAAAACGGTAACGTATATTTTTGTTGTACCCGTTACTTAACAAATAAGTAAAAGGGTATATTGTGTTCGTGGCAATGTATGTAAAAGGGAGAAGAATTCATCCCCGACCCTACAAAGTATATATATTCTTGATCAGCATCAACAGCCGAATCGATATGCCGTGTGTGTCTGTCCGTCTGTCTGTCTGTCCGTCCGTATAACCCAAAGGATCTCAAAGGCTATACGAGATAGAGTAACCAAAAATGGCACTTAGATTTCTGTATACCCCACGCAGATCTAGATCGCGAAAAACCACCACATCCACAGATCTTAAGTCAGTACGTTTTTTGTGGTAATAAACGTTATCTATTAGTATTGTCTCAAAGGCTATAAGAGATAGAGTAACCAAAAATGGCACTTAGATTTCTGTATACCCCACGCAGATCTAGATCGCGAAAAACCACCACATCCACAGATCTTAAGTCAGTACGTTTTTTGTGGTAATAAACGTTATCTATTAGTATTGTCTTTTATACCACTGCATCGCATCAAGATCGGGCTAATAGAACGGCAGTTTTAGTGATTTAATGATTTCAAAGTAATACAAGTAATTTTTTTAAAGTACTTTTACATATATTGAAATAAGTATGGGATATCCTATGGTCGGGATCTCAACTAAATCTTTTCCCACTTTACGTAACAACGAGATGATTAAAAGTTAAATCCTGAGATTTAAAGCTTTGATTTTTCGAAAATCGTAGAGAAGGACCCTGACGATTACAATCGAATCTTGGCGTGAGAGTTTCCGTTTTCGGTTCTTGAAAGAGAAACTATATCGGTTACGATTTCAGTTCCGGTACTAAAAATGAAACGGTTAGTTTCGGTTATAGGTACCTATGTCGGTTACGATGTTGTTCCCTGCTTGAAACTTACCCGAAAGTGAGAGACTTTTCTGCATATTAACTTGTAGAGACTGCTGTAGTAATTGTGGCGAAAACACTCGAATTATAAATAAACAGCTGTGGAATATTCACAAAGTGTTTTGGTCAGATTGGCAAAAACAAAGCAGAGATACGAGTAAAATGTAAACTTTTAGATGTGGCATGGAATGCAAACCGAAAACACAACATACAACATACAACACACAACACACAACACACAGCACACAGCACACAAATAAAATAACAATCGCACAGTAGTATTAAAGGACTAGAACCGACTACGGCGCGATAATAAACTTATTTACTGCATAGTTTATGCGCACTAGCTTTTCCTATACTCATATCACCATATCACTCATACGCAATGGTGTCGCACATTTAACATGCACCCTTGTGTAAAATGCGATATGGTTACAAGTGGTGCGAAAACCAAACCAAAACTGACACCAGACCAGACCAGACCAGCCCAAACACACACTTTATGACACTGTACGTGTATATGTATATATGTATCTCAACATATACATACTTATATAGATACTCCTTGCAAGCTTCTGTATCTGTAGCTGTAGCTGTAGCTGTATCTGTGCTGTGCTTATGTTTATACGGTATGTTTGTATCGAATACGAGTAACGAGTAGACGAGTGAAATATCTACAAAAATATAAGTACCTACAAGTATAATGCGATCGTAAAAAGTCTTTTCATTGCGTGCATAAAGTATTAAGCTACTTTGCAGCATCTTTGCATGCATTACCAAGGATAATAAACAAATACACAACCACACAAACACACACACCCACACACATACACACATACACACACACAAACACATATTCATATTGGCAGACATTCACAGTGGGCATAAACTAGTGATGTAAATCCAAAAATTTGATCGATGTTTTTTATCGAAACTTGAATGTTTTTTAAACTAAAGTTTAGCATATAAGATTTTTCCAAGTTTGGTCAGAATGTAAAATATAGTACAACATCTGCAATGAGTCAGTTTACTTAAGATAGCTCCGAAATTAAATTGTTCAAGATATGTTGTATGAACATTTCAGCCTTCTAGGTCTTATGGTTTGAGTTGTGCAATGATCAGTCAGTCAGTCAGTCAGTGAATCAGACAAAACAAAAAGTTTAATATATATAATGATAAAAACAACCTAAAAATAAAAAACTATCACATTCTGTAAGTACAAATATGTACGCACCACAGTTCAAAAATCACACATTCGTACTCTATGATGAGGATGAGGTAGTCGAATCCTTTCCTTTCCATGCTCATCCTTGTTCTTGTCTGTCGCCTTTCGAGTATCTTATCCGCGTTCGGCACTTGAAATGCCTGAAATGTCTGGCACATGGCTAAAAGAAAGGAAGGCCTTTTAGTTTTTGATATGCAATACTTATTTCCCTTTTTGTTTCTTGTCTCATTGTTCTCATTTTCAACTAATGCACTTACTTTTCGTACGAATATAAAATCCTATTTAAATATGTACATATACTCTAAGATTGATTTCTAAGTAAATCAAAATGAAATTCATTATTTAAACGAGAGCACACATAACATTAAATGCAGATAATATGAACTAACAAAATCTATTATATTTCTCTAAATTTATACTCTGACCTACTGATGTAAAAATACTTCGGCAAATCGACCAACAACTATTACTTTGTCACAACTAAACCGATTTCCTTGCAGAATGTGAAATTGTGAGAAATAAACCATAGAGCAACACGTCGGTTCAATTCGCGAATTTGTTTATATATCTGAACTCAAGGTTTGGGTTCGAACCTTGGTTCAATGTCATACAAAAAAAATATTTTTATTGTTATACATTTTTTTCTACATTTTGAACTTTTTGTTTTAACAAGAAATCCAATTTTGATTATAATTTGAATTTATTTGAAGATTTTAATATAACTTATTTTAATCCGAAGTCCCAAATAATTGCGTAATATTAGAAAACCACAAAATTGATGTAATTATTTTTTTTTTCGAACCGAACCTTTTATTTTAGAAAGCAGGTCGGTTTGTGTTCGGGCTTGCAAAGTAAATAACTTCAAGTGTTCGGTTCATGATCCGTTTCATGCTGCTTAAAAACCCGAACCGAACCGGTTCTACGAGGTTCGGCTTAGAACCGGTTTGCAGCCTTGGATAATACAATTTTTTTCCTCTCACTGTCTATTTTTTCATTGATTCCATCACTGTCAACTTTTTTCAAACTTTTCTTTGTTACTTTTCAAAAAAATCAATGTACCATAATGTTGTCAAATACTTACCGATTTGCGAGGTAAATGTCAATTTTATCATTGACCACTAATTTGTTTACTCTTCGTAAGCGTTGGTCGATGGTTAATATCGATTATAATCGCAAATAATTATTTGCTTAAAAGGACAAAAGACGAGAAATTGGATTTTCTTTTCATATTAGCCACCCTTTGCTTTCCTTCCTTCCTTGTTGACTTCTTGTAGGAAATGAAATTGATGTTAAGACTGGTTATGTTGCTGCTATTCAAATTATACGGTGGAAAGCGCATTTGCAAAATACCCTGTAAAAATAATTGCCTTGATAATTACAATACTAGGATAGAAGTATTAGGAAAACAAAACTAGGGAGAATATTATTTCCAAATCTAAATTTAGAAAAATTCTTATATGGAATTTAAAGTAGAAAACAAAAAAACATTGGGACGAAATAAATGAAAAGTTGACTACAAAATATTGAATTTTTTTATTTGTTCCGCTTCAGTTTTTACGTATTTTATTTAAGTTGTGGAAATTTTATGAAAAAAAATTCTATTGAAACAGATTTTTTGAATTCTATGTACAATAAATGAATTTCTGAATTAAATTTCCTTGCTTGGTTTTATTAATTAAATTCTTGAATTGATTTCCTTTCATATGTAGCCAGCGAGATACAATCAATTGTAGATAGTCAAGACAGGAATAAACTGTAGTTTGAACGAAAGGCGATTTCGTCCAGGGATACAATTCATATGTGGGTAAAATAAGGAAAAGCTAGTGTTGTCAACATGGTCCGTCCATCAGTTCGTTAGTCCGTCGGTCCATTTATCCTTTGTCCTTCGCCTTATACTGTGACTTTGTGCAAATCCCAACAAACAGCAACAAAATGGAAATAATCATGTACTATTCACTTTTATTCACATTTACACAGGGGCGCATTCAACGGAGAAGAGGGGGTGGCAAGCACCTTTCTCTCTTTACAAATATACAATAAATATATACACGTTTATCTACGAATTAATTGAGAATAGGTATAAGGTAATAAGTTGGGATTATATTTACACTGAAAAAAAAACAGCACAGCATATATTTTTAAGCTTTTTATTTTAATTTGAATAAATTATTAAAAAGAAATACGAAATGTATTCAATTTGAATATGTGCTAATCAACGTTTGTATTTTATTTTACTATTAGTTTTTCTATATAAATGTATAACCAAATCCCCGTTCTTATTTTATTTTTTTGTATTTTTCGTTAAATAACCGCACAACAAATGGTGTGTGTGGATCCTTTAGTATTCCTATGCGTAATTAGAAGTATCTGAATGCTTGATCCAGGTTCCAGGTATGTTAGGTATTGATTTCAGTTTCGTTTTCAGTTCAGTTCCATAAACATACACAGATACAAATACAGGTAAAGATACAGTTACAGATACATTTGGCTACTGAGTTGGAGTTGGTCGGCGACATTTTCGTTTTGGCATTTCGCATGCAATTTGCGGTTCATTGATTCGGAAGTTTTCCCATTTAACTTAAGCCTCTTTAACAATCCTATTGACGCAAATTTCTACTTACCATTTCTGTGTACTTGCCGCATGTTGCATGCTGCATGCTGCATGCGGCATGCGGCATGCTGATGCTCCAGGTGTATGTTTGGGGCAGGTGCAAGTGCGCGTGTCTTCGCTGACTCATCGCCTTTTTATTCCGGAGTCAATCGTGTCCACATCTGTCGTTTATCTGGGCCATTTGATCACGACCAGATGCCACATGATTCAGTCATAAACTTAAATGAAGGAACATATGTACAATGTAAGGACAGACACGTAAAAGGAGATAAAAGGATAATAATAAGTCTTTAAATTTTATAATAATATATGTGTGCTTGTGTGTGTATAAAATTTGACCATGAATTTAAATCCCTGCCTTCGAATTTTACAAAAAGCCGTCTTATTGTCTCAGCTATGTTGTCCCAAAATTTCAGTCTCCTTGGTCTTACCGCCTAGGCCGCCCATATCAGTAAATCAGTCAGTCAGGACAAACAGTTTTTACATAGATTGAAAAAGTTTATTATTAATTATTCATTTATATATTTATTTCTTATACAAGTTAAAATCTAATTTAATTAACAGTGCTTATGTTTTACCTAGATAAAAGTATAATAACACGATTAAAGTTATTAAATTTAATATACAAAAAGAATATTACATGGTTACTTTGAAATATGTTAAAGTAAATATGTTTATTAATTATCTATTAATTCCGCTTATTTTATTGGAAATCTTATTAAATGAACAATGTTTTTTTTATTTTACTCATAAGTAAAATGCACACACTTTATAGATTTATAGATTTAGTGACTTATTATTATTAAATTGAAACCTTTAAGTACTTAGTGTCACAAATAGAACTGTCAATACAATAACAAATACAAAATCGCAAATGAGAGTTTTGCGAGTCATGAACTTCAAACAGCTTTACTTATATTAATACATAAGTACATACATGAAACACACACACATACAGAATCATATTTACCATACACTGAGGTCAAACAGACGTCCCCAATGGGTTTCCCCTCCCCACCCCCTCCCAATATCTATTACCCCCTAAACTCATAGTGCTCAAAGTTAAACGGCTACATAATCCGAACGTCCACTAAAAGTATCTATGAAAATTACTGAAATATAAAGTCGTGACTTTGAAATACCCTATAAAATACCTAGCATACAATCAATTTATATCAATATTATCTGTTTTGGATAGATCAATATTATCTGTGTCTGAACAGTAACAGTAACAACTTAAAATAACACTTATAGATTCTCAAAAAACATATACTTAGTGTTGAGCTTAACAGTTAAATATTTTTGAGGTTTTTCAAGCCATTGCAAACATTTTTCCTGCGAATAACTGAAAGTGAGTCTGAAAACATAAAGCAGAATACAACATGGTTGTATAATTAAGTTGTTTGTTTTCAATTTTAAGTAAAAGTTCGGTTCGGCGGTTCGAGCCACAGAACAAGAATTGGGTTCGGTTGGCGTACCGGTTTATTTACCACCTGAGCCCAAGGCTTGGGTTCGATTCTTTGTTTAATTTACAATTTACCAGAAAACAATGCTTTAAAACCAGTACAGAACCGGTTTACTAAAACAATATTTTAATAAATATTCTAGATTTCACTTAGAGCGTGTACCCATATTATGCATGTTATAGGTACAGGGTATATGAAGTTTTCTTGAAATAAGCAGGCCGCTTTTGGCAACGGCAGCTTTAACCAGAAGCATCCATAAAAACAACAACACCAACTGTGCCAGGCTACAAGGATATGTCAGAGAATTACCCTAAAGCAGCCACCCACACACACGCACACGCACATACACACACACACTCAGATAGAGAGAGAGAGAGAGAGCGAGAAAGAGAAGGAGAAGGAGAAAAAGAAAGAGAAGGAGAAGGAGAAGGAGAGAAGCACGTACACAAAAGCAGACTGGAGCCTTAAACCAAAATGCCCTCAAAAAAAAAAGACAGGTGCAATGTGCAATCTTTTGGTATTTTGTTGGCTTTGCACATTTGGCGTAATGCCAAAAATACAAAGAAAAAAAAAGTAGAAAAAATAATAGAAAGGAGAGTAAAGAAGCGAAGCAAAGAAAAGAAATGAAACCAAAAGAAAGCAAAACAAGTGCGCCAACAGCAAAGACAAGTACAATGAAAATTCAACACCTGAAAAATGCAAACACTTAAAAGACGCGACGACGACTTCGACGTCGACGGCGGCGTTGACGTCAAAAATAAAGTCGACGTCGACGTGAACAACAAGGCCGAAGGACGAAAGACGAGAGACAAAGGACGAAGGACGAAGGCAATATCGATGTGCCAGCATTTCAACGCTGATGAGGACGATGACGACAAGCGCCGGAGTCGAAATTGGCGACGGAGACGAAGATGGTGACAGAGAGAGAGAGAAGTTGCACAGTGGGAAAAAATACCAATTTCTAAAATCCAGAACACTCATCTTAAATATATTGTTCTTAAATTAAGACTATTGGAAAGAGGAATATTTATAAATTTAAAAAAAACTACCATATTTATATATTTTTTAACTGAATTACTTTATCGGAAGTGAAAAGCTTTAACCTGTTATAATATCATTCCGGAAATTTTTCGCGTATTAAATTCACTTTGAGTTGGTGAATTTTGAGTCCAATAAAGTGAGAAAATACATAATTTTTAAATATATATCCAAAATCAAAAGTGAACGAAGTACACAATTTGAAATCCTATAAATCAGAAAGTGAAAACCAGAAATAAAAGCGAAATAAAAAAACAGCAAGACAAACTACTATGCACTACTTTCGAATCTATTAATTAATATAAGCTAATCCAGCGGTTTTTTCCACTGTGATCCACTGTGAGAGCCCGCAGCTCGAAGTTGTCGAGTCTTTGGCCTACAACAGGGAAAGAGAGAGAGGAGCGGAGAGGAGAGGAGAGGAGAGGAGAGAAGGAGAGAGGACTTAAGGTGGTGCATTCATTCAAATCGACTCGCACCGTTTCGAGGCAAAACGCATACAAAAGAAATTCATTTTAATGCAGAGGCGACCCAAGCTCAAGCTAAGGCAGAAAAGCATTGCCGGGCGGAGTTGAACCAGCTCAGAGTCGAGTTCGGGGTCGGAGTCGGAGTCGGAGTCGTAGCCGTAACCGTAGCCGGAGTCCGTGGTCTGCGTACGCCTAAATGCGGTAAATGGTTCATTCTTCCGCGCTTCTTCAATTTAAGCGGGCAAAGCGCATTGCTGTGAACTGTGCAGCACAGAGGCGTAGCCATTATAAATACTCTGAAATAAAACAAAAATGTTTAAAAATCATTATTTAAAAAATGCGTCAAGAACATACAATTCTTAATGTTAGAAAATACATTTTGTTTTTTTATTATTTTAAGACCACAAATAAATATAAGTATAAGAAACCACGGGACCATTATTGATCTCACATGAAAATATTACATATTATTAGTCATTTTCTAACACTTAATTTACTTTGTAGAGGTTGGATAATTTTATCAGAGTTTTAGTGTTAAATAATTAGAAATTAATGTCAAATTTAAATACTTTTTTGATATAATATAAGAAGACATTGAAAACCCGACATTTAGTCTTAGCTACTATTCTACTGTCTAAAATTAGTAATCATAATTTCAAAACTAGTTTTTTCCCCCCTTTTGACTACGCTCCTGTTGAATGTGGCCTGCGAACTGTGAACTGTGGAGAGATGGAAAGAGGGAAATGGAGATGTGGGCGACCAAAAGACAAGTCAAACCAAGTTGAGTCTATAATTTTTGTTGTGGTTCCTGTCTATTGTCTTAACGCTGTTTTCCTCACTTTTCAACTGCCTTTGTGCCCGTTAACATTTTCTTTTCTTATGCACTGCGAAAATATTTAAAGTAGACATATTGTTAGCTGCTCATACTCAATGTAAAGCTGACTTACAGATGAAAATAGACCTCCTTGAAAATCATTTATATAGCTAGAAAAATGAGTCAAAATAAGAGAATTTCATTAAGAAGTTGAGTTTTGTATGATACGAGAAAAAATTAAATATTCGGAAAAACAATTATTAAATATTATCATTGTTTCGTTCTCAATAATAAAATACAATAGTTTCATTAAATTTAAAATTTTTTAAATAAATTCATTCACAAGTCTTTAATGAGTTTAAACTAATTCTACCCCAAATATTTTGTATATGGGTGTTTCCAAAGTAACGGTCGTTACATATTTTCGGAGATTTTTTAAATAAAATTCCAACCTAAGCAAATAGGCCACAAGGATTGCCTAATTTTACACCTTCGAAAGTTCAAGCATCAGTAGCAACCGAAAGGATTCATAAAAAGTCTAATTTCAATACTTTTTTTGACCATTAAAAAAGTCACGGTCGTTACCTTAGGAATGGGCTATTTTTGATTTTCGTGAACAAACATAATTTTTTGTAAAACTTTGCACAGGATGTGATAGGTAAAAAAATCTGATTAAATTCTTTGAAATGTTTTGTTTAAGGATTGAGTTTATTTTCAAACTAAAGAAAATTAGTTACTACAAAAAAAAAGTTTTAAAAAAGTCACGGTCGTTACATTATCAAAAATTTAACGATTTTACGCTCTTTGTATCTTTCCTTCCAGGCATTTGGTAGCTTATGTCATCATTCAAATAAAAAGTTCTTGCTTTTTCTCTGTCGGCATCACAAATTTGAGGAGTTTTCTTCTTTTCAGTACAATGCAAATCGAACATTAAGTTTTATTTTTTGAGTTGTAAGAGGTCGTTTTCTGTGGAAACACCCATATATAAAAGCGGTTTATTTGTACATGAAAATTAATCATGAAAATTTAATTTCAATAATATGAATAACTCTTGCATATATTACAGAAAGCTAATAAGAAATATAGAAATAAGAAAATATTAAATTACCTTAAAGTCAAAAAGTAAATAGTTAAATATTGTTTTAAAACTTTGCCATGGTACTGTTCAACTTTATTCAACTTATGTAAACCAACTGATGTTCAGTCGACAGGATCAAGTTACATATATTAGGAATTTTTAATGAATAGCAAATTATATTTCTTTTAAGTAATAAAATAAATTTGAACAATCTTTTTTGGTTAAATAATTAAATAATTAATTTTAAAACATGTAATTAGTGCTCATAAAAGTCAAAAAAGACAATAAAATATTATTCTGAAACTTTGCAATGGTGTTGTCCAAATTTTTCAACCTTATTACGGTTATGTAAACCAACCGATTTTCAGTCGACAGGATCAAGTTACCTTTAGTAGGAATTTTTAATGAATAGCAAATTATATTTATTTTAAGTATTAAAATTAATTTTAACAATTTTTTTTGGTATAAATATGAAATAATTAATATTGAAAAATTAATCAATAATTAAATTTAAAACTTTTTTGTTTAATCATAATGAAAATCGTAAATTTTCAATTAAAAAAAATTGTTTAAAAAAGTAACATATAAGCATAATTTAAATTTAAAAATAGCTTTTATATTTGATTAGTTTAATCAAAATTTAAAGAAAAAGTAGTGGTTTTATTTCCATATAAATGATATACCATAATTATTTTTATTATTTAAACTAATTTTAATAATTATAAACACCATTTGTATTCTATTAAAAAAATATATAATTTAGTTCTTAATTTTATAAATAAAAAATAAAATGAGGTCTCCTGGCATTTTTGAATGGACAATCGAATAATAAAACAATTTACCGAATGACCAAACACTTGCCAAATACTTGTTGAAATAAAAACGGAGTAAAAGCTTTTGTATGTTTTGAGTTAAAGCTCTTTAAAAAGCACTCAAGGCCATAGCGCATGTGCTCATTCGTTGAAACGTGCTCAACATTTGTGGGTGGCGCCAATTTTTACTCAATGTTTTATTTTTTTTTTTTTTTTTGTTATTAACTTTAGTTCGTACTGGTTGTCGTGTCGGCGGAATTTCTTTGTTGATAGCCGTGGTTTCTCCAATTCGGTTCGACTTTCGGTAACATTCGTCTTACAAAACAACTGACAACTTAGTACACATCCGAGCCTCTGATGAATGACACTTGGCGATAAGAGATAGGAGGACATATTAATTAAATTACAACTAATTAGATGAGCGTACATCTATCATGTTATGCACTGAACTGATAAGAAACTACAGAAAACTACTTAAAATTGAATACACATACTTTTTATAGTATTTTAAAAAATAAATGCCTGTTTTAATCAAAGTTCTAAGGGAATTCCAAGTTATTTCGCGCATTTGAATTCGCGCGCTCTTTTAGGACAGCTGTGCAACTGCTTAGCCGTGACGTCAACCACTCAGCATGGCTGCACGCCAATTTGCAGTTGACAACATCAGCTGCTTAGCCGTGACAACAACCCATGTGCATGGTTGCATGCCAATTTATAGTCGCCGTGGCAGGTTTGCCTAACGCTGTATATCGATAACATAACAATCGATGCACTTTTTTTACACCCCTACACCAAAATAAACAGCACGAAAAATTACAACAAAAACAAAAAAAAAAACTGAATGCAAACATAAATTAAACGATTTTTAGCAATCCCAAATGATGCATTAAAATGGCTGCATAAAGAGAGTAAGAAATTAAGGCAATTGAATAGACAGCGAGGAGAGTTTGTGAAGTTTGTGGCAGCAATTATGCAAGTTGCAAGTGCGGCAAACGCAATACAATAACAAACTGTACTTGGTGGCAACAACAATTGGTTTCAGATACAGTCTGGTACACAAATATACGAACACACAGCAGTAAGTGGCTACGTTTTAAATATATATATATTATATGTGTGTTTATTTTATGTGCTTGCAGCAAAATGAATACAAAACATTCCGAACCATTTTATATATCTGGCAGTCTGTTTGATAACAGACGCCTTAAAAGACGTCTGGGCAGATGGTTGGAGCGACAGAGACAGCAACAACAACAGCAGCAACAACAGCCAGTTTATATGGCACACTTGGGGACATTTAAAGAGAGACGACGTTGTCATTTAATGTTATCACGACGTCATGTGGCTGCCACACTGCCAGCGGATATAACCATAGATCTGTTGTCGGATGAGGAGGATCAGAGGGTGGAGCAGGATGAGAGGCAGACAGAGAGAAAGAAGAGAGAGAGAGAGCCATTCAATGCCCACTTACAGCTGTCTACAGTGCCGAACATCACACTAGTGCCAGTTGAGCTGGCGCATCGCAGTGTGAACTCCAACTCCATGTTGTTAATGCCCACTAAAAGCTGCTCTAGTTATAATCATGTCACATCCACAACAACAACAACAACAACAGCAACTCCTAATGATAGCATTATCTTGACCAGTGATGAGGAGCAGGAGC
>OX596006.1:49718880-50079986 GCA_951394115.2 Drosophila phalerata | reverse complement strand
TCCATTCATTCAAGTGTATAGAATATCTGAAGAAATTTCTCTTAATCAACTTCTTTAAACAGCATAAATATGTATGTTCATATCTATGTGCATAACATATATGCATAGGTATGCATATACATATACATATACATATACATATGCATATACATATTTGAATTTTCACCACATACATCTAAAACTTTGGAGAACACTTTATAGGATATGACCATAAAATATTTATATGTACTTTAATATTTATATTGTGCAAGTCAGAGGTCTCGATAATAAGTCCGTAAGAGATACATTTCACAATGTATATGTATGTAAATATACCTCTACATGAACAGTATGTAAAGTAACTGTTTTGATAAGAAAAAAAGTTAAGCCTATGTATGTGTTTTTTATTTATTTATAAAAAAGCTTAAGAAGTTGATACCAATAGATCCTGTGTAATATTTTTATTTTGCTCAAGAAACTACAATTAAATAATAAATAAATGAAATAAAAATAGAAAATAATAAAAGATAACATTATCTTAAAATAAAAAAAAATTAAACCCAATGGACCCTGTTTAAACAAATATTAAATTAATAAGCAGAGAGAAATATACATTATAAAAATTTAAAACACAAGATATAAAATATATACAAGCATCTTAAATTTGTCAAAACAGCTACTGGACTAAATGTAAAATATGTATGTATATTAGGGTGCATCGATTTTTTCGAAAAAAATTTTTATTTTCGTAATCTACGGTCAATTCTAAGATGTTTTTACCAAGAAACTATAGTTCTAAAATCAATTCCTAGTCCCCGCTTTTTGAGTTGAAAGTCCTGTTCCTAGCACGAATTTTGATACCGATCTTGTCAGGATCAGACCAAAACTACTCAAGATATGGTAAAAATTCATGATAAAAATATAAAAAAACACTCAAAAAACGGGGACTAGGAATTGATTTTAGAACTATAGTTTCTTGGTAAAAACATCTTAGAATTGATCGTAGACTTCGAATATGTATATGTATATGTATATGTATATGTATATGTATATGTATATGTATATGTATATGTATATGTATATGTATATGTATATGTATATGTATATGTATATGTATATGTATATGTATATGTATATGTATATGTATATGTATATGTATATGTATATGTATATGTATATGTATATGTATATGTATATGTATATGTATATGTATATGTATATGTATATGTATATGTATATGTATATGTATATGTATATGTATATGTATATGTATATGTATATGTATATGTATATGTATATGTATATGTATATGTATATGTATATGTATATGTATATGTATATGTATATGTATATGTATATGTATATGTATATGTATATGTATATGTATATGTATATGTATATGTATATGTATATGTATATGTATATGTATATGTATATGTATATGTATATGTATATGTATATGTATATGTATATGTATATGTATATGTATATGTATATGTATATGTATATGTATATGTATATGTATATGTATATGTATATGTATATGTATATGTATATGTATATGTATATGTATATGTATATGTATATGTATATGTATATGTATATGTATATGTATATGTATATGTATATGTATATGTATATGTATATGTATATGTATATGTATATGTATATGTATATGTATGTGTATGTGTATGTGTATATGTATGTATGTTGGTCCGAAGTAACAAGAGGGTTCGTCCTTATTCGGCGCTTATCGATGCTGTCTAAAGACATTTCTCACCACACCCATATACCATAAAGTAGTACAAAAAAGTTCATACCTATGCATGTACATATATAAACGCAGTTACTTACACATATGCATACATATTTACTTGTAATGTAAGCCACATATGTGTTAATATATTGGTGACCATGCACAAACTTAGAGACATAGAGATGTGTTCCTATACACAAATATTTTTACCGGCACGAAATGTAAACAAGAACCAAAAGTTGAAGAACAATCAACTAAGCACATTTATACTTGTGTATGAGTGGATGTCCTTAAATTAACATACACACAGTTAGTTAGAAAGTTTTTTGACAAATTATAAAGTTGTTCTTTAATATTTGAAAATATTTGAATTTGAGTTTTAATTAAGCTTGGCAAGAATAAGAAATTAAGAAGTAAAATAAGATAGAAATCCATAAAAAGTAATAATTTGATTGTTACACACACTTAGTGAACAATGTTTTCTAAAAAAATGAAACATTTTTTTTTATTGGTAAGTTCCAGATGAAATTAAAAACACCTTTCAGACAAAGAAGGCTACAAATAATTTCATAAATTTGATTTTTATTTTAAAAAATAGTTAAATTCGTATAAAATTATTTTTAAATTTTTTGCCAGTTCTTAGTGAAAAAAAATATTCTACTTGCAATACTATACATTGTATGTATGCATAGTATGCGAAATATATATTAAAAGCAAAAATATGCATTTTATCCATTTTGCAGCGCACAAAGATTTTGCTTGAGCATTTTGAGCACCACAACAATTATTAAAAAAGAATAAAAAACAATTGGAAGCGAAAAGAGCAGACAACAATAAATAAGTCTTAAGTCAACAAAATGTTGATTCGTTGGAAGAGCAAAGATAAAAGTGCATCAACAAATCAAAGTGGCAGTGGAAGCAGCAGCTCATCCTCTAAGAAGAAACGCAAAGGACGAGAAGGAGGTAAAATAAGTATAATATAATAATTATATTTAGTAATATAATTAGTATAATTATTTAACAACATATGCGATATGCGATTAAATTAAATCGTGAATTAAGACCAAAAAATCGATTAATGAGTATCATATGATTAATCGTGACATCACTAATCTTGGCTGCAATCACTAACGCGCTCCTTATTCCTCTCGTTTCATTTCAGAGGAAGACTGGCAAAATGAGAATAAGCCAGGTCGCCTGCCGCCCAGTGAGCAAAGTATGCAATCTACACAATGTTTAGTGAATATTCAATAAAATTGTGCTCTTATTAACTGTCTGCTTTTGCATTGTTTCAAGGTGGCGACGATCGTCGACGGAACATGCGACGCGATGATCCACGACGTCACACGCTCGGCGGCGACATCCTCGTCTACGGCAACTCGCAGCATCAACACGCCCATCAATTGACCCAGCAACAACGTGCCATGGACCTCGAAGTAAGCCCAATCACATATACTATTGTCTTAGGTATATTGTGCCCAAATTCCAAGGTCGCACGTCAAACCGTTTGGGCTGTACAATGGTCAGTCAGTCAGTTAGTTAAAAAAAATTGATTTATATATGTATATATGTTAAATATGTACTCATAATGCACTAACTTAATCAAATCTTGAGAGCCAAACTCCAGTTATCTTTGACAAAATCGTCAACTACCTTTGCAACGCTACTGTGAGAAATCAAGTAATTTTTATGTACAAAAAAAGCTCACCCTTTTTGCGCACAGTGCAGAATGCCAATTTTCGTGTTTTTTTTTGTTATTAATTTATATTTTTTTATTCAAATTTTTATATTAAACTTAATTTTATTTGTCACAAAATTGGAAATCAGAAATTTTGGGCTAGAAATTGCTTTCGTCATTAGACTTTTACCTCGTGTAGAGGTTTTTTTTTGGGATTAATATATCAGAAATAAATTAAAACTCAAAAAAAAAAAATGTTGCGACATGGAAAGACTTTCGTCCCTAGACTATTACCTCGTGAAGAGAAAGATTAATTAAGACTCATACTCAAAAATATTTAATTACTAACTCTGTGAATGATGTAAACTTACACGTACTGTATACCTTACTTTTCTTCTTTTTTATAGATGAGCACACGGGCACAAAAGAATAAGAAAAACCAGCCAATGCGTGGCTATGCTCCCGTTAATCAGGGCCCACTCTTTGACGATGATCCGGGTATTATGTCCGAGGTGGAAACAGCGAGTACGGGATTTCGACGCGGTGGTAAACAGCGTTCGTCGTTGCCGGTAGTGCGAACACCGTCAAAGACCCTTGAACGGCCACTTGGTCTCGTCTTTCTGCAGTACCGATCGGAAACGAAGCGAGCTCTGCTCCCAAATGAGATCACCTCGATAGACACGGTACGAGCGTTGTTCGTACGTTCGTTTCCCCGTCAATTGACCATGTCGTATTTGGAGGGACCGAACGTTAAGATTTACATACACGATGCTAGCAAGGATATGTTCTATGAATTGGAAGATGTACGATCCCATCTTCGGGAAATACGCGATCGCTCCGTGCTGCGCCTCTTCGAATCAACCGAGGTAGCGGCTCCTCCGCAGATTCTGCCCGGTGGTCCTGGCATACCACAGCCCCTACCCCAGGCCCAATCTAACTGGGATCAGGATCAGAGCTATTTCAGCGAGCCAGAGTTCGATTCGGACTTTAAGCATCAACACATTCACAAATCTAAGGTAATCATTAGTTTCTGCTATCAGCAAGGACTTTTATATATTTATTTTATTTTATGTAAGCATATATGTACATTTATGCATATGTATAAATACGAGTGTTTGTGTGTACATAGATGATGTTTTTGTACTTTTAATTACTATTTTTAAAACCTACAAATACACTTAAGCTCGTATATAGCCATATAATGAAGTACATTCTCAAAAAAAAAAAAGGTTTATAGATATGTACAGTTAGTCAATTAATTGTGTTGACAAATAAAAATATTCACATAGACGAATTTCATTATTTTTGTAACTTGATAAATTCAATGGATCTCATTACCATAATTTTTTCTAAGCAAATTTAAGAAAATTTAAAGATAAATTTGAAAACAATAAAACGTTAAAGAGTTTGTCAAATTAATTAGTTGACCAGCTGTAATATTTACATTTATATATATATATACATTAAGCGTGATCTGCACCAGTCTGCTTCTAACTTTATCCTGATAAATCAGCAGGGGGGGGGGGGGGGTCATTAAAAGTTTCCACAGGTACCGACACTAAGGCCCTTGAGGGTGTTATTCATTTGCTCGCTAATATCTTTCCAAGCGAACACAATGGCACCCTGAAACGGTTCTGGATCGCAGGTACTGCATATGGCCATTACAGCCTTGACTTCCTCCTCAGCCGGCTCTCGATCATGCGTACTGATCTCCTCCTCCAGTGTCATTCTCAGCGTCAGATCATGCTTAAATTGCTGACCTCCAAAATCAGCTAGACCATTATACTTGTTGTAGATCTCACTGTTATCACTATCGAGTCCGTCATCAACCAGAGAACCGTCATCAAGTAAAACTATACCGCGTTTCTGCAATTTTTTGGCAACATTTCCTGTTTCCTGGCTCTTTTGCGAATTGCGCTTAAATTGTATATGCGTCTCTGTCTCATCAATAAACTGAACATTTGCGGAATTACTCAGCATTTGAAACCGTCCAGCCTCATTCGCAGTCACTGTAGTTGGCGTTGATAATATTCCCCCGACTGTACGGCTGGGTGGTATAGGCGAATAATTAAGCAGCTGTTGAGCCACCAATCGGGAGCCAGTGTTAATTTGGCCATTTACAAAATTAGTATTAACTGTGATTGCTGACGGTCCTTGTTGCTGTGGTTCTTGTGACGGCACTGAGTTGGCCAAATTGATGCGGACTCTGGTCGGAATTTGACCGCTGGCCAACAACATGTGCATGGGCTGCGGTCGGTTGATCTTCAATATCATTTGGGATTAATAAAAATACATAAGATTTAAATTCAATGAAATGCAGAATTAATTAAAAGGTATAATCATAATTACATTCTGCTTGAAAATCGGTCAAGCACTGACAAAGTTGTGGAAGCTTGAAATTGGTTAGGATTTTGACAAGTCAACCTTTTTATCCTATTTTAACATGATTTTTGACAAAACAAAATGATAGGTCTCAGTATCAATTGAGTAAACATTGAAAATTAAATTCTGACGAAATCTGAACTATTTTTTGTAATATTAATGAAATTTGAATGCAGAATGAATTAAGAAGCCAAACCGCTTGAAAATCGGTTCAATTTTGACAAAGTTATGAAGGTTTAAAGTTGGTCAATATTGATTATTGAATACACTTACCATTGGCGGGGCACGTGCTGTGCTGGACACCTCCTGACCCTCGTGATCGAAGTGATGCACGTGGTGGTGTTTGTGATCTCGATGTGCCTTTCCCGCACTCAAAGCCACGCGATAAATTTGCACGAGGGTCACCTCAAAATGGAGGCCGTGACTTACTTCACCGGTTATTGAGCTTCCACCTGATCGCAGTTTCCCTTTAGCCGGTATTTTATGGCTGACTAACTGCAAAAGTAATGCCAATTAGTATCTATAACTGCGCAAACTATATTACGAAATTTAGCAAAACTTAAGTTGTGGTTTTTCATATGGTTTTTGTTTACGAGATCAAAGTATACGAAGAGAAGAAAATCAACTTGTTTAAATACTCTGTTAAGTATATAGACCAGGGACCGTAAGTAATAATAAAAAAAAATAATTAAAGTAAATGAATCTTTTTTATTTATATTAATTATACTAGCTCTCGCTATGTACGGCATTGCCCGAAATTATCATTACTCTATGAGTTTTCTTTTTGTTTTTTTTTTGCTTATGATAATGATTGTGGTAGAGGTTTTGCTAAATTACAGAAAACTAATTATTATCATCTAATGATTAGCATGTAATTTTTATAATGATCATTATACGGACCATGATTTACACTATATATTCAGAGATCTAATCTAATTAGGGATGTAATTTTAATTCACATTTCATTCATGGATGATAAAATGATATTTAATATCTCCTGCGATGGCATAATATAAGATAGTTAACCAACCAAACAATTTAATACCACTGTTTTTTTCCCCCTAAACCAGTTTCCAGCAGTTTTTAATTTTTTTTTGTTGCTTAGCTGTCGTTAAGAGGTTGCTGTTTCCGTTCAAGAGCCGATTCCGAATGTCGACTCAAGACGCGTAATTAGACACTACCGTCAGCTTCATTTTGGCCAAGTTAGCGTTACAGTAACAGTTACAGTTACAGTTACAGTTACGACGGTTGCAATTACTCACTGAATTGTGAAAGCCACGCCCAATACGTTCTGCCTTTAGCCAGACCTGCCACTCCCCCGTCTTTCCATTCCACGAGCTGCACATGTGATGCCATTGCCGCATTTTCAGTGGGTAGTTCAATCTATTTATTATAACAAAAATTAAGAAATACAAAATATTTTATTGGAAAAACGATTATTATTATTTATTGTATCCAAAAATTAATTCTAAGTTACAATATATAGTTTTAAGTCAGAGGAACAAAGCTTTCAGAATTATTAAACTTTATTTTTAATTTATGTGTCTTTTAAAGACGTGATGTATCATTTCAACAAGTTTTAAGCCAGATATCTTGAACGTTTTTGGATTTAGAATTTTAAATACAATTTGTATTTTTTAAATTTATTGCAAAAATTGATAAACATTTGTTTTGATTTTAAAAACTGAAAACAAAATTAAAATTTAGATTTTTAAATTGCACTTTAAATATTACTGCAAAGTTTTACCGAATAATAAAGTTCAAATTATTTCAAATAATTATTAATAATATTATTATTTGCAATGCCTGGTTAGTAGTACCAAAACATTGTGTAGAAGATAGGTTCGTAAATCAATCAAAGTGGATTCCAATTTAACTTGTACTTACCTATACATTTGCTGACCTTTTATGGCCATCGATAAGAAACTGGAATTCTGCGCATTTGCGACCCAGATTTGTATCTCACGTTGTTCCTTTTCAGCTGTGGAAGTTAATTAAAAAAACAAATACAAACAAAAAATATAAGAAATATATGTCGCTGATATTATGAAATCAGAGCAAATTGCGTGATGCTGCATTGCACAAGTCATGCCGAGTTGATCAACGGATCAATTATTAAGCCACTGCACTATGGGCCAATTTGGCAAAAATTAATTTTAGCGTGGTTCCACCAAGCATTGCTTATATGAATTTATGTAGGTTTTATATTTTTGTTCAAATTTTTTCAAATAGTAATAATTGAATGAGAAAAAAAATTATTAATAAAGGCGAATTTTAATCAGTATATCTTTAAGAAGATGAAAGGTTTGGTATAAACTTTAAAAAAATTTTAACAAACTAAATTTTTTAGTACCTACCTATAACTTTAACCTTTTTATAAAATTCTGTGAGTATTCCAGAAGATAGTTTAAGATAAAACCATGGTTACAATTAAGGAAAGATTTGAGAATTTTGGCTTTTAATAATTCACGCCCTTTCTCATGCCACTCCTACTTTTACTTTATAATCGAAATGTTTAGTGTACCGCTCAAAACATATATTTTAAATTTCTGACCGATATTTAACCTATTAAAGCTTGTTCAAAAGTTACAGATTTTTGCCATATAATTTTCTGAAATGATCCACAGTGCATTGATTGGCATAATGCAACTACTTATGCTTATATATTGAAAACATTTGCCTGTTCATTAATAATTGCAAACAACTGGTTAATAAACTATTCGTTAACTCATAAAATCATTAATCAATTATAATTTATAATTATCGATCCGGTTAAATATTTAAATAATTATCGGATTAATCTCGTATTTGTATCGATCTATAGTCCGTGTTCTCTTTTTTTTGCTGTGTTAAAATCAGTGGCCGCAAATTCGAATTTTTTTAATGTACATGAGTATCTTTGAAGAAAAATTTAAAAAACGGAAATATTATCATTACCATGTCATTTATATATTATTACTTATAATGACTACGGTTCCTTGTTAAAAATATTCTTGCTTATCTTTCGAGCTAATTATCCGTTGATGAATATATTTCTAATTAAATCATCTGTGCCATTGAGGAAAAAACAATATTTGTGAATTTTGGATTTTTGATGAAAACCATTATTTGGCCAACTGTAAGTGAGCTAAGCGAAGATTTCCTCAGTTCACTGTCAAGTTTTGTCAGGTCAAGACAGCATCTGTAAATGTATCTGCATCTGCATCTGTATCTTTATCTGTCAGGTTGCGGAAGCCGTATACGCTGCTTAAATTGCATATTTAAAATAATCTCAAATACTAAAAATAACAAAAGCCAGCTTACTGCTAACTGTAGACTGTAAACTGTAAGCTGTAAACTGTAAACTGGTAAATTTAGCGCTTATGTAAGTTGTGGTCACAATCGACGATGTCGTTGTTTTAGAAGATGAAAGACGAAGAAATATGTATATCCATAAAAGTGCGAGTATCTCATAGATACTTAGTATAATAAATAATTGAGCATATATATCTATACCTTCATTGTTCATAACAAAACGTAAACCTTATTTTACAAAATCATCTGTCAATTGAAATTGAAATTCAACCAATTCAATCAGCTGCTTTATGACCAACAATCGCCATATCAGGAAGTTGGCTTCCTTTCACTTTCTATATCTATAGACCGGGTATGAATGAATACTACATGCTTATTCACTGGAGTGGAGTGTGGCCCACAAACTTTGTTGTTGGCCTGGCCCACAGGTTTACAGGTTTACAGGTCTACAAGTCTACAGATCTATGAAGGTCTCTTCTCTTCTCTTTTCTTCACTTAAGTTGAGTGTTGACTGCAGGGGGCATCATAACAATTTACGAGTGCTTGCTGACTTATATAAATACGAGTATAAAAGGTCAATGGCCATTGTGTTGATTAAGAAAGTTGCATTAAATGATGCCCAGACCAAATCCGACCCGACCCGACTCGTTAAAACAATGTTTCCCTTATTATTTGCATAGTAATTAAAAAAATTTCTACAAGTAATAAGTAAAAAAAAATATACAAGTCCGAGTGCAAGTGCTCAACTGTTATAGCCCAGTACCCATAAGAAAAAAATAAAATAGATGTTCAAAAAAATATTTATACATATAACAGAGTATTTATATCCTTCCCAAACAACGAATATTTTTTGCTAGCTTTTAATTGCATTTTGGATTTTTTTTATTAATTATTGAAAAATTGGCAGACAGAAATTGGGATCGTGCGAATTTGAATTTGAATTTGACTTTACCTAATCTTTGTCTTTCCATTAATTTTCAAAATGTACTAATACAATTACTAAAAATTTTTCTAATATGGATTATTCCTAAATTTTGGTTTCATAATTTTTATTTTAAATTTTATTTTATATTCATCCTGGCGCAAAGAGGAATTGCTTATTTTCGTTTTAAACTTAATTTCACTAACAGTTATTGATAAACTTAAACAAACTTGAAAAAAAAATTAAACAAAAAAACACTGTCACAAACTTATAAGCCATTGTATCCTTTGTAGTACTGGGCTAACTATGTAGCACTCACCTTCATAGGTCAACATGACATGATCACCACTGTGATTCGTGAAACGCATCCAGAAACATAATGTAAACTGATCGAGTTCAGGCAACTCGTTATTGTATTCAACCACACCGTCTTGATTGAAAGCAAACTTTTTAACACTACAACGGTCCGAGGATAATGAGGAGGATAAAGATGAGAACGAGGATGAGGAAGAGGACGAGGAGGAGACGTAATGTGGAGTGCGGGGAAGACTGAGGGATGATGCTTTGATAACATCATCTTTTAAAATATACGACTCATAATGATTCTCCTGATCATTATTCAAGATAATGGGATGATGAGATATTGAGCCGGTTTCAACTGCATTTACAGTCGAGTGTGGTAACACCAAATCATCATCATCAACGTGGTCATGATCAGTGTCCTTATCACTTCCGAATTGGGAATAACTGGTGGATAACTCGTGACTGCTGCTCGCCTCTCCTGGATGCGATTGCTTGAGGCTGTATGAGGTAATCGGTAAACCGCTTGACGCGATCGGTTTCCAGGCGGTACAGCAGCTGAAGAAAGTGACGATGAGCAGAAATGCCAAGCCACAATACGAGTATTCTCGGTTATACATGCCGACGATTAATTTGATCAATTCAAATTCAAATTCCGAGCTATACAATTGGTTTTGAATTTCAATTCAAAGCGGTTTTCACGTCCGTTTGCGGCGCCGTCTCGCACTTTACTATTCGTCTACGCATGCGCCAGAGCTGAGCTGAGCTGACTTGTCTCAAGCGGAGCCAAAAACAACAACAAAATAATAAAAAAAAAAAACGGAAAAAATCACAACCGCTGCCCGATCGTTGGACATGTACGTCTCGCTCAGTTGTAACAAATTGTAAAATTGTATTGAAATTGAAACTGGTTGAGGTTTTCTTTATATACCCGTTACTTACAAACAAATACAAGGGTATATTGTATCTTATTAAAAAACATAAAAAACCTCTCTGTGAAGTCAAAGTATTGTGACGAAGGCATTTCCGTGGCCCAAAATTACTGATATCCAAATTTTGTGACAAACGATATCAAATTTAAAATAAAAATTTCGAAAAAAAAAAAATTATTTCTAGGTAGATGCCTGAAGTACATGCCCAAGATCGCCAAACTTTTATTTTACCGTAGTCATTCAAAAACCTCTACACGAGGTAAAAGTCTAAAAGTCTTTGAAGAGCGCTTTACTACATTTTCGACTACTTTTTCCAATTTTAACTGATAAGGATGTCTAAGACCTGCTTAAAAGCATCAGTTTTGCCAGTTTGTCTACGATATTCGTCCAATCGGTCCTATGACCGATCTCATATGAACCAACTTTGGTGAGGATATATAAAACCAAGTAAACTGCATACTATATTAGTTTGGTTGAGATATCTCATAAAACAAAAAAGTTGTTCATACTAGGACTTGATTTTTTTTTTTCAAAGTTGGTTCAAATTGGACCACTATATCATATAGCTACTATTTCTCTGACAGTCGAGTATATCGAAATTGTGTAACAGGTATCACATAGTCGGGGTCTTGACTTTAGTAATTCGCGCCTGTTTTTGTTTATGCTGTAAACCTAAGCATTTTGTTGTTGCCTTTGAACGCGGCGTGTAACCAACTCCACTATGGGCAATTTTCCTATTTTTCTGACACTATTAGAGTTTCCCAAGTATACAGATTAACAAAACTTTAATGTCAACGCAAAAAAAGGGTATTTAACTGTTGTTCAATAACAGAAATATAAGCATGTGGTGTATTTGTATAAAATTAGCATTTGCGGACACAAACAAGATTTAAATTTTTTTATCATTTTATGCTCTTCCTGAACCGATTGTTTCTATGGGAGCTCTACATATAATATAGTTATAATAGTTTATTTATTTTTTAAATACATATTAAAATTATATTATTTTGAGAAACTGGTGAAAACAAAACAATCAATATTGGGAAAAGAAAAATAAACTTGATACAAACTCTTGTTTCGTTTTGAAGTTGTTAATCAATGCCAGAAAGATAGAAAAATTCTCCATAGTACATTCTCATTATTCGAAATGTAAGCATATACATAAAGTTGGTCAAGAAAGCATTTTGACAATAAATAAATTTACGTTTTTTATTTAAAACAAAAGTTTAATGCGATGAAAATAATTTTTCTTTCTTTGAACTTTTTCTAAGAATCATAAACAAGTATAATAAGACGGGAATGAGTTTGTCAAGAAATATTTTCTTAGCTAACTGTACATATAATATGTACATATAGTATGTATGTGACCGGTAAATCGCACTACTCGTTACATTTAAGTCGGTTAAAATGGAATATTCTACGTATATATGGAACTCTTTGGCGTAACTCACTCATTCACTCAATGACTGACTGATCATTGTACAGTCCAAACCATAAGACATAGAAGTTTTGACACAGCATAGCTAAAAGAATATTATCGTGCAATTAGACGGCGTATTAAATTGCAAGAGTGTAAAATTCGGGTTTAAGGTTAACATATTGCTTAGTATGAAAAACTATGTTAGTTTTAGAGGTATCTCAACCTAAGCTATAAAGTTAACATCAAATAATCTATTATATTCTAAAATAACAATATGTAATTAGTTTAAAATTAATTATGAAATGGAATGGAAATGAAACGGACTATTTGAATAAGGGTAAACTATGGATTAAGAGATAAACATAAAATCTCCGAAATAAAAAAGAGAAAGCTTTTATATAAAAGCAATGACAGCTCTTGAATAATCGCAAGATGCGTCAATAATAATTGGCAAAGAGGTTAATTAACTGGGTGTGTATTTTGTTACAACATACAAACGTAATTCATTAATTTACTTATATCAATTGGCTGTGTTTTGGCCATGGCCCTGGCCCTGGAATTTCCAACAAGAGTATTGAATTTAAATTAAGGTGAAACTTATTAACATTACACTGGCTAAATGCAGGCGAATTAACTTTTATGAAAATCAACTTATTTTTAGAATATATGTTATTGTCTTTGATCAACAACGGACCTAAAAATATCTTCTGGATGAGAATATATGAATTGATTATTATTAATTTTTTACATTATTTCCATTACAGGTTGGCAAACAACCAGCCCCATATTATGTTGGTTCATCTCAGACGTTGCCACGTGGCATGTATGCCTCAGATCGTAATAAAGTCTCAATGGGTGCGTAAAACATACACACATAAATATCTTAAAACTTTGGCTTCTTTTAAAAATCATAATGCATTTTTCTAAAAAAAATATGGAACCCATTACAATCAATACTTAAAAAAACCAGCATTGTTATACCCGTTACTTAAAAAATAAGTAAAACGGTATATTTAGTTCGTTGGAATGTATGTAACAGGGAGAAGGAGGCATCTCCGACCCTATAAAGTATATATATTTTTGATCCGCATCAACAGCCGAGTCGATATGGCCATGTCCGTTATCTATTAATATTATCTAAAATCCCACTTAACCACAGCAAGATCGGACAAGTACAACGGTAGTTAAAGCAAACGAATGTTTTTATTAAAGTTATTATTTCACTAAAATCACCTAAAAGTATGCAGTGGTTTTTATTGGGTAATAATTTCTTCAAAGTACTTTTATATATATTGAAATAAGTAACGGGTATCCTATGGTCGGGATCTCGAATATAGCCTTTCTCACTTGTTTTTTCTTAAAAATGTTGTTTCCCATTTGAACTATCCTAATTTCGGAAAACAAAATAAAATGATATCTAATTTTGGCATTAATTGGCAATACTTTTTATAATTTTAAAAATGTTTATACTTTCAAGGATTTTTCGTAAAAAAGCTATAAATAGTAATTTTTCCAAATTCTGAAAATTTTTCAATAGTTGTTGATTGTTATAAAGATATTTTCATATTAGGTACATATTTAAAAAAAATTGTTTTATACTAAATTTGGTTTCTTCATTTCTGTAAACAGAAAACAACATGTCTGAAATCTAAAAATTATAGCATTATATGGAAATTCGTTTTTAAATTTATGAAAATAAATTCTTAAATTTTAAGGGTAGATAATTTTATCTATAAATGAAGAAAAATATTTCGGAGAATTGGACATTTTTCCAGCTATCATTTTAAACAGTAATTAGTGTTCGTTAAAATATTTTAATATTATAAATATGTATATTACATACATATTTATCTGACTGTTTAAAACTCCATGCAAAAATATATTATGTACCTATAATAATTTTAAACCAAAAAATAAAAAAAGGAGCGCCTATGAAACCATTCAGATCGCTTTTTCGAAGGGGTAGCATGGAACCACTGAGTCCATATTCCTCGGATCAATTATACAGTATACCAGGTACACGAATATATACCTTTTATTACTTATGATTAGAGCATATCACTTATTTCCATGTATACTTGTATATTATAAGTTCATATACAACTAATAAGTTGCGCTGTTTTATGGGTTTTCAAATTAAGAGTGACAATTACTGACAAATTCGATATTTTGCTAATTGTTAAATACTTCAATTTAGTTAAGCCTTCAGTTTAAATTATGTTTCATCATATATACATATAACATTTGATTTTCACGTTTTCAAAATGGTTCCTTATGTTGGTAATAATTTAATTAATAGTAATCAATATGAGTCTTTTGCGATTGCTGTACATTATCAAAATTTCAATTACAGACGGATATACCAGTTCCCCGGAGAGGAGCTCACGCGGAAACTATGAGGAACCCTACTACAGTCAGTACGGTACTCGCGGCCCTGTCGTCGCACCCATCATTGACGAGGAGCAAAGGTGAGTGTACTCGAGTAGTGATATCGAAATCGAAAAGCGTAAAAAAAAGAGTATCATGCTGCCAATATAGTAAATAGAAAATAATAGATCGTAGCAAATATCACGGTTTCTCAAAAAAAAAAACTTTATTTTTAAATTCGAAAATATAATTGTAGTCAAGGCTGCGAAACCACCAAATTGTTGGTAAAGGTTTGGTTCGATGCCGTGAACCATAGAGAAAGACTAGGGTTTGGTTCGCAGACCGGTTATTAACCTTTTGAGCACAAGGTTTGGGCTCGAAGCTTTGTTTAATTTAATATTTTGATTTCTAAAACAAATTTTAAATAGTTTAGTAATATTAGAAAATCATAGAAATTATGTAATCATTTTATTTTTGAAACGAAGCTATAATTTGGGAAAGTGGTTTGGTTCATGTCCGGGGTAAATATTTACAAGGGTTCGGTTTAATATACAATTTGG
The DNA here is from genome assembly GCA_951394115.2 of Drosophila phalerata. Taxonomy (NCBI): domain Eukaryota; kingdom Metazoa; phylum Arthropoda; class Insecta; order Diptera; family Drosophilidae; genus Drosophila; species Drosophila phalerata. The sequence continues at coordinate 50,064,396 of OX596006.1, read as the reverse complement.
GCTGCTTATAAACCCGAACCCAACCGCGAGGTTTGGTTAAGAGCCGGTTTGCAGCCTTCGTTTTGAATAATATCGACACCGATTCAAAAAATATTAATCTTCTTTGTATTTATTGTTTAACTGAAAAAAAAATATTTTTTTTTAAATAACAAACTAAAAAAATTAATCCATTTAATATTTCTATATCTATTTTCACATAGCGATGCGGCTCTCGCCGAAGACCAATACTCTCTGTATGGCATTAAAGTTGGTCCCAGTCGTCTGCCACATCGTGGTAATCAGATTTACGATCCAACCAGGTGAGAATAACCCAACTTCTGCTCACGTATCGATTTCATATAGGTTTCATAGTCAGCCAGCAATAGATTTGATACTATATCATCATGATCTTGATTAGGATTAGGATCAGATTTGCTCGTACTGCGTTTACTTCGTCTGTAGATTTTAATGCGCTTAACATTGCCGTTATTCGAGGTTGTTGTGGCTGTGGCCACTGGATGAAAATAAGTGGTTCCCTTGCTCTTAATGGCCTGAACAATCAGACAGAGCAAATATCCGCCAAACGAGAGAAATGCCAAAGAAGTAATGCTTATTTGAAACAAGGTCTGCAATTTTGATGGTTTCTCCTCAGTCCACGAGGATACATGATCACTGGAGTGCCAGGACTGTGAAGTACCACTCTCAGGCATTCCACGATCACCCCTAAAAAAAAGCAATTATTTAATATCAGTAGAGTAAAATAACTAACGTAAACGATTCCCTATACGACTGTCCAATAATATTACTCAAAATATGAAAATTTGGATTGAAAATTGGGAAAAAGAACACTAGGAATTCTGTTATTAGGAAAAAAAATCAGGCAAAAAATAAATTCGGAAGATACTATTTAGGAAAAAGCCAAATTAGGAATATTGTTATTAGAAAATACAAATTACATTATTCCTAATTTTGGCCTGTCCTAATGCTTGTCATTCAAATTTTTTTTTCTAATTTTTAAATTTCATAACTTATGATTCCATTTATTCCTTTAAATAGTATTCTTAAGTTGTATTGTTAGGTGTTCTTCTTTGTTTTTTAATTTTGTACGAAATGTTCGGAATTCGAATGAGGTACCGATTAGGATAATAAAATTAAATTAAACACACCGTTCGGCTGCCATTAAGGCCATTCGTTCGGGAGCATTCGGTGATTCGTCACAGCTAATAGAATCTTCGGTAACATCAATATCATCATCATCCTCATGAGTGTGAAAGCTCTCTGTATTGCTCATCATTTCCATAGATTTCTTTAAAATCAGCAAATCTTGTAGTTGAAAATTTGATAAACAGTTGGCAAAGCGTTGTGGCGTACTAGTAACTGTTTTCAATTTAAATACTGACTAGTTAGTTCGTTAGTTAGTTTAGCACACTAACTGCTTACCACTACAATAGGCCATGGATGTTCCGGTTCTCAGATCTCGTAGAAGACTAACAACGGCTGCAAAATTAAATCCAACCAAACCAACTGAATGCCAGTTTTCGGCTTTGTTGGTAACGCTTGCATGAACTAAGTATTTCAAATAACGTGACATGAATCCAAATGTAGGCTTGACTGCTCAATTAGATCTTGAGAGTACAAGAAGCGGAAATGTTGGTAACACTACAAAAAAAATTGTCACAAATGCATATACCATTCTTGTGACTAATTAACTTAATTTCAGTCAGTTCATTGGCAATGAAAACCAGAACAGGTACGCATACTAGAGTACATCGCTTTGTATGGGCCAAAAAAATTGACAAATGGCACTTGAGATTCGTAATCTACGGTCAATTCTAAGATCTTTTTACCATGAAACCATAGTTCTAAAATCAATTCCTAGTCCCCGCTTTTTGAGTGGAAAAACGTGATTGGAATCAAAACTCGTCTTATGACCAGGACTTTCAAATACAAAGACAAATTGTCCTTAAAACAATTTTTGTTCTTACAAGGACCAAAAACGCAAAAATATTCATCTCAAAAAGCGGGGACTAGGTGTTGATTTTAGAACTATAGTTTCTTGGTAAAAACATCTAAGAATTGAACGTAACTTACGAATAAACAAAAAAACGATGCACCCTAACGAATACCCTTGCTTGTAATGGGTACCCTTTCCCTTCCAAATTAACAATTAGTCCAAGTATGCGTCGCCCTTTTTACCCAGCTTAATAAGACTATAGTCCAAAACTTTTAAGACAACAGAACTTTATTGTTTACGACTGCGAGTCTTCGTCGCTGTACCTCGCTTCTTTGTGCCTCTGGCCGCCAGGGGGCGTCCTGTGGAGCCTATGCGATAAGAAGCTTTCCTAGCTTTGGACTTGGGCTTAACCAAAGCAAGCCCTTTGTTCTTGCTGGTTGTTGCTTGATTTGTCCTTATCTACGGGTCAGACATGAAAAGTATATTGTAATTAGCTCGATACCCAAAAAATGGGTATAGAGCCTATTAGATTCGTGTCGATTATGGTACAGAATTTTGAACACATATATCTCCGCAACTATAAAAGTAAGAGCAACCAAATTTGGTGACAGTACTCCTAGGATGTTGATCTATACTAAGTTTGTATTTAAATTTGACCCCGCCCACGTCCGCCCACGTAAATGATATAAAATCTAATAACAAGAGCACTATTAAAGCTACAGCATTGAGACTTGGCACACAGGATGGGGGGACGAGTCCTGAGGTGTGCTGAAAATTTCATTGAGATCGGTTTATAAACAGGGAAGTAGTTTGAGAAAATATGATATATGGAGAAAATATAATCACCTGGATCTCAGAGACTATAAGAGATAGAGATTCAAAATTTGGTGACAATACTGCTATGTTGCGCACGCAGATCAAGTTTATTTTAGAATTTTGCCTCGCCCCCAAATTATCCTGTAATCGACAAAAAACTAAAATATCCAAATACAAGGCCAATTTAATAGGTACAGATGTCAAAATCTGCACACACACTAAACACAATTTTGATAATGCATCCTGAAAACTGCATTGCAATCGGATAACAAATACAGAAGATATTAAATCAAAACTTCACATTTCTCATGCCTACGTGCAGTGGCCAGATTTTGGTACAAAACTTGCAGCAATGCATGCGATTTGTGGGTACATTGGACTCGGGATCAAAACAACTCTTTGTTTTGAACCAAATTATTTATTATTATTATTATTTTTTTTTTTTTTTTTCATTGCATTAAATTAATTACATATTAATTAATAATTACATACTTTTTAAATGAATACTTTACATACTTAATCAATAATTTTATGTGATGCACATTATGCAATCAGTACCATGAATTAGCAGCAAAACGAATTTGGTTCTATAAATAGCTTTATTTGCACATGTATGTATGTGTGTATGTAGGGCTTCTCTTCTAACGAGCGAGACATAATTGAAACAAAAGAAACGTGCAAAACGTACATCGAAAAAAAATGATATACATTGATATTGCCACATGCAAATATAATGCTCCGATGGCTCTGATGATAGAGCCGTGTATTTCGAGGCGATGAGTCGAGAGTTCGAATCCCGTTTCAATCTTGCCCATGTGCAACTTTTTTTTTTTTTTTTTGTCAACTATTTTCTCTATTACAATTTGTACTTTTTTAACAACTTGTATTTTCTTTGATTTTGTGAAAAGAGTAACTAAATATATATATATAATATAATCTGTATTTTATTATTCACGTATTGTATTATAGTTAGTATTAATACCAGTTCTGTCACAGACTAGCACCCCTAACTGTAGGCTATAGGATAGCATATAGTCTGTAGCATTTTATGTTGACCATATTTTACTGAAATTGAATTAATCGGTTGTGAACGTTTGGGTATCGAGCAAGTTACTGTCGAGTGCGCTCGACTGTAGACATACCACACCTCATCGCGAGCGAAGCGAGCCGGGGGTAGGCGAGCGAAGCGAGCAGGGGGCGGAGCCCCCTTGTTTTTTTTTGTCTAAGTTTGTTTATAGAATATAATTAATTTTAATATACAAAATTTTTTAAACTAGAACTTATTTTTATATTATGACCTTTATTTTTAAATGAAGGGAAAACGAACCCGATTGAAAATAGTCATTTGATCAAATTATTTTTTAAAACATGTTGAAACTTTTACAACAATACCGGTATTTCGAATCCGAAAGAAACAAAAAAACTTTAACCGTAACGAAATTAAAATACAAAGTTTTTTCAAAACAGATTTTCGAACATACCCGAAAGCTTCAACTAATGCACAAAATGCAATTACTTTAATTACTATCAGGGTTGTCACAGAAAACGAAACCAACGGAAAATTTCCCAAAATGGAAATTTGGGAGATTTTAGATTGGTTTCGGTTTCTGTGGCACCCCTGTATATAGTACTTTTCGAAATCTCTTACCGATTTGGCCAGACGTTTGATCAAACTGCGACACTGTGTCGGCGGCATTGGTTTATTCTTGATATTCGATACTTTTGGCTTTAGTTTGAATGGCATAAGCACCTTATTGTCAGTCAGAGAGAGTAGTCCAATATTTATGCCCAGCTCAATGGCAAATTCTACGGCTTGTTGCAGAGTTCCAAATTGACTGACCACATCCTCGATGATCGCATCCTTCATATGCTCGCACAGTTCTTCTGGTGTTGAGCCTACTCAAATATCAGATCAATTCAAAGGCTATTCCGCAGACTGAATAAATCGAAAGAATACTTACATAAATCTGGCTTTCGACTGAGCAGATCCAACACTAATGGCAGCAACGTTGTTGTATTTGGGTCCATTTTAAATTTTTTCTTTCCAAAAATGTATAAATTTGTATTTCAAATAAATATTATTGATTGTTATTTTATTTCAGCTCTTGTTTTCCTAACGCTTGTTTACAGTTCGAAGTCTATTTTGTGTTTGAAGAAGTTTTAAAATAAATTTCATTTACCTTTCCAAGTGACAAATATTTGTTGGCCTGCTTGATTATATTATTTTTAGTTGATTTTTAATAAATAACGAAAAGAAAACATGGGGCTCGGCCCCCTGATCACTTCGCCCGCGGTAAGGTGCGGCCTCAGTCGAGCACGCTCGACAAATACCCTGTACCCAGTTGATTTTTGACCGATTGTTTCTAAAGCAGCTATATAATATAGTTGACCGTTTTTAGCCAAATCGGGTCAGGATGTATAATACCAACTGTGCGCCCACTTGTCATCATTAATTGTGAATGCCAAAACCGATTTACAAAAGCTTAGATTTTTCTAAAAGCTAATAAATATATCTATATTTTATTCATTCAATTTTGTAATTATAGATTAATGTTAAATAAATATACAATTTGATTTTCAATAGCATATTTTTTTTTAATGCTATTGAAGTTGAATTTCAATATCATAATTTATTTTAATGATAATTATGAAAATGATAATAAATAAATATATTTGTTAACTATGCCTTATTGTTTGCTATATTTTAGACCTGAAGATCTACATCGCATACGTGTCGAGCACATGGAGCGTCAATTGGCCAACTTGACTGGATTGGTTCAAAAGGCCTTGGTTAATCAAAATCCACAAATCGCACCCATTGCCGTTCCCACATTAGACTCCAACTATCTCGTTGTGCCATCACAAATACAGGGTATGTCGATAAGTATATTTATTGTTATTTTTTTTTCAAACACTATTCAATATACAGTGGCTTCCAGCTTATTTGACCCACTAGTTTTATATTTTTATGACACATTTTAATTGAATTTATCTTTTAATGGAAATCAGAAGTAATTTAAATTTAAACGCAGATTTGTTAATTATATTTTTCAATATTAACTAAATATATTAATTGAATTTTTTTAATAAATTATTTACTAAATACCGTCATATTGCACTATAAAAGTAACTCAGGTATGTTGTGTGAAAATTTCAGCCTACTAGGTTTTTTGGTTGGAGATGTGCAATGATCAGAAAATGAGTGAGTGTGTGATAAACATAATCAAACATAATTTAAAATGTTATGAGTCAAATAAGCTGTGAGCTACTGTATATTAACCAGATGCAGCTTCATTAATTATAAAATCTTAAAGCCTGTCACCGATTTTAAATCAAATTTAAATGAAATAACTTTATATAAAGGAGCTTTTGTGTTAAACGTATAGTCACATACCAAAAAAAAAAAAAATAAATAAAATAAAATAGTCGATTCTGACATATTGACATTTATTTTACATATTTATAAATAAAATTATTGAAAATTTATGATTGAAAGATATTTGTGGTGGTTTTTTTATGTGTATTACAAATTATTTTTTTTTGTTTTAACCTTTTTTAAAAATTAAAATCGCTCTGGTCCCTGTTATGTCTAGACTCTTCTATCTACAAGAACTAAAAAATTTCTGTTATTTATCTCTATTTCGTACCATTAATTTAGCTAACGGTTCCGCTGACGAGCTGTACGTTAGGGAAAAGGCACCAAAGTTGGGCAAAAACTCATGTCGTAAGTGTAAAATAAAAAAAAGGTTAAATTCATTAAGAATGTCAATGCCACGAATTGTGATGTTTTTCAGAGAAATCCGTGTCGTTTGAAAAATCAGTTTCGTTTAGCGACGATATACAGGGAATTCCCAAATCTCATAATCCACTACATGCCGGTAAATGAAAGACAGAAATATCAAATTAGTTGTTTATATTTTTTATTTTCAAACATCCCAATGCAAGAAAACAGATGTACATTTTTTAAAATGATGTTCAATTTAAATTGAAGTGAAGCGGAAATTGAGTAGAACTAAACTTGATGTCTTTTTATTACCACATGCCTATTAATACTGATATTACTACTACACTGGAATTAAAGCTGAAACGAAACCCACAAAACCGGCAATCAAGTCTTCTACATTGCCAAGAACGTCGTCACAAGGTAAGATCGCCAATAAAATTGAATACAATGAAAGGAAATTTACATTTTTCAGGGACTGTACTCATAAAAAGGTCAATTAAAAAACATTTTATGAGTTTATTTTTTCTGATAAGAAATATAATGATTATATTAATAAGTAGTTTATAATCAAAATAACAAGCATTATTTTTGAACAAAGAATAAAACATTATTTTATGAGTTTAATTTTTTTAAATATGAATCAATCCGTAGAACGCGATCGACTTAAGCCTCCTCCGCCGCCAAAACCGATAGTACTAGCTCAGACATCACATCCGAATTATCGGGCTGACATCGCACTCGCTCCCGAAGTCTACAATCATTTGAGAGGTCTACAGAAAAAAGCAAAGGATTTACGGATGGAGGTGCGAACCTTGAGGCGATTATCCCAGGCTCAATCCGTGGCGGTACGTGAGGATATCAAGAGCACCTTTATGCGCATCCGTGCCACATTGTTGGCCAGTGGCAGTGGCAGCTTTTGGGGGCAGAGTGATCAGGATACGACCCGCATATCGAGAGAGGAGGAACTCTATAAACAGGAGGTCATACGACTCGAAAAGGATCTCAGCGATCTGGAAGCATCTGTGGAGAATTTACGTGGAGAAGTCATCAATCGGCGGACCCGAGTCAATATGACCGCTGTGGAGGATATGGCCCTAGTTCTCAGTCGCGCAAGGTAAATAAATATATTATAATTATATTTACTTTAGTTTTTTTAAAAAGAGTGCATTTGAAATACGATTTTTAAAATGTCGATTTAGAAGATAATAAATTTGTTTGTCTATGTTGTCTCGGCTATGTTTTGTCAAAACTCCTTGGACTCCTTTAGATCTTGGTCTTAAAGTTTAGGCTGCACAGATATCAGTCAGTCAGTCAGGAAAAACAATTTTTTATATATATAGATATTAAAAATCAATATCGATTTCTGGATGTCATTACAAAATAATAATTGAGTTAAATTAGTTAAGAATTAGTTCTCGATATTTCGATGTTATTTTACAACACTAGTTATGGGTAATAGATGCCTTTATTAGAAAAACATAACAAAAACAGATTAAAATATAATTTTTGTTTTAACTTTTTGATTCTTGAAAATCTAGCAAGACTGTTGCTGAGCTCAAACTGAAGTTTCCAACACTGTCAAATGGTTTGCGTTGCATATTGTCGAACGAGATGGAAAAAGTGGTGCGCGAAGAAAAGTTCCTAAAAGAAGAGCCAGACCGTTTAGAATCGGCACTACGGCGCTGCAAAAAGTTAACTGGCACCTTGGTAACACTTAAACGGTTTGTAATTGATATAAATAGCATCTAAGTTTATGCTAATTCCTAAATCATAATACCTTTCTCGAAATATATAGACTGGCTAGCGTGCAGGAACAACGCTTACCGCCCAATGAGCCGCCAATATCTGAAGAGTCTTTACGTTCTGCAGATATTTCTGTTCCTGACAAGGTGAGTAGTATTATACAACACACACAACTTGGAAACCAACAAACAAAAACATATAAAAGAGACACAGCTAATTTTGAAAAACAAGCATAAGTAATAATAACACCTAGGGCTGTATTGCCAATGCTACTTTAATGCATTAAACACCGTTCCATACCATATCATACATAATTATTACGTATACATATACTAATGTTTAATAATATTCTTTGTATGATTTCGATGAAAAAACCAAAAAAAAAACCGAAAAACAAAAAAACCAAAAATTAGTTGCTTTTGACCGAAAGAAGTAATGCATTGGCTATGTTTAATTTAAAAAAAAAAAAAAAAAAACATGCATTTTATTGCACACTTTAGTATCCTTGCTAAATATTGTAAAAGTCGCTGACCAAATATAAATAAATATGAAAGAATTTTACATAGAGTACTTAACAGGTTACATTGATTGTTTGCGAAATTTTGGGAATTTTCAAGATTTGCACATTATGGAAAATAATAGACCGATGATGGCGATAACGATAATGATAATGATAATGATAATGATAATGATAATGATAATGCACAACATGCTAAATTTGTAAATATATACAATATCATTCTTGATCAGTCCAATAACGATAATGGTAACAATTACAAGAGAAACTATTGTAAATGAAACTTAATATACATTTTCGAAATAATAGTATTTAATTTTATCAATCTATTGATATGAAAACTTTGCCAAGCAAATAAACGAAAGTTCCATTAGTTTCATTAGTAGTACCAAATATTTATCTTATTTTTTTTTACATAAATCATTTAAATTTAGTCCAGCGATTATGTATATACATATATTTGAAATACATGATAATACTGACGAGTTTGAGTTACATTTAAATTTTAAATAATTAGTTTTCAATTATTTACTTTTTATTGATTGTTTTTTTTTTATATATTTTTAGTGAACCTAAAATTTCAAGTTTAATATATGTTTTCTATTTATTATTGGCATTTTATTACCTTCAGAATACAAAGTAAAAGAGATCAAATTAAACTAACTTTAAGAAGCAAAATTTATTAAGTCAGTTTCCAACTTTAAGCTTATTAAATTGACTCAATTCAGCAATTATCAATCTTATCTTATTTGTATCTTAAATTTACCTCGGTTAAATCGAGTTTTTAATAAATTGAAAATTATCTCGACTTTATTTTACAGTCACAACAATTGTGACTTTTGTGATAAATATTAAACTTAAAATGAGGAATAAGTATTTTAATTTTTAAAAAATAAAAATAAAGTATAATTTTCGATTCCTAATTGGTAGAAATTGCGCAAGTACGCAAGTTATCAAGAATTTCAAAAGTATAATGATAATAATAATAAATGCCATTCTATAAATTTAACCAACCCCATCTTGTTTATATTTTGTATAGTTTCGTATTCACTAATTACGATTGGCTGTTATTAATCAATATATACTTCATCAAATAGACAACAGTTTCTTAAAGGCGAAGCTTCACCGACAACACTAGGCAACAGCCAAAAAATTAAATGAGCGCAACTCACTTTTTTAAATAGATTTGGGGCCCCAAATGACGGAAATTGTTTAACTATGTCAAATTTTTTTATTTTAGATTCTTTCAAAAATCTGGCTTGTTTTTACTTTTTTTTTAGAGGTACGCCCACCTTTGCCATCATTACTTGTGAATGCCAAAACCGAAAATCATTCATACACAGTCTTAGATTTAAACCAGTAGTCTTAGAGCCATTCATTTTTGAATTCAGAAAATTATGATTTTTGCTTATCTTTTTTTTGGTTATTTTTACTTTAAAAATCAAGGAAAACTCAAAAAAAAATTTTTAAATTTTCATTTCTATTTTATTTACATAGTTGTATTAATTACACGTTGTTTTAGATATGATTCAGCTGTATGATATAGTAGACCGATTTAAACCAAATATGGTCATAAAAAGTGGGTTTCGTTCGTTTAATAGTCAAAAAGTTCAAATTTGTTGCCTAGTGTAAAAATCCATTCTCAAAAAGGAAAAATTCAAAAAAAAATAAATAAATGAACTACTTTAAAAAAAATAACACGCTATTCATATTCATATGACGACAAAAACACCAATCAAAGTTAAAAAAAAAACGTCTTATTAAATGAGGTTTACCTAGTGATTTCATTTTCTTCTTCTTGCCTTTTTTTGGAACTAACAATTTTGATATCGTATACAACAACAACTACAACCACATAGTTTAACTGGCGATGGAGTTCTAACTTCAAAGAGGCAATTACTGAGTAATGACTGAAAATATAATAAGAATACAAATAAAAACAAAACAAAAAAAAAACAAATTTTACTAAAAACCCTTTTTAATAAAGATGAACTCATAAAACTATGTCAATTTTATTTTAGCTAAACATTATTTGCTCCGCATTAAACATAACTAGTTTATATTTTTGTATACTACTTACTACTGCTATAAACTTCTAACTAATTCTAAACTCGAAACCATATTTAAAAAAAAAAAATCATAAATAAGCTATCCATAAAGCCCAAAACCACACATACTACCAACTGCAACTATCATTAGTTACATACGTACATATATAATATCCAATTTATTATGTGTATACATATATAAATGTGTGTGCTTAACTTGCTTAACTTTCCAAAAGGGAATTTATCATATTGGTTTAATTAGCATACACTTTTGCTATATACTATATGCTCACCTTTGGGGCGATTCTCCTCTTTGTTCCACTTTTTTCAGTACTGTTTAATTGAGAAGGGAACTGTAAATGATAACTGCTCAAATCGCATTCGAAAAAACCTCCAGATCAAAGTGCCATACTCTTTTTTTTTTTTTTGGTTAAGATCCCGCATTTTTTATCACTAGCCAAATTATCAAGAACAGTGATTGAATGTAGGCAATGACAGGTAATTGGAATTGACACAATTTTAATTAAATTCAACTCTTAAGGATCGTTTTTTTTAAACAAAAATATATTTTCTAAATACCATACTAAATATTAATTCAAGATAATAAAATCGCCGCGAGCCTTAACCGAGCTTTATCGTACTGTCTATATTTTAGCTCCCTCGAGGCGGACAACTGCTCGCTCGAGTGCTTGTGCGTCTCTCTGGCGCCATTTACCCATACATTACGGAAAATGCACGGGCAACATGCATTTAATATTTGTTTTGATGGCATTTTTCGTCAGTGGTCTGTCCATAACCTGTCTACACATTTTACTCTGAATAATCCTATTACTAAAACTTAAACTGTGCAAAATAGCATAAACAAATTTGTATTTTGTTTTAACAGACAAACAACAAATCTTTAAATATTGCGTTATTTTTATTTTATTGTATACATTTTCTAAGGCTATTGCTCGTAAACTTGATAGCAACTAATTTTAAAATTTGTAAAATTACACTTGATGTCTTTTAAGAAAAATTTTAGATACAATTAGTTAAATGTGTATATGAAAAATAATGTGTCAATATTTCATACTTTATAAATTCAAATAGTTTCATAGATTAAACATATTTAAAAGTTCTTCAAGTAATGAAAGGCGCTTACATTCAATTTCAAAGGATATAAGATAAGCCAAGACGATGTCATATTATTTTCGAAAACAAAAAACATGAATTTCTTTATTTTTCTTATAACATATATTTTCTTTTAAATATTTATTCTTTTACAGTTTCATGACGAAAAACATTTATTTTTTATTTTCAGTTTTATATTTATTGTTATTTAGGCGTTCTTTTAACAGTTCATTTTTTAATATTTCATAATTATGCTTGGTGTAAGAAACTCTTTCGTAAAAAGTTTAATTCTACTTATAACTAATGCATGTGTGTGAATATATGTGAGGTCCTGTCCAATCCCCAATTTCTTAATTCTCGTTAAAGTATTTTTAGATTAGAATATTATTTTCGAAGTATTTGAATTGTTTGAATTATGTTGTAAGCTAGGGAGCAGGGTATAAGATAAATAAATAAATAAACCGATCAAATGGAATTGTACAACTTTTGGAAAGAGTAAACTTCGGTGTTCCGATGAAATAAATTTATTTTTAGATATATGCATACATATTTATAGAAGGTTAAATTGCATTGAATATGTGTTTATTTATTTTTCTTTTGTTTTTTGTTTTTGGGCTCATTTCAAAATTTTGAAGTACCCAAAGTAGGTTAAGTCAAAAGCAAATTCCTGTATTAATATTGTAGTTTAAAAGCGTATGTACATACATATTTATTAAAATAAATAAATAGAATTAGCAAAAAAAAAAAAAATTTTAATGTACCCGAAAATCTTATTTCTTAAACGTCCAGTCAACAATAGTGAGTTGATTATCCAATTAACTAAGTTCTATAATAAAATGACCAAGTGTTTTTAAAATCAGTGTATGCAAACAGTCAGTCACTTAAGTTCTCACTCATCAATTGTTGTCTTTGAAGTTTTAACCATCTATATATATTTACCCATCATAAATCATCAACAACATCATAAATATCATCATCAACATCATCATCAACATCATCATCATTATCATCATCATCATCAAAATATTCACATACGTATACATTGTAGCGAAATCTATACAAAATCTGTCAATTCACGTACATAATTGAAGTATATTTATTAATTTAAACCAATAAACGTCTAGAAATTTGTATGTGTAATTAATTGACCCTGTATTCTAGCCAAAATTATTTAATCGGTGAAGTCTTTTTCTTTGTTTTGAGCTAAATATCGCTTGCGTTTTTTTAATTCCTAATATTTCTGTGTCACGAAGTCCTTAAGTCTTAATTATCACATCCATTTGTCATAAATATTTGGATATATTCAATTTTATTAATTTTCAATTATTATTATTTTAGTTATTATTATAATAAGTATTGTTATTTTCATTTTGATACTCATTATTATTTATACTATATATAAAAAACTATTCGTCCAGACTCACTGAGTGATCATTGTGGAGATCAAACCGTAAGACATAGAAAACTGAAATTTGCACACAGTTATTATTATAATTCATACTCACACACAAATCTCTGAATTAAACTTTGAGTTGCTTTATTGTCATGCATGTTGTATTATTAAAGTTAGTAATGGTATAAGTATAATTTATTGAAGTATTCTGTTAAATTTTTAATAAATGTTGGTATCTATTTGTACATGAACATTTTGCACAGCATGATTTATTGTTATTATGCAATCTGTATTCATTAAAAATCACAACAGCTTTTCTTTTTATTTTTGCCACCAACTTGATGGGTTGTTTTTTTTTTCGACTTGTACAATTGTATATTTTTTTGTTTCTGTACCTCATAAGTGCATATATATATATACATACCAAACATATTTGTATGTATAAATGTGCAGTGCTATTCAACCTTTTTCTTTAGCCTTAGCGGTTAACAATAATTCATTCATTTTACAATTGGCCAATTGTCTATTTTGTAGCCAATCCCAACACCCAGGATGGGGTCGTTCGCTATCAGCGGGGGACTCGCACCCGAAAACGCACTCGATGCTCTGCTAGATGAGCTCAAGACATTCTCAAAGCCAATTGCTCAACAACAACAACAACAACAGCAACAACAACAACACCATCAGCAACATTTCGAGGTAAGTCCAATGATATTTTGCATAAATCAGAAAATGCAAATACTAAACAGTAATTAGCTGAACAATAAACAAAATTAAACCGGCAATTATTACACCCAAAAATAATAATTTTAAATATTAAAATTAATTGAAACTCTCTTTTGAAAAATGCAAATTTCGAAAAATAAAAATTTTCAGCCCTCCCTGTTAATTTTTTCCATGCTGTTCACTGTCTCCATACTTTCCGATTGACACTTCTTCACAACTTCAAAGGATGTGCCTGCTATATCAAAACTGAACCGATTTCCTTCAGAATATCAATTTGAATTCTTGTAACCTCTAGTTTGACTCTGCATTAAAATTGGAAAACTAAATAATTTTAATCATTGTCCGAGGGTAGACAATTAACAATTTAAAAATAAAGCGATTTGGATAAACTAAAAACTTAATGTACCCAACTCGATGTTTTTTTTTTTCTTAAATTTTGACATTCCTATAATACAGGGGTGCTACAGAAAACTCCATATATTTTTGGGAGATTTTTGGTTGGTTTTGTTGTCACATTTGGATTTACATCACATTTTCTTGGTATCTGGTATTTCCAGGTGCGTCCCGAAGATTCAACATCCGATGACAGCGCACAGGCGGCTGTGCAAAGTACAGTCACTACGCAAATTTCGCAGGCGCGTCTATTCACCGAGGCGAACATGAATATGCAGCAGGCAAACGCAAGCACGAACACGAGCACAAGCAACACGAACACGAGTATGGTGATGGTAACTACAACAACAAGTAATGTGGCAGCACCATTGACACTACCACGAGGTGGTACACTTGCTGGTACCTTGACTCATCAGCAATCCCAACAGCAATTGATGGTACACACTGGAAATATTGGAAGTCTGCGACGTTTGCACTCATTTCCCAGTGCCAGTGAATCGGAAAATGAGTTCCCTGCTATACCGCCGACATTGCCAAACGGTGGTAAACCGCCAATACCCGAGCGTAATGCCGATTTAATAACTAAAGTGGGTCACAAACGTATACCGCCACCACCGCCGCCGCGCACCAGCTCACGCAGTCCACTGGCCAGTCCGACAAGCCCAAATGTGCCACATGTGGCAGCTGTGGCAGTGGTGGACAATGTTGCCAGTGTGGCAGTGGCAGCAACTGTTGCTGCTGCCGTTCCTAGCAATGACACCTCAAGTGGCGACAATTCCAGTGGCAATGAGTCGGGCAACGATCATGTGCAACGTCAGGTGGCACTTGAGATGCGACACCAGGAACTTTTGAAAAAGCAAAAGCTCCTACAGGAGCAATACCAAAGATTGCAACAAATGAGCAAACTGCCCTCGGTGGATATATCCTCAACCACACAACCTACTGGATCTGGTCACACTGAAACAAATAGTATACAGCAAAAGATCGCTGCATTGAATTTAGCTTGCTTAGAGTCAGGTGGCAACACTGTCGCCACTTCTTCTACTGCTTCTGCTGCTGACAACTCAGCGCTGGCTACAAATGGTGTGTTGATCAGTGACGCTACGGGTGGTGTGGTTGGCGGTGGTGTTGGTGTTGGTGGTGTTGTTGCTGCTGCTACTAACAACACACAGCAGTCAAGCACAATGACCACTAAACAGGTGTACGAAACGGAAATACTCTAACACAACTGGAAATTGGCGTGGAGCGAAACTAAAATTGATATTTAACGAAACCCAGAGACAAAATAAATACATTGATATTTTCGGCTTTTGTTTCTCAAATTACAATTTGATTTATCTAAAAATTTGTGTCAAAATAGCCAGTTCCCCAATACATATGCCAGTGTTATGCAGCCCAAACCGTAGGAAGTTCAAATTTTGACACAACATGGCTAAGACAAATTCAACGTGAAATTAATTCTAGGCCAATTTGGACACTACTGATCTGTAACTGTCAACTTTAGCATAAAATATAAAAAAGCTATATTTATTTTTCAAATTTTTTAAATACATTTATATTTAAATTACACATTAATTTTTATAAATATGTGAAAAAATCTATTTAAAGTAGCTAAATTCACTTCCGATTTTTAACTATGTTATCACTTAAGTTATAAACCCGAAACACGAAATCTTAGGCAAAAAAAAAAAAGGAAAGTGCAAAAAATAAAATGTTAAAGCATTTTTCTCTGGGTGTACGAATATTGGGCCTATCTCTGTCACTTGCACGAATTTCTCTTCTCTCTCTCTCTCTCCCTCTATCTATGTATCTCTATCTTTTTCATGCTAAAAGACACAACCCGTAACATGTAAAGACTTCAAGTCCTTGGCTCTTTAATAATATCATGAATATCTCAAAAAGGAACGTTAATACTTAAGAAAATCATCAGTAATTATAGGTGTTTAATCTTAAAGTCATACATACGGCTAGTAAAGTAATTGTTTTGACAAATACACAAACAAATTAGTCTGTTTGCTTATAATTTTAAAAATTGTTAAATTGCAAGGAATCTTAACATTTTTATTTTGTTTTTAACTTGTTCTAAGAATCATAAAAAGCTATAATAAAATTAGATAATAAATAAATTGAGTTGTTTAGCTGGCTCGAGGTCTTGATATTTATTTTTAATTTTAATTGCCGATATATTTCGACCACCATCGGTAGTCGTCTTCAGGGCGACTATAATGAACATTTAAACAATAAAACATTAAAACATTGAAACTTATAGTTAATATTAATTCTATTTAAATAAATTAACATACATTCTATTTTTGGTTTTACAAGTCCGCTTTCGTCGGCTTGGAACTTTAAATAACAACGGAAGGCACGCCGGAAGCATAAATCAATAATCAACATGGTTTACGCAGAAATAAAAACTAATAAGGACTACAGCAACTTTAAACATATAATCAAAAAATTCCAACTTTTGTCTAAACGTTTAACAAATCTACGAACCAACACTAAATTCCTGTTAAAATGCAGAAAATCACGCATAATACCCAAATTCATACAGAACACAACCGCTTGCAAAACACTTTTTGGACAATACAAATACCTATCACGTAACATAAAGAAAAGTGTCCAAAGACATATTCATTTTTTCCATATAAAATTACTAAACATAATTATCAAAAACAACCACCAGCTACTAGCACAACATAACATACAGTTTCACAAAATCAAAACAACAATTAAACATCTGCTCAGCCACGACATTTCTGAAGCGTTTTTTGAGAGCGAGAGAGTGTTGTCCAACAATATAACAACAACGCTTACAACAAAACAGACAAAGAAATACAACAAGCTTAGAAACGAACGCAACAACAATATCTTAACTAACAACACTAGCAAAGAGTGGTTCGTCAACAACACGAAGACCAAAATTCCGCCTAACGTACAAGCACTTCTTTCGAAAGGCCCGAAGCTAGCGCTACCAGTAGATAAAGAGAAATTTCCTCTCTTTAAATACATAGCGGATGGAGAAGATCTTGTACAAACGATCAACAACCAAGAACAACAAGAAATTGCTAGAACGGAATTCTCTCTGATGCTAAAAGACAGTAAGACAAGAACAAAACTAAGTGCAAGGGACCACGCACTTTTAGATACAGTGGGACAGACGCGTATATTTCTCAACGAAAACAAACACATTTTAATTTTGACATCGGACAAAGGAAACAAGACTGTAGCTATGGATATAAACGACTATAAAGACAAAATGAATACTATATTACAAGACTTAAGCACATACAGAATTTTAAGACAGGATCCAACTTTCAGACTTCAAACAAAAAACAATACCTTAGTTGACAAGCTTTACAAACTGAAACTGATCACAAAAATGGAAAGAAATAAAATGACAACAACCACAGCACTACCACCCAGGATCTATGGTCTTCCAAAAATCCACAAAGAAGGGATACCGTTGAGACCAATATGCTCCTCTATGGGTTCCCCTTCATATGCATTATGCAAGTACATAGTTAATATACTGAAACAAGTTACGGACCAATCGACTTACAACGTTAAAAACTCTCTAACTTTCAAAGAAAGGATTAACAACACATACATATGCGATGATGAAATATTGATTTCTTTTGATGTTGTATCTTTATTTCCGAGCATACCCACCGATTTAGCCATAAACATCATCAGTAAAAAGTGGACGGAAATTGCAAAGTACACAGAGATTCCGAAACACTTATTCATGGACATCATCAAATTTTGCGTAACGGAAAACCGCTATTTTAAATATGATGACAAGATTTTCACCCAGCTCAAAGGAATGCCTATGGGATCCCCTGCTTCCCCTGTCATAGCAGATATAGTCATGGAAGATCTTTTAGACAGTACTTTGAACAAGCTTAATTACAAACCAAGATCCATAACAAAATATGTTGATGACTTATTTGCAATAACAAAAGAAAAGGAAATACAAAACACACTTAATGCACTAAACTCTTACAATAAACAAATCAAATTCACATATGAAATAGAAAAGGATGGAACATTACCATATCTGGATACAACTGTTAACAGAGTCGACAATATACTAAAACTAAAATGGTACAGAAAACCAACTTCATCCGGTAGAATAATTAATTACTACTCTAAACACCCCAAAACAATGATAATAAACACAGCACTCAGCTGTATTAATAGAATGCTAACTTTGAGCGATACCATATACCATGCAGACATCAAAAATCAAATAATAGACACGCTTAAAAATAACAATTTTCCTTACTACCTAGTAACATCACTTATTCAAAAACAACTACACAAAACACCCAAAGAACAACCAGAACAACCAAAATCATACAGATCACTTATTTATATACCCAATTTATCTGAAAGATTCAATAAATCAGATTGTTACGATAAACAAAGAATACAAATAGCACACAAGCCCACACTCACGACACAATATTTTTTCAATAAAACAAAAGATAAAATACAACCAATGGACAAAAGTAACGTAATATACAAAATACCATGCAGTGGCAACATTACAAATATGTGCAACAAAGTATATGTTGGCACCACAAAATCAAAATTAAAAACAAGGTTATCACAACATAAGTCAGACAGCAAACTCCGCCTACAAACACACATACAAAAAACAGCGCTAGCTACACATTGCGTAGAGAACGGACACACCGCAAATTTAAAAGATACAAAAATATTGCAACAAGAACAACACTACAAAAAACGTTACACCCTGGAAATGCTACATATAATAAACACACCAATAAACCAACGACTAAACTACAAAACAGATACAGACAATTGCGCTCATATTTACCGACACTTACTACACAAAAATCAGTCACAAACTCCAAGCCGACGAAAGCGGACTTGTAAAACCAAAAATAGAATGTATGTTAATTTATTTAAATAGAATTAATATTAACTATAAGTTTCAATGTTTTAATGTTTTATTGTTTAAATGTTCATTATAGTCGCCCTGAAGACGACTACCGATGGTGGTCGAAATATATCGGCAATTAAAATTAAAAATAAATATCAAGACCTCGAGCCAGCTAAACAACTCAATTTTTACCAATTAGAAAGGTCGCCAAACCAACCAATTTATAATAAATAAATACTTTATTACTTTTGCAATCTAAAATATGTGAATTTCTAATTCGATCAAAACAGTTACTTGACTAACTGTATGTATATACATATATACACATACTTACATACATTTGGTGTGCTTGTAAATGTATGTAAATATATTTTGACAAATGAAAATCAAAACTTAACAATAAATAATAATTAAATATATACAAATGTGCACACTTCTAATGAAATATACATACATGTTTATATACTTATGTACGTGAATACATTACATGTTGCACAGTTAGCCAAGAAAAAGTTTTGACAAACCAAAATATTATTTATTTTTAAAAACATTAAAATTCAATAAACATAATTTTAAAATTTTTAAAGAAAACAAGACAAGAATAATAAAATAAGACTAAGACTTGACTAACTGTATATTATATTCAGTGTATTTCTGCGGTTTGTTCTCATTTTCAAGTATACCCAAAAATTTTGGAATTTTTTTAGTTTTTTTTTTTTAATATGCAAATAATGAAATATTTAAGAAATATTTGGTTCTATTATTTATGGAAATAAAAAAAAATAGAAATACAAGAAATT
The DNA here is from genome assembly GCA_951394115.2 of Drosophila phalerata. NCBI lineage: Eukaryota > Metazoa > Arthropoda > Insecta > Diptera > Drosophilidae > Drosophila > Drosophila phalerata. The sequence goes on along the minus strand of OX596006.1, from coordinate 50,044,278 downwards.
AAAATATAAAAAAGCTATATTAATTTTTCAAAATAGAATATACAGTATTTTTAGTTTGTCAAATTTTTGTATTTCTATAATTTATTTTTTTATTTCCATAAATAATAGAACCAATTATTTCTTAAATATTTCTTTATTTGTGAATAAAATAAAACAAATAAAGCATGAAAAAACTAGCAACGTTCTTTTTTCTTATTTTTTTATTAAGATATAAAGATTTTGTAATTTGGCAAAACAGTAACTTGAGTAACTGTATGTGGTGTTTTATTGTTGTTCCCGAAAATATTAAACACTGCATATAAGAATGTTTAGTGTTTAGAATAAAATGAACCCAATTATCCACAATGTAATTACACAAAATACGAGTATGTGTTATATATAGTATAAATATATTGTTGGCAGGCGACAATTATAATTATCGGGTCAAAAGCTCAATAATTAGTTAGACACAGAAATGGCACAGTAAAACATCACAAGACAACATTGAAACCATACTATTTACATATTATATTAACGTTAATATATTTCATAATTTGGTATGGGATGTGAGACTGATAGTTTTATATATGTAGGTCATCAATAAATATATACAAAAAAAAAAAACATACTTAAATAATGCATATGTACATTCGTTTATCTTGTTAGTAACCTAAACTAGCTAATTTTAAACCCGATTTGGACTTACTCTTTCCAATTATTAAGAAAAATTTAATTAAACTCAAGTTTGAAGTAATGTTTTTGTTAAGTCATCTTGCAAAAACAAAAAAAAAAAAAAATATAATTATCGAATAACATTTTTGGGAAGAGACCAATATATTTCGGAATACCGAAAGTATATTATATATGTTGTTGTTTAATCGCATATCCATTTAATGGATTAATTTTTAGACAATTTATTCTGTGCATTTAGATTATTTCATTATATTAAAAAGTTGTCATATTTTTTATTAAATTTATAATTGAGTTGTTTATACTATGATTCTAATTTGCTTGATATAGTCGAAACATCGCATAGTTGATTATTTTTAAAAAATGCATACGCATAGGTTTTTACAATGTTTTTAGCAAATCAAAATATTTTTTAATTTATTGAATAATGCATATATATATATAAAAATAATGTATGTACATAGATACATACTCGTATATGTCAACATTTTAAATATGAATTCAGTATTACACTTAAACTATAAGCATTAAATGTACATATATATACATATTACACAAAAATTTGTTGCACTTACACCAAAAGTTTTTATATGAATTTAAAAAGCATTTTCCGCAAAATTTTGACACAATTTTATGTATTTGAATCTTTGTATGTTTATATAAATTTTTATTTAACTTGTTCTAAGTATGCATATATATTAATATATAAACTTTATTTATATGTATGTGTACCTAGAACTTAAAGTCATAAGTCCGTTGATGTTTGACGTAGATGGAATTGTAAAATGCAAAAATATTTCCCTGATTAAGAACAAAATAACACAAAAACACAGTGAAATAACCTGTAACAGTGGTGAACATTTATAATTTTAAATTTAAAAATATATATAGAGTCGAACTACCCTAACTCAAATCACCATTATCCAAAGAAAATGTTCGACTTATGGAGATTTTCGAGTTATGGAAGCAGAATTGTTTGCTCAGTAATCGCTATTACCTCTAAACTTGGTTCGAGTTAGAGAAAATTCGAGTTATATACGTTCGAGTTACGAAAGTTCGACTGTATATATCTTTTAAGTTTCATTAACTATCATAACTCATTCATTTTTAAATTTGTAAACACACACATATAGGAAAAACATATTTATACACATTGATATTTCAAATAATGGAAGCACTTTCTTTAATCAAATTATTTTTTATTGTTTTTTTCAAGAAAATTTTAACGAATATATGTATAAAAACAAAAGAAAAAACATTTTAAAATCACGCAAGGAAAAAAGAATAATTTAAAATTTTAATGCATTGATTAGAGCATTAAGAAACTACATACATACTGTTTATATATATATGTAAAAGTATGTGAATAAAACATAATAAAACTTATTAAGTAAACATAACATACAAGTAAACATAATTATAACAAATATATTGTAATACGAACGAATCGACAAAAATCAATGAATGTATTGAATGTTTGTATGTATGTATACGTAAATGTTTTTCTTATAAAGCACACACTCAATCACACACACACACACACATAGACACACGCAGCAATACTTAAAGTAAATCTACATTCATAGGGGCCACAGACAGCAAAACCAACCGAAAATCTCCCAAATTTTCATACATTTTTGGGAGATTTCCGGTTGGTTTCGATTTTTGGGGCACCCCTAATTTAGTAGGTATTGTAAGCATTAATGCAAATACTGAAAAAAAAATAAATTTAAAAAAAATTGACATCGGAAATCATTATGCATATGAAGATATAAAAATAAAGTGCGCATATTTTTTTTTTCTTAAAAATATTATAATAATTAAATTACAAGAAACCACAACAATAAATATCATACGCAAAGTCCGAATACCCAGCAATGTTGATTTTAATGGTGTATGGTACGTACGAGGGGGAACCCATTGCGAAAAAAAAAATTTTATACTAATTACGATTTAAGGAGTTGATTAAAAGTGAAAACTTTAGATTTAAAATTTTCAACTTTCAAAATTCCCGAATTTAATAATATTTGAATACAGAATGAATTTAGAGGCCATGTTATGATGAAAATGACATTCTGCTTGAAAATCGATTAAGTTTTGCCAAAGTAATGACAGTTCAAAGTTGGTGAAGCCTCTGAACTAGCAACTTTACAAGTCAAAATTTATCTTCAATGATGACATGATTTTTTACAAGAAAATTAAAGGTCTCAGAATCAAGTTTAAAGTGTTGTTTTATACTAATTATGATATAAAGAGTTGATTAAAAGTGAAAACTCAAGATAAAAAATTTTGAATTTTTAAAATATCAAAGGGGGGACCCTTACCATCAAAATCAACCATGGCTAGAATGATGAAACATAAAAAATTGTTCTAAATGAACGAAATTTAAATGCAGAATGAATTTAAAGGCCAAACCATGAACAAAATGACATTCTGTTTGAAAATCGCTTTAGTTTTGACAAAGTTATGAAAGTTTGAAGTTGGTCGCAACTTTTCAAGTCAAAATTTTTGTCCAATTTTCCATGATTTTTTACAGAAAAATGAAAGGTCTCAGAATCAAGTTTAAAGTGTTGTTTTATACTAATAATGATATAAGGAGTTGATTAAAAGTGAAAACTTGCGATTTAAAATTATGAATTTTCAAAATATCAAAGGGGGGACCCTTACCATAAAAATCGAATTTTTAAAAAAAATATTTTTTTTAAGAAATTAATAAAATTTGAATGCAATATGAAATTAGAGGCCAAATTATGACCGAAATGACATTCTGTTTGAAAATCGGTTCAGTTTTGACAAAGTTATGAAGGTTTGAAGTTGGTCGCACTCTTGACCAAACAATTTTTCAAGTCAAAATTTTTGTCCAATTTTCCATGATTTTTTACAGAAAAATGAAAGGTCTCAGAATCAAGTTTAAAGTGTTGTTTTATACTAATTACGGTATAAGGAGTTGGTTAAAAGTGAAAACTTGAGATTTAAAATTATGAATTTTCAAAATATCAAAGGGGGGACCCTTACCATAAAAATCGAATTTTTTAAAAAAATATTTTTTTTAAGAAATTAATAAAATTTGAATGCAATATGAAATTAGAGGCCAAATTATAACCGAAATGACATTCTGTTTGAAAATCGGTTCAGTTTTGACAAAGTTATGAAAGTTTGAAGTTGGTCGCACTCTTGATTAAACAATTTTTCAAGTAAAAGTTTTCGTTCAATTCCCATGATATTTTACAGAAAATTAAAGGTCTCAGAATCAAGTTTAAAGTGTTGTTTTATACTAATTATGATATAAGGAGTTGATTAAAAGTGGAAACTCAAGATTAAAAATTTTGAATTTTCAAAATATCAAAGGGGGGACCCTTACCATCAAAATCAACCATGATCAAAATGACATTCTGTTTGAAAATCGCTTCAGTTTTGACAAAATTATGAAAGTTTGAAGTTGGTCAGAATTGGGTCCCAGCCACATTACAAGTCAAAATTTTTGTCCAATTTTCCATGATTTTTTACAGAAAAATGAAAGGTCTCAGAATCAAGTTTAAAGTGTTGTTTTATACTAATAATGATATAAGGAGTTGATTAAAAGTGAAAACTTGCGATTTAAAATTATGAATTTTCAAAATATCAAAGGGGGGACCCTTACCATAAAAATCGAATTTTTAAAAAAAATATTTTTTTTAAGAAATTAATAAAATTTGAATGCAGAATGAAATTAGAGGCCAAATTATAACCGAAATGACATTTTGTTTGAAAATCGGTTCAGTTTTAACAAAGTTATGACAGTTCGAAGTTGGTGAAACCTCTGAACTAGCAACTTTACAAGTTAAAATTTATCTTCAATTTGCCATGATTTTGTACAGAAAAGTGAAAGGTCTCAGATTCAATTTTAAAGTGTTGTTTTATACTAATTACGATATAAAGAGTTTATTAAAAGTGAACACATGAGATTTAAAATTTTCATTTTTGGTTCTTAAGAATAATTAATTTTGTTTTCGTTTTTGGTATTAAAGAGTGGATAGTTTTAGTTATTTCCTGTTTATAGGCAGGAAAATATGCGTAAAAGACGTAATGCTATACCACTAAAAAAAAGAGAGTATGACAGATATTAAAGATATATGTATGTATTTATGTAGAGAAGACACATTGAAATCGATAAAAAGCTATACACCGTCATGGTCGAGTGTTACAATAGGATATGTGTTTACATCTATGTTATACATAATATAATATATTAATGATATATGTTGGCTATGATTCACACAGCCAGTCACAGGGCAGCTTTGGCATCTTGCTAGCTGGCCAAGGTAAATACCCCGCTGTCTTAAAGACCCAATAATCGAACGAAACCTTTGTGATCAGGGCGAGTAGTAATATAATTTCAGCTGCTATAAGGTAGTATATATAGTCCGTCCAGTCGGGAGGCGACTGACACAGTTTACTCTCTTGCAGCTCAATGACACTTTGGGGCAAATTTCGGCATCTTATATCCATATAATCGGGTATATCGGTACTGCGTTCCTTTAGCCAATTTTGCAGAGTCTTAGCCGAATTGCAATCACACTGCAATCTATTTTCCGCTAAATAAATTCGTCGTCCATCCGTATCCATTAAAGCATTGTTTAAAAAATATTCAGGAATCTGAAATAATTTAATTATGTTATTAATCAAATGTTAAAGTTTGCAATGGTTTAACCAGATACCGTATAGATTATCTTAATATATTGTAAAAAAATGTTTGTACTGACTAAATCATTCACTGACAAAGTATTCAAGTATTCATTTAAAATAAGTTATTTTAAGCAATTTTAAATATTGGTTTGTGCATTTCAATTCTATTCTTTATTTTACTATAACAATTCCTAATCTTGAATATTAAAAATTGAAAATTACTATTATTTAAATTTTAAATATAAAAAATTAAGACAAAGATTTATTTCATGATTTTTGGGTTTAAATTCTGTAAACATATAATTTTCATTACGATATCTAGTTTAAAATTGAATATTTCTTTTACCTTGCTCAGCGAATTGTTGCGCATGTAAAGCCGTTGAAAATGCTCAATGAACTTGGTGCCTTCAAATTCATAAATTGAAGAAATCTGATTGTTATCGGCAACCAGCTTAACAATATTGTAATATGTTGGATTTGTATGAAAATGATCTCCTAGTGTGCTGATTCGGTTGTTGCTAATGTTGAGGGTAAACGTATTGTCCGGCAGTTGAGGTGGTAGTTCAATCAATCCAAGATTGGAACAATCAACATTACATACAGTCTTTGATTGATCGTTTTGTATGATCATAATGTTATATTTATTGCAGGAACAGTTTCCATAATTCGGTATATTTGGACACTCTGTGCCACATTTCTTAATGCTCTCCAGATTTTTAACCGACACGTAATCCGTGGAATTGAACCACTTATGTGTGGCATTAAACAAACAGAAGGAACCCTCCGGATTCACAAAGTTGAACGAGTCCGCATTAATGATCTCGTTCAGCGGTTCACAGAGCATTCGCATATTGCCACTGAAAACACGTCAAAATTAATAAATACCAAAACAAATAAAAAATACAAATTTTAAAATTAGTTTTTTTCTTTTTTTTTTTTTTTGAAGTCCAAAAAACACTAAATTCGTCACAAAATTTTATATATCTTGTCTTCGACGTATGATTTGAGTAGTGATGTGTGGCCTAATAATAGAATTCCCAATTTTGTCTTAACCAACTTTTTTTTTATATCCCAATTATATTTTCCTAATTTCTAATTGCGTAATTCCTAAGATTGACTTTTTCTAATTATTGTCTTCCCAATTGTGTTTTCCTAATTTTTATTTCCTAAAACCAATATTCCCAATTTAGGCCTTTCCTAATTTCTGTCACCCAAAATTTTTCTTAGTACAATTTTCTATTTTGATTTTCTATCTTTTTTATCTTTGTTTCATTAAATATTATTCCTAGATTTTTTCTATCTTTCTGTATTGGCTTAAAAAATATTCGGTATTTATATGATCTAAAAATGTACCTAATATCCAAGGCAATGTTCTTGTTCTGGTTTCGATTTGGCACCCGCGACAAGAGGTTATTCGCTATGCCGAAGAACTCTAGATGGGGCACATCCTTGACAGCCCGATGGTTTATTTCCAAAATGCCGTTATTTGAAAAGTCCAGACACCGCAGCTTGAGGGAGTGACGCGGAAATGTGCTTGTCAGCTGCGATATGTTGCCGTGTGTCATCGCTAACGATTGCAGTGATCGATATATTGAGTTCGATAAATCCAAGGCGGTTGCCGTGAGATTGCGCACATGGAGATTTGTCCACTTGGAGATGTTGCTGCAACTTGAGATCATCGAGATATTTGGGATGTTGCAGCAGTACCAGGAACCGGCTTTTGTCGGGTGCTCACGACACTGGCAACTATTGTTGTCGCGATTCTCATAATTCTGCATTTGCGATGTTTGATTTTCACCCGTCTCCGATAAAGAAGAAGCTGAAGAAATCGGAGCAACACTATCGCCAGTTTCCGTACCGCCCTTGACAACTCTGTTATCCGCATCCTTATTTGGCTCGGAAGACGCGTCTTTCTGTTGATGCCAATTCGTGCATAGTTCTTCCTCGGCATAAAAACAACTTCTCCGATATTCAGGTAAATCTGTTGTTGTTGGTGTTGTAACCGCAACCGATGGCGGTTGTATTGTTGTCGTTGTTGTCGTCACTGCGACCGTTTCCGGTTTATCGCCAACTACACCGTTTGGCTTCTCTACATTCTGTTGCTGGTTCACAGCCGGAGTGACTACTGTAGCAAACGGCGCCTCAATCGATGCTGTTACTGCGGCAGCAGTTGAGGGAGTAGCTGAATCGGTAAGCGTCAAAGGCGGTGTTGTTGTTGCCGCTCTCATTGTGGCCAATTGTGACGCGGATTGTGCGCTTGCGCCCCATTGTACAAGCCATAGTATTAGCAACCACTGTAAGAAAACAAGCAGTGTATAGACATTATGATGACCTGTACTTGTGATGTACAAATAAGTTTCACACAAAATAAAAAATAAAATATTTTGTTAAGAAATTAAAAAAAAAAAAGCGGGGATAAAAAGCAAGAGTTAAATATTAGAAAAAAGGAATCGTAAATTGGAAAATAAAACTGAAAATAATATTCAGATTTCAAAAAAAAAAAGGGAACAATAAATATGGATGACAAAAATTAGGAATACTGTTATTAGGAAAACACAATTTTATAATCGCTAGTAGTGTCGGTTGCTCATGAGTGAATGAACACAAAAGAGTTGCTCTGTGAAGTGGGCAAGTGAACATGTTTCTTCCGAGATGTTCTTTTTTTGCACACTTCCTCTTTCTTGCTCAGTTGCTCTTCCTTGCTCAGTTGTTCTGTTTTGCTCACTTTTGTATACCTTTTAAGTTTTTTTTTTCTTGCTCATTATTGCTCACTTTTACGCACTTTGCTCGAGTTCTCTGCGCTCCTAGTTCGGTAGGTCAATTTGCATTCTTTCTCATCTGGGCGTTTGTTTTCATGAAAAATACACGATTCTTCAATAATCTCCAAAGTTAAATATTAATTATTTTTTTTCAGAAAGTTGATAATTAGAGAGTATGGCGAACTATTTGGTTATTAAGTTTGGCTTCAACTTTTCAAATTACTATTATTTTTAATTTATTTTATATTATCACAAATTAAAGACTCATGTTAAAGAGTCATGGGAGATCGTGCATTTCGATAACATTATTTGGCCACGCTTGGTGTTTGTTTACATTTTGTAATGATTTTAATTAGCATAATGTCAAAAGCTTCTTGCATTTCAAGAATGGATAGTTTAATAACTATATTTTTAATTAAAAATAATTACTAAAAATGTCCCAGATGGATGACAGCTCAGAAAGGGCTGTTAGATTTGAAGCTAATGCACTAAAATAGCATAAAAAACGCAGATAATAAAGAAGCTGTTAATGTGTAAAATTGCAACTTAAGCATTATAAACAAAATTACTATTATTTTAAATATACTATTTTGTAACCAAACTATTAATAAAAAGTCTAAGAAAAACAGTTTGCACACTTTCATTTTTCAATATGTGTTTACCAGCCATTTTTTTAAATTCTCGAAATCAAAATCAAATCAGTGTGCAAAAAAGGTCGTTCCTGAATCAAAATCAAATCTGAATCGGTTACAGGAATCCCACTACTAACCGCTAGTCAAATTAAACGACGAACACAAAATTTAAGAATATTTTAAATTTAAAACAGGGTGACACACAATATATTTATATGTAAACTCTCTTGATTTTATGAACAATGATTTGACAAAATTTTATGTCGTTTAGCTTGTAGAAAAAACTTTGAAAAGGACGAATAAAAATGTTTTAGTTTTTTTTCTAATTTTTTTTTTTTTTTTTATATATTTTCTTCCTAATTTAGTTTATATTAGGTTGTGGGAAAATAAGTCCATTTAAGTTTATTTATAATGGTTTGGATTGTCCGATTTAAGTCAAATATGTCCCATTTTGTTCAATGACTTGTTTCCATTTTAAGGATAGTCTTAAGATTCACTCTCGAAGAAGCTCTAGTTTCACGGTCTTCAATAGATTGATTTTTTTTTGCCAGTAAGACAATTTTGTAAGGTTTGTGTGTACATTCACACTAAATTATATTAGGTAAGCTAAAGCATAACAAAGTTGACACACAAAACAATAATGGATTACTTTTTGCCCAAATTAATATAATAGAATTCCTGAATTAAATGCTTCCTCGTTTGGATTTCCCAATTTGCATTACCAAATTGTCGTAGCTCAAGAAATATATTTCGTCATTCGTATAGGAGAATTATGTACAACAATGAAGGTGGAGAGCAGAGCAATTTTTTTTTTATTGATATTGTATTGTTTTCCGATAGCGAGGACAGCGGGAAACTCAAATTGTATTTACTCTTCCGCTGGCTGCATTCTGTTTACACAGTTAATTAGCGCCTGTAATTCGATAAGGGTTCACTTAGTATATAGCTTATATCTTATAACTTATAACTTATAACTTATGGCAGGGCTTGGTCTGCGGTTACTGCAAAAAGGGGTCAATGTAAATGTACACATTAACAATGCTCCTATGTATATAATATATACATACATATTTACTAAGCTAGCCGCGCCTTAACTGAAACATTCAGACAAAAAGACATCAAGAACTATTAGCAAGGGTTAGGAAAACTAATCGAAATCGACTGTGAGAGACCCTGTAAGTCAGAGATTAAGCTCTTAACTGTTAACCGGTGTTCACCGATTGAATTGGAAGCCGCGAAAAAACCTACTCACTTAAACGAAACCAAAATATTTGAAGCCAAATCAACCGTATGGTAACCGATTCATATATGTATATCGGATAGAGTTGGTGAAATCATGCATTAAATTTAATTATGATGTTAAAGTGTAATCATGTAATCATGGTTCTTCAACCTAATTTAATTTGAGTAATAATCTCATTTGTTTTCCAATTGAAAAATTTGTTGTTTAACTATTAAACAAATTGCCGCATTTTTTGGACTAATTTTTTTGTATATTTAAATACATTCACACAATAAATAATTATTGATATGTCTATATTTATTCAGCAACTATATATAGGCTCTGCAGTTGATACTGATCACGAACATATATATACTTAATAAATTCCCATTTCTCATTTCTACTTGGACAAATTTAATGGACCCGCCATACTTTAAAGGTACAGGGTCTAAATAGCAGCATTTCAATTTACATACATACTCATGCAATGAATAAACAAATGTATGTAAGTATGTATATGAAAACCAATATACAGTAAGTCAAGAATGTGCTTTGACCACGGATTAAAGCCGTAATCGAAACCGTAACTTTTTATCCTAACCAAAACAACAATTTTGTACTGCACTGAAATCGTAAAATCGTATTTATTTAATCCGTAATAACCGATCAATAACCGATTCATATATAACGGTTAGCATCGGTTCAATTAAGCATTAAATTCATTTATGTAGTTAAGAGGAAAAATCATCGTTTCTTAAATTAATTTTTATTTTAAATTTCAATATTGATCTTATTTAAAAGTTTAGTTTTTAATCAAATCATTTTTGTAAACATAACAGAAACTCTCCAATATTCTATTCCCTTGTTTTGAAAAAATTTCACATGTTTGTTTTTTTATTTATAAATAAAAGTAAAATTCGATGAAAATTTTTAAATTTTTTTCAAGGGAAATAGTGTAAGATTTTGGTTTGGTCAAAATATTTTCTTCATTAACTGTACTAATTCACGTATTATAGTGTAACACTTTTGCGCTAATTCGGCAATTAATTAACAAAATTCGATTTGATAGCAACGCAAATTTTGATAAAAAGGTTATTATTGTTTGGCAAATAGTCGCAATGAACATTTGCTAATCAATTTTAAAGCCATAATCAATTTATGAATGTATGTATGTAAGTATGTTAAATACACATGTATAGTGAGTCAAGTAATTGTTATTACTAGCAAAACAAATAATTACAATTTTAGTTTTTATTTTACAAATAATTAAACCAAATGGCTGTAATTTATTCTTTTTTTTAAATTTGTATTTGAAATTTATGTGAACTATCAATTTTGACAAAACATTTACTTGACATACTGTGCATTTATTGTACCTATGTTTGTGTATATAAATATGTATTTATATATGTATGTATGTTTGTGCGTATGCGCGTTTGACTTACATCTTTATAAGCGATCATTGCATTTAATTACAACAACACTGAGACTTGTTAAAATTTGCGATTATATTTTCGAGAGAAAATAGTACGATCACATTTTAAAACACTCTGTATTTATTTCATTTGCCTGGGCATAACTAATATAAATACACCACAAAAAAATATAATTCGTTAAAAAAAAAAAACACTACATTGGCTCGTTTATTTTATATAATAACGAATTTATTTATATCTATAAATATCTACAACAGTATATAATTCAATCAAATAATAACAAAAAGTCGTATAAAAACAAGACACTGGTCTGTGCGTGTGAATGTGTTATCGACAACAACGCAAGGCAACAATGTTTTTAAAATAAAGAATAACCAAAAAAAAATACCAAAACAACACGCAGATTAATGTACTAAAAAATGACAAAACTGTATTTTTATACCTTGTCGATCTTCTGCACTCTTTTATCAAAATGCAATCAATTACATGTTGAGCTCTTTTATGTTGTTATATCTTAATCTCTTTCTTCAAATTGTGTGAAAATTAATAATAGTAACAGCTGGGGATATTTGGTTTAATTTGCTGAATAAGATTAATCGTTAATATTTTGGCTGTGAACTAAATAAACCAAGAACAAAGTTCACGAATAACTGATTCAGTTCAAAGGCTCATCTTAATAAATCGTTCAATTGAACTTTTGCAAATAAGATGGCACTACTTTAATTAAAGATGGCAAGTATCCAAGCAAGTAGCGATATCCGATATAATATCGTATGTAATATCATATCAACAATATCGCATTGAATATCGTTTAGTTTCCCGATAAAATATCGCCAATTAATATCGATACCGACACTTCGAATGCCATCGCCCAAAATCAAATTCAAAATTAGCCCCTAACCCAGCCATAAATAACTATAAAACTAATAACAACTGCCCTATTCATGATTTAGCTATTAAAATATTAAATCAAATTAGTAAATAAACTCCTGCAGTTACTAAAGTTGAAGAGTGAACTAAAGCTAAATATCGTTTAGTTTCCCGATAAAATATCGCCAATTAATATCGATACCATTTCGAATGCCATCGCTAATAATTGTTCTTTGTCCTCTGACGCGGCAACAGTTCGTTTTATTAATAAACAATAAAAATAAAAATTAAATCGCCAACAGCTAAAAGCAGAGCTTATACAAAAAACGTTATGATAAGAGTGTAAATGTAAAATAAACGCAATTATTTGTACACTTTCACGATATTAAAATTTTTTTTGTTATTGGGCACAAAACTGTGTAAATTGCATCAAATCAAAACCATAAAGAGTGAGAGGAAGAGACAGAGAGAGAGAGAGCAAAAACAATGCCAATCGACACACGCGAATTAATGGAAGCGATTGCAATCGTAGCTGATGAGCAAAATGTTCGAGTTGCAGTCAAACAATCTGGAAAGGGAACTGCGATTTGTGCTGCCTGCTGTTTTGCCGGCGGCTTATTAATGGGTCCCGTTGGACTGGCCGTGGGTGGCGCTGCTGGCGGCATCGCTGCCTATAAGATGACCAGTGGTTAGTATTGTCTCACAAATGTGTGCCCACTAAATGGGCTATGGTACATTCCAGTCCAGTCAGAGACAAAAGTGTGTGCTTGTTTAACACTGGTCTGACGAGTCCTGGGAATTGCTGACGCTGGAATGTGTGCTGCATCTACACTGCGTCACATTCCCAGGCACAAGTCACATTCAGTGTTGTCAAAATAAATTGCACAAAATAAATTGTCAAAATAAATTGCACTGACAAAAAAAAAAAAAAAATACATTAAGCTGGGTATGGACATAAAAAAAAACCTATAATCTAAATGTCAAAGATCAAATTTGAATGGATTTGACTTTTAGCGCATAGCTTTTATCCCATGTCCATACCAAGCTTTAAGACCAAAAAATAAAAGTCGTATAAATAAAACTCTCGCAAAAATCTTTATCAGAGGTGCCACAGATATCGAGACCAACCAAAATCGTATTCTGTGGCACATATATCTATATCTACTAATCCTAATTTTGTTTTAATCCCAACAGGAACGTTCAGACCTCTGGGAGAAGTAATACTAAACGATTTGACGGACACACAGAGGGAACAGCTGGTACAGCATGTGACAAGGGCTGTTGCCGATATACATCCAACCGATATCGTGATGCTAATACCATTAATCACTCAAAACGCATCGATTCAACAGGTTGTCCTCAATACAATCATGTCCTATGCCACAAATGAGCTACGAATGCAGATCGTTGACTGATATCCGATCCGATTTTGGCCTATATTTTAAGGACTAGCCATAAACAATTGTGCCTGTAACTATAAATGAAACACTGCACTGTAAAAATGTTAATGTAAAGATTTAGCCAATGTTACATATATGTATAAATACGTAGACTTATGGTACCTCATACGAATTCTGAATATTGCATGCGTCGTTTTATACTAATTACAAGACAAGAAGTTGATTAAAAGTGAAAACATGAGATTCAAAATTTTCTTTTTTCAATATTCCAAAGGGACCCTATGGTATTACAATCAAAACCCAAATCTGAAGGGAAAATCTTTTTTTTTAACGAAATAAATAAACTTTTAATAATAAATGCCTAAGATATATAGTACACATAATTGTTATAAATTATAAATTTATTATAAACAAGTATTTTTTCTGCTATTCCCACTCGACATTCACTTGATCCCAGTCGTCCACAAAGGGCTGATCAATGGTCTCGATTAAGAGACCACAGTAGAAGCAATCGGCAGCGAGTATTTCCTCGATTTCCGTCTTGAGATCGGATCGCTTCTTCTGCTGTTCAGGTGTGTGAGTCGCTAATGCGATTGTCTGCGCCATTAGAGTCTCCATTTCCTGTTTTAGCATTGTCAATCGGCGACTTCGTTCCTTGCTTAATATGGGAATCACCTGTTTCTCCAAGCAGTCACTGTGGAACTTATGGCCACAAATAAACACAAAAAATGGCTTAACCAGCAGAATCAAATCACAGATGTCACACACACTCGATGAATCGATTCCAATATTATGTGACCTCAGTTGACGCAGTTCCTTGCAGACAACTTCCGAGTGTTTTCTGGACTCGGACATCTCTTTTTGCAGCGACTGTATGCGTTCATTGTAATCCTAAGCGATAAGAATGATCAATTACTTAACATTTTGGGGACATACTTTGTCACGAAATATGTAATGCTTTAAAGGAAGCAGTATTTCAAGTCACAAAAATATATAGTTTAGAAGAATATGCATTTTTTAATATGTAATGCAAAATATATAAATTGTTTAATATTTTATGCAAAAATACATTTATTTTTACCTTTTTATGCAACAATAAACATATCATTTAATTTTTATGTAAAATAATATATTTTGCCCTATTTGCATAAGAGACACAAGCGACAAAAACCAATTTTTACAGGAGAGATTTTTGAATTATCGCGTGTCGTGTTTCGAATTCCATATTATAAATCGATGCATAGATTAATAAATGATAAGTTTTCTTTATTGTAAGGGTCAAACTCACTTGTAGTGCTTTACAGATGGCCTCTTTGAAGTTATCGATCTTCTCAAAGTCGGAGAAGAATGGCAAGAGATCCTCAATTCGCAACAATTTGCATTCATTTAGTAAACTCAGCGCCTTTTTCACATCATTGGTGCCCTTAATGTCATGATAGGCTGCAATTCAAATAGTACCCATATCGTACCCATAACTAAATAAATTCAATGGGTATTCAATATTTACCAATTCGTAGCCATAAGATGCGTTTTGTCTCCTCATCCTGTGGTTTCTGTGCAGTCTCCTTGGCTAATTTCATGTCAAATTGAAGCGCCAAATCGACAGCCGTTGTCCACATGCACAGCATACACTGCAAGAAAACACAGGCGACCTTCACATTGAGTTCGGTGCAGACCTTTAAAGCATAGTGTATGTCATAGTGCACTAAGGATTCATCCCGTCCTTGAATCTCCAGATATTTCATCAGCAACTTTGGCTCATATTTTGCATAGATATGTAAGAGGAAATTATGTATGGCATCGTTGGTTGTATTCAACTTATACACTGCAAATTCCAGATACCGCATCACCTGTTCCCTCTGCTCCTCCGTCTCCATTACCACCAGAGTGGGCACAACTTTGGCCACCTCCAGTTTGGACCCCTGTGCCATCAGAGCATCAATTGTTGGCTTTGGCAGATGCTCCATTAATTGAGGTGCATATTTATAGTATAAATTAAGATCACGCTGCTTGGTTAGAGTTTGTAGAGCTTCCGCATATCGATCAGCTTTTAATTGCTGTCCAATCACCTCCTCATAATCACTTATCGATATCGCAAATTGTGCCAGATTATGCGGATCCGCATGCTGACCGATCAATTGTTGCACTGCTGTGCGCTGCTGACTCGTGCATGAAAGCACCGCTGATTCATGCATGAATTCGTCGTACTCCAACTGCCAGGCTTCACGCCATGCTTTATCCTTGCCTGGCATATTTATTTGCGTCAGATACAGATCGATTAGCCAGATGATCAGGGCCTTAACGATTCCCTATTAACGATTCGAAATTCGATAAGCATTACTCAGAATTAGGAAATGTGCATATGAAAATTAGGAACGCAATATTAAGAAAATGAAAAATTTGAAAAAGTTAAAATCAAATTCATTAAAAAACGATTCATGTTTAATAAAAGGTTTTTGATGCTGTCTTTTGAACTTTTTGTTACTAAGAAAAGGATATACTATTTTGTCGAGCCATTTATCTCATTATTCAAATTTTTAATTTTTCTAATTTTTGTATTCCCAAATGTGTTTTATTATTTTGTATTTTCGAGTAACAATATAACTAGATTTGCATTATTTTTGGTATTTCAAACTTTTGCTTCCATATTTTTGTACTTAGTTCAATATCTGAAATTATAATTGCTTTTTGCTTCCCTATCTTGGTTTTCTAAAATGTTGTTCCCAAAATTGTATTTTGTGTTTTGCTTACCGATTTAACCGCATCCGTTTCCTGACTTCCCTCCGCCTCCGCCTCCACAGTCCCCGCTGCCGTTCCCGTTGTCGTCTCAACTCCTCCCATCGTTAATTTGCTTAATCGCTTCTTAACATAGTTGATGATAGGGCGTTTATCTGTCAGGATCATGAATTTCAGGCACACTTTCTCAAAGGTCTCTTCGGTTTCCGCATAATAGTTGGCGGCTACTTCGTAGGCTCCGTCCTTGAAGGCCGCATCCGCTCGTTGAGCTAGTACCAATTGCAGATTCTCCGGAACTTCGGCTGCATGTGCCGTGGCCAGTTCATACTGACCTAGGATAAAACACAGATATGTTCTTGATCAAGTGTCGATTGATTAAAGTAAAGAGATTAGGAAAATCGGAGAATTCAAAAAAAAAAACTTTTCTGTTATGCCGAAACCGAAAAACCGAAATTATTCATTCATGTATATCGGTCAATACCCGTTCAATCAAGCATAAAATTTAACAAAAAATACAACTTAGTTTGCTCAAGTTCAAACATTAATTAACAATTCTGCGATGAAATTCTGTTTATTTTCTTTTTACTTCAAAAGCTCAATGATTTTAAGATGTCTAATCGTTATTTGTGAAGGTTAATATGCTGTGAGCCACTGTATATTTTATATTTAAATATTTGAATTGTATAGAGTAAGATTCTAATTCTACTAATCTTTTAATATCTTTCGTCATTTTTTAAACTCACAATATCAAAAACTAATCTGTGAAACGGATTAATATATTCCTAAATATAATCTGAATCTAATCTGAATCGGGTTCAGGAATACTATTATTATTTGTATAATATTATATTATATTTTTTAGCCATGATATTGATATTAAATCAAGTAAACATATTCTTTCTTAACGTACAATCAAAAAATCAGTATCTTTACTATATTAATATGGGAATAAATTAATAGAGTATCGATAGTCCTCTATGTACTGACCCTTATTCAAATAAATCCGCCATATGTTCCGCTCCTCACGTGTGATTTTCAGTGTGAACATGGCTTTATCCGTGTAAACATATATAGATCCGGTAGAGACATCGCGCTCTATATTTAAGAGTTTTCCAACTCGCACTTCGTCGAATACTTCATGATAGACTTGTTCCTGATTAAGGAGACAGACAGCCTTAATGTGATCCGAGTAGAGAAGAACGGCATGATATTCCGTAAGCACAAATGACTTGGGAACATTTATACGTCGTTCCTCGTAGGACAGATGTTTGACTTTCTCGAAATCCAGATTGATCAATGTATCACCCAAAAGTGTGGCATTACTGTTCGCATCTATTGACAGCTAAAAGTGCCAAAAATTATATTTCTAGTTAGTCATACCGATATTAATACGAGTACACAGATATAAGAATGTAATTTCAGCAAACCAAAATATTGAAAAAAATAGAAATAGATATATTCAGTGTACAAACGAAATACCATTAAGAAGACAAAATTTAGGAAGGACCAAAATCAGGAATAATGTTATAAAAATTAGGAAAACACAATTGGGAAGACAAAAATTCAGAAAAGTCAGAATTAACATTTTTTTTAATTTTGTGTTTTTCTAATTTTAATCTTACCAATTTAATTTTTTTCCTAATAACATTTTATCTTATAACAAGTTTCGTTATTTTGGTCTTTGATGGGAAAATGTGAAATGAAAGAGAGATAAAATGTTACTGAAATTTTGACAGTTAAACGAAAGACGAGACCTTAAATAATAATAAATAAATTTCATCACGATCGATTTGCCTTTTTATTTGACTTCAACAGATTTAAAATGTTTGACTTCAACAGATTTAACATTCATTTTCATTCCAATTTACTAAGTCTAACTAACCATTTCAGTTCATTTAGCAAAAAATAATTTTTCTCAATTTTATCTATTTTACCGTAAGTATTTATTTAATACTCCTCCTCAGTTATATGAAATTAACAGTTTGCATCTTTAGCAAGTCTCAATGGCAAGCATTTTTACCATTCTATCGACATTTCTAATTCATATTATTTTGGGCACAACAGTTTTTATACATCAGACAGCAGATATATGCGAAGGAGCTCCACAAATAGCCAGTATTATATTTTATCTGTCGGTACTGTACCTGTTTTACGACATGGAACTTATACCCAGACATTGGAAGCGCATAAATAAAGTCTGTAAGTTCACAGCGGAATTACTCATCACACTAATTCTGGAGGAATTGCTGTTTGTTTTCATCTGGGGACATATTGAGAGGAAGAGTGAAAGACTTCTTAATGCATTCCTCGATAAGGATTCTTCAAAACGCATCGGTCTACATGGTTTACTTATATTCCTGAGTATAACTGTTCTAATAGTAGTGGGCATCATAACGAAACGCTTTCAAAAGATTCGAGAAATGTATCAAGCATATCAAATGAAATTAAAACCACAAGTACAGATACAGATAGATACTAATAGGAGATTAAGACGATCAACTCGATTAACTCGATGAGAACATATATAATGAACTCCTTGACTATTTGTAAAACATATTTCTGGCCTTTTCTGTGGAAATTGATATATGTGACGAATATGAATGATCACACTACACACTACATTAAATATAAACGTTATAAGAATTAATTTAAAAAAAAAATGAGCCCATACAAATAAAAAAAATAAATAAAAATTAAGAACAAAAATAATAAACTGTTTTTTCATAACTTTAACGAAAAAGAGTTAAAATTAATTATTATATATATATATATAAAACTCTTTGTCCTGACTCACTCACTGACTAGCTGATCATTGCACAGCCCAAACCATAAGACCTAGGACACTGAAATTTTCACACAATGTAGCTAAGAGGGTTTGATCGTGCAATAATTATATATCAGGATACTTAACATGTGGAGGCACTTACCTCGCCTATGCGTATTCCAGCGCCACAGAGCCACGCCCACTGCTTAGGATATTTACTATTGGGAGGGGCGAAGAATCGGAGCATGGAGTAGGATAAGTCTGTCTTTTGTTTCTCACAGTTGGGTTCCCGTTCGCCATTCACATAGCTGGTGAAGAGGGGCTGGAGAGAGCGCTCCTCCGGTCGGAGAGTGCGCTCGAAGGAGTAAATGGCATCCGGAGTGGCAGCCACGATTATCCAGCGATTGCTGTTGGGCACTCGGAGCGCTTCGAGTCCATTGATCGGATATTTGGTGAGACCCAATCCCAGATCATACAGTTGCTTCCTCTGTGTATCGATCGTTGGTCCTAGTTCCGTCTCAAAGATCAATCCCCGACTGGTGCCCAGTAAGACGCATCCGGTTGTCGACTCCTTGCCGTGATACGTGTTAAAGGCAACTGCTGTGATCTCGTGATCCTTGAACTTCTCAATGCGACGCACTTTCAATTGCTGTGCCTTCGGTGTCTCAGTGCTATGCACGTACAGGAAATCGGCGGAGACTCCGGCGGATTTCGGCACTAGCGATATGATCAGATGATGGCCCGTTGGGTCCAGAAAAATGTTGCTGATCTTATAGCCAGTCAGATATTTCTCCAACGCAAGTTCTGCAAAACAAATGCTGAATGTTAACCTCTAATTATATTTTTTATATATTTACAATGTCAAGAAAGATATTAATCAGAAATGACCAACATTAGGAAAATTATGTTTAGGAAATAAACAATTGAAAACAAATTGGAGAGACAAAAATTATGAAAAATCGCGAGATTTTTAATAAAATATTTCCTATTTCCTGATTTATGATTTATGATTCCACTTTCTTCTTCCTTATTTTAGATTTTAAAAAATTGAATTTTTTGTTTTTTTTTGAATTTTTTTTTTTTTTTTAATTCTTTAAAAAGGTTTGAAACTTGAGAGAAGTAACAAAACAAAACTTTTTTATTATGCCGAAATTATTCAAACTGAAATAACCGATCAGTAATCGGTCAATACCCGTTCAATCAAGCATTATGTTAAATTCAAGTCAATCAATTTATTTATAATATAATATAATTTATTTTGATCAAGTCTAACCATTAAAAAACAACTCCGCGTTTAAATTTTATATTTATCAGCTTCACATTAAAAGACAAATAAATGTAAAATTTCTAATCTGTAAATGAAGTGGGTCAAATAAGCTGTGAGCAGCTCATTTGTCTGTAACGCCCTGGTTTATTATTTATTTGCATTGTGCATTTGTTGTGTGTTACTCACGCCCTGGTGGAATCGCCCGTGGCAGAAAGAAGCGCAGCAGATTATAACGACCCTGTGCAGTCAGCAGACACACCAGCCAGTTTTTGGCGACAATTAAATGCTGCAAGTCGCCGCTGCAGTTGCTCGGTACATTCAGTGCCATTTTGCGTTTGCTGAAGATTTCCTCCTCCTCCTCTGATGTCTCGAATGGATTTCCGCCGGCTGTGGCCACATAACTGTTTGTATTCCCCGTGCCGCCGGAGGGGGATGAGAGGCTGCCATCGATGGGGGACAAGAATTTGGGCTGCGTTGCCTTTGCTTGTGCCATTTTTTGTTTGCAACTTTTCTAAATGTTTCTATTATTTACTTGCGATTTGTCCAATATACGCCCAACTCAGTGTGACCAAAGGCAACCACTGTTGACAGCTTAGCTATTTTAGAGATAGTTCTGGCTATTTCAGATTTTAGATACTTTCCACCCAGAAAAAGCCTTTGCAGCACTAGTGTGAAAGGCTGCCACCCTGCAAAATTGTCCAAAATACGCTCAGCTCAGTGAGACCAAAGGAAACACAGCTAAAATTTGGACTAGCATGCCTTAATTAAAATACCAAATGTATTCACAAAAAATACCAGTTTATTGGAAAAAGAAACCAATTTATTTACTAATTTATATATATATTTAATCCATATCACGAATTCAAATACATTTTGTAAAAATAAAGTATTTAAAAATACAATATTATCAAAGAAGTATACTAATGCAAAATGAATCACAGACTTATTATTTTTTAGCAATTAATACTCTGGTGTTAAGCGTTTTGCCCATAAAATACTCATTTTCGGTCAACCAGATCCGCTCATTAATTAAATGCATGTGTTTTTGACCCAAGATCGGCTGCAATTGCCAACGACGTTTGCGCCGATGATATCCAAGCTCATTAGTTATCACAAACTAGCGTAAAATAGACAAAAACAAAAAATTATTAAGTTGTAAATGTTGGCAGCCCTGGGTTTTATAAAAGTTGGATATTTTTTTTAACCATTTGGTACGCTTGTTTATGTTAGCTTTCTAGTCAGAAGCTTAGTTTTTTGCTGATATTTCGCCGCTCTAAAATGTTGGCAACAGCCACATTTTTCATACATACGGTCACACTGTAATAGCCCAGTATCCTCTGCATGGCATCGTGTATTTCCATGAGAAGCGCGGTTCGCTCAGCGACGCTTTCCAGCATTCGAATTGGAAATGCTAATGAATCCACAACAATGAGTTTTATCTGGAAGGCGAGACACAATGTTTATATACATATGCTTGCATACAAAACACTACTTACAGTGGGTTGAGCACTCAGAAACTTGCGTAAATTCAAAATGCTTGCGATGAGTTGAGCAGCATTTGGGCAATCCACATAAAATACATTTTTTAACATATCGCTAGCTTTAAAGTCTGTTAATTGATGTTCAAAGCGCTTCTCCAGATCCGTTGCCAACTCTTTTTATTTTAATTAATTTATATTATATTTATTGAAATTGTTTAACCAACCTTGTAATCTGGCGGGATCAAAGTCTTTTCGAGTGTCCAGAAATAAGGCTTTGCCTTCCACTCCACCAATTTTCTGAGGTATCTGCACATTTAAGCATAGCCTCAAGCTAGAATATAATTTAAAATATATTTATATTAATTTAATATATTTGCGCTTTTTACTTGCCACATTTGTGTCTTTCCAGTGCCCGGCGTGCCAACTAACTCGGTTATTTGGCCCAGTGTAATGCCGCCACGCAGACATTTATCGACCGACTTTATGTCAGTTGTTATCTTTAAAGTTTGTTGCAATATAAACAAGCTGTTTGCATTCTTGATCTCCATTGCCGCTTTTACCTAATTGAACAATTCTTAGACGTTGCCACCTGGCAGCAAAAGTGTTGCAGTTCATTTGAAAGCTGCCAGACCTAGAAACTGGTCATTAATTTAAAATTAGGGCCAGTTTCGAGAAGACCAGAAATTTTCGCCGGCGGAAAGTTTTCTATGGAATAATTGTCAAATGTGGAGTTTGACGTACCCGGCTCCAAAGTTTTACTGTACCCTTGCACGAAATAAGCTGTGAGCCATGTGAGTATATAAATTTCTTTTTGTTTAGCTATTTTTAGCTATTTTTTTTCCAATCTAGCAATTTTAGCCCACAATATTCTGGCAACACTGCTCATGATGAAATAAGTAATAGGTGGTCGTCGGCAGCCGAGGCCCGTTCGTTTATTCCATTAGCATCACGATGCAATAAGTTTTGTGCTCTCGTATGCAGCCGAAGCATTAAGCTAAGGGAATGATTTTGTCGACGAGCCAGTTCAAGAAAAAAGTGCCATTGCGCCGAAAGGGAAAAAAAGAGCCAGTTTTGGCGCAAAATAGTCAAGTGTGGCAACCGTGGAAAAAGACCACTTCTTGCGAACTCTAATATTAATTATCGGAGCTTTCGTTAACCAAACCGTTCCGATGAGCTGTGACTTAATTATTCGTCGCCAACTAACCAGCTCAATAATTGAGCTAGATGAACGAGCGAGAGAACTACTTCAGTAAATTGAACTCCCAACTCTAGTTCACACACTAAGTTTGGCGCCACAAACTCCTTTAAAAACAAAACTATTGGCGCCGTATTTATGTTTAAAAAAACGCAAACGGTACACCACAGCATCGTTTTGTTTGTCATTTAAAGGATGTATTTTTTTTTTTTCAACTTTTGACATAAGAGTAAAGGATGCTGTCGGACAGAAGACGAAAAAAATATTATTTTTTTTATTAAAAATATTTATATGCGGACTCAATTTAGACGCCGTGAAAATTCTGTTATAATATCATAAGAATGCCGTCCTTGAATAATATACAAAATATTTTTGAATTTTTCGCAGTATTTGCATATTTCATAGTAAGTGCGGAACCCCTAGTTTTTAGAAATAATTTCAGCCGTCTAGCTCTTACCGTCCCTGATGCGTCAGTATATTAATAATTATTTGCAAAATAATACAGGAAAAATAAAATATATTTGTTCCTTATAAAGGTATCAAATTAAAATTAAATTATTTATGAAATTCTTATCAATATTTTTTTTGGTAAACATATTATTAAGCAAAAGAATACATTAAAATTATTATTTTTCATTTTCTCAAGGTAACAAATTCAACTTAAATCTAATATAAAGATAAAGGTATCAAATTAAAACTAAATTACTTATGAAATTCTTATCAATATTTTTTTTATAAACATATTATTAAATCATGTTTAAAAGAATACATTGAAATTTTTTTTTTTTTTTTTTTCTCAAGGTAACAAATTCAATTTAAATCTATCTAAATATATATAAGATATATTATACATTTTCCTTTTCTTGAGATAACAAATTAAGATTAAGCTTTATTTTAAATTCAAGAAAGCTGTTTTGTTCTTTTTTAATATTTCATCAAAATTAATATATTATTTTATCTCTTCGTTGGAAGTAATTTCCAAAGGATTAAAATGAAATTCAAACGTATAGCATCTAGTATAAGTCCATTCGAGAGGCTCAAACGATATTGTTAAATTTCGATGAATAAAATGTGAAAGTATAAGCCTGTCATCATCAATATCACTAAAATTTATAGTTATTGGATTCGATCGCTTATTTAAAACTTCGTTCATCTGTAGTCTGTTTGAAGAGAAGAATTTTTCGTCTAGTATCATACGGCATATGTTTAATATCTTCAGTGTTGGACAACAATCGACAGTTTGCCAAAGCTCAAATTCCCAATCAAAACCCGAAAATTTCGTTAGCTGAAGACGTTCCAAAAATGGCAAGTTCTTTATCATTTTTTGTAAAGCCTTGGGTGTAAAACTTTTCATTTTCTCTAATATAATTTCACGCAAGTTTGTCAATTTTTGAACAAACTTTACTCGGTTCAAAGAACCGAATCGTAAAATAAATTTTGTAACATCCTTGCCGCGCAATTCAATAATGAGATTTAAACGTGATTGTTTTAGTTCTGGAAATGCAAGTCTACGAATTTTGGGTAAGGAGATTAAGATTCTATAATGCTCATCAGCGATATTTTCTTTATACATTTTCAGTTCTTCCAGCATGTGCCAACCTTGGAATTCTTCCATTTCCTTATCGATAGCAAATTCCGAAACGGGCAAAGAAAACTTCAAATCCAATTTCCGTAAATTCGCCCAACGATTCAAGATGATGAAATCAAATTTACCATCTGGTTTAAGACTGTGCAATCCTGGAAATAATTTGGCCATAAATTCCAATTGTAAACCCGCTTCGGGATATTCAAAACTATTTTCATCAATCACCATTGACGTGTATTCCAATGATCGCATTTTGGGAAAATTATAGTGTTGCCAACATTCAAGTTTTTCCACTGTGACTTCATCTAAATCTAATGTCTGTACCGTAGGACTTATATTACTTAGGAAATCATTTCGCAATTCCGGCATCTTATTTAACACTTCAAAAATGCTGTCATGTAAATAAAAGTCCGTCTGGCGTCGCCAACTATAACAAAGATTCGTGTAAAAACGATATCTTGTTGTTGCTGTCGACTCTTTTCCATTTATGATGGCTTCGTAGAGACTTAATTGATCCTCCAAGTTTAAATATTCGAGAATCAGCAAATGGCAATCGTCGTTGAGCGCCTCCATTTTAATATAAGCAAGTTTATCCTCTTATTAATAACAATTAACAGCAAAATAAATTGTTCAATGCTTCCTCTTCGGCGCGTGTTTCTTCACTACTGACGCTTGCACATATCGATATCGATAACTCTACTGCAGGCCAGTGCTGCCAGATTTTCAAGGACCAAACCATGGTGATATTTATAACAACTTCATGATTAAATTAGATTAGGTGGCATACTCACTTACCACAGAAGCCAATTTTTTTTCACCACTTTGAGAGCTAGATGAAATTGTATGAACTTATTTGGGAGCCTGTTGGAGCAATGGAACTTTTTTATTGGAAATGGCTCTTTTTTGTTTTAATCAAGAGTTTCTTAAAAACTATTATGAATATAATTTATATCTAGATATTTTCGCTACCAAGAATAAAAATGAATTATATTGAATTGAATTGTATAATTCAATTTTTTTTATTTTAATAAGTGGCAATGTTTGAAAACATTTTCACAGAGAGAGAAGTTTGTTGACAACTATCTCATGGTGAATAAAATTGACTCCAAAAATGACGCGTGTGGTGATTGAGTATGCCACCTTGTCTAATTTCATCATGGCCAACTTAGCTATTTTATAGGCTAGTTCTGTCTATTTTTGAGTTCGTTTGCTAGAAAAAAATTAGAATATTGATATAAGCTTGAGATTTCAAATTTTGAATTTTCAATATTTTAAAGGGTGGACCGCTACCATTAAAATGAAACCATGGCTAAACCATGATACTCGAAAAATAATAAAAATTTCTTAATAAACGAATTTTGATTTTTTTCTGATTTTCATATATTAAGCTACATCGGCTTGAAAGAATTTCTCCAAAGATACTGAAAATATGTCCACAAAATTTTTATCCTGGATATGAGTGAAAGAGTAGTTGAGTTTTGAGATTTTTTTGAACTTTTATTTGTAATTTGTGTGTTTCTTTGTATACATGTAATTATAATAATAATATATATGAATATATATACATATATAAATCCAAATACATGGATGTGTATATGTATGTATATGTATTTTATGCATCTTCATTTTGGCGCAACAAATTGCTCATTATTTTATGTATTTTTTTTATATGCATTTCTTCAATTCAAATAATTCAAATGTGGTTAGTATTAAGTATTACGTTCAACATACATAATTTCTGGTCTTCTTCTTTATGTTCTTCTTTTTGTTTGTAGTAGTAAGTACTACATACTTACATATGTACATATTCCTCACAGTTTTGATTTCGATTTCGACTTCGGCTTAGATTCCATATCTTTTTTTTGCGGAGCGTTTTGCTATAATTTCTCATTTTTTTTATTTCTTTCACTTCATTTTATTTCAATTACATTTATTGATGATAAAAAAATTACAATTATTTGTATATATACGTATACATACTTATATGAATACGAAATTCATTTTGTTTTCTTTTATTTGTATGTGTGTGCAAATTTTTTTCGCTAATTGTTGGTAATGCAGTTTTATTTTAGTAATATATTTTCTTTTCTATAAATTCGGACTTTCAAAGTGTTCGAAATTACAGTTTAATTATCCTAATAAAATCTAAAAAAAAAATGTATATATTTATATACATATATATTCATAATTATATATGTATACATGTTTTAAAAACTGTTTTGCAGTAGAATATATTGCGGGACATGCGCTGAAATGCAAGGATTATTAAAAAAAAAATCGAAATACATACATAGAGTATGTCTCAGTTTCGCTATAGAAAAGTGTATCTTTAACTTTAAGGAAGCCAAACGTCTTGAAAAATGCAACTGCATGATGAAAAACATTTAACATAGTATATCTTTATATGGTATTTAAAGATATCTTTATATGAAAGCTGCCATATTCATATTTTCAATGAAAATTATCTTTTAAGTAAAATCCAAAAGAGTTTTGTGACAGATTTAATTTATATTTTGTTTATTTTTTTTTTGTATGGTTTTTGTGCTATACATTTAATTTTTTTAAAATTTAAATTTTGTAGGTAATCACAGATTTTTGTTTTTAAATACCGAAAAGTTAAATTTAAATCATTGAACAGCAAAGTTTCAAATTTATTTGTTTTTTTTTTATTCTTTATATAATAAATATTTATAATTTTGACTAATAATTTTCAATTATCTAAATTTTTCATTTCTGTTTAATTAACTTTCGTTTTTTTTTTATTTATGAATTTTCTTTTAATTTTTTTTTAAACATGATATGCGTTGCATTTTCAATATTAATTTTGTGGTGTTTAGGATAATTTTTGAAAATTTTTGCGGTAGATATTTCAGTAAGTATGTATGGTATGTTAAAATAATAAAAAAATTGAACTTATGAGAGAGATGTGTGTGTGTGAGTGTAAGGGTATTTGTTAATAAGTTTATCGTTGACTAAGTATTTCAGTATTTATTTATTTATGGCCCCAACTTAAGCCCTTATGATGTGGGCTATGCCTTTAATAAATATTGTATGTATTTATGATGTATTTTTAATCTAATGGTAAAGTAAATACACGTACTGACATACATACACTTCTATGCATATATGTATATATGTTCATACATGTATTTACTTATAAATGTTTATACGAGCATAAAGTTAAAACTTTAAACTATCAACTATCAAGATATTATATGAAATGTGATTAACATTTAATAAGATTATACATTACTTATAAGCCGTCTTTAAAATTGCATCCATTGTGATCTCATTTATAATTCTTCCATTTTTTTTTTTTCAGTGTAGAGTTAATTCTCTTCAAGTACATACAAATATATTTTTAATTGGCATTTCTATTAAGGTATTGAGCGGTCGAACCTTAACCTAAACCTGAATAAAACTTGAATAAAAAGCACTAAAATATATATGATGTAATTAAATAATATTTATATTAAAGGATTGAAATCACATGAGCAAATTTCTTTTCAATATTTTAAACAACTGTGTGTGTTATTTATTTACTTTCGTTTTGTTTTTTTTTTTTTTAAGAATATTTTATTTTCAACATATTCCAAACAGTATAATTTTGAATAAATTTAACTAAATATAAACAATTGATTCATGTACAGTAAATCGAAAAAAAAATTCACAAAAAATAATACAAAAGCTTGCTTCTTTGCATTCACAGTTATAAAAAAGTATCTAAACAAAAATTTTGCATAGTAAATTAATTTGTTAAATATATAATTAATATAAGTAAAACATCCAAAAAATTTAATTTTGTACAAAGAAAACAAAAAATGTTCACTTTTCAATTCACACAAAGATTTTGTAGATCACAGTTTGTTTTTTTTTTTTCATTTGCATTATTTTTCGTTTCGTATTTTTTGAAAAACTACAAAGATTTGAAAATTTTCTTGTAGTTTTGTTATTTTTCTTGATTTTCTTTAAAGCAAAATGGGTTTCGAAATATGTATTAAACTTATGTTTTAATTTTATAAAAAAACCTCTAACACAGTTAAAATAAATATATTTAGAATGCGTACACTACAAAAAAAATAAAAAATATATGAAATGAAAAGAAAGAGAGAGATATAGACTTAAGCATTCGATAGTTTGTAATAGATTTAATAAATATTTAAAAAGTGTAAAACCGCTCTCACTAGAGGTACTATATGGTTTCAAAATTCGCCTTTTGAACAAAATCGAAGTCTTAGAAGGCTCAACACAGACTAATTGCGTTGTATATGAATATATGTATGTACTCTGTATATATGTATGTTTGGCCTGTTTCTTTAATATTTCTTTGTATGTCAAGGTGTACATACTTTAATGTCTTTAGGTGTATCAATATGGATGGAATATTCATTTGAATGCTGCTAAAGTGTACGTACTAGCTTCATTGATTGACTGATTGATTGAAATACTTTTATTGAAAGATCTTTAAAAAATTTCATGGTATTTCGACTATGCGTGTCATCTATTTAAATCAACTTTTTGGTTCTACTCGTACACTTTTGAAGTTCTATTTAAAGACTCACGTTAACAATTGAAAAATATTACCACAAAAATAAACCAAATCACACTAACTGGTATGCCATTTCTATGCTGTTTAGTGTCTTATCAGTGAATTCACTGCTAATGAAGTCATCAGTGAATTTTCTGGATGTATGTCTGTGCATGCATTTATAGTATCCCCAATGTTCTTAAGGTTTTTTTTTGTGAACTTGCTGTATTTGCTTTAAAAATACATGGTATGTATACATACATATAAGAAGAACTATCGTACTAATTGTATGTTTTGAGCTTATAGAATTCTATTTTCGTTTCTAAACTTTATGTTAGTAATTCCTGAGACATTTTACGGATATGTTTTAAATAACAGTTGGACAATTACAATTCTTGATTGTATTTTTGTGTGTTTTTTCTTTTTTTTGGATTTTGCATTTGAGGCAGTTCTTTTTTTCTTGCTTTCTTTTCATTTTGTCCGTTTAGTTCTTTTTATTATATTTATTTTTGGAAAATATACATATGTACTAGTATTTATGTATGTGCTGTAAAAGTACAATGTTGTTACACTTGTTTTTTGTTTTGTTTTTATAATTATATGTACATACAATATATCTTTTCTTTTTTAGGGGAACTTTAAATCGAAACTCGAATTTACATTTCTCGGCCGATCAAACAAAAACTTCGCCCAGTTCAAGTTGAAACAAACTATTTTTTTCTTTTTTTTTACTTTTTAAATTTACGTTGGCATTCATTTTATATTATTTTTTTTTATATTTTAATTTCAGAATATTTGTACTTCACTGGTAAAAAATCACTGAGTTACTTTGCGGTTTTTGTTTGTTGCGTTTCATATTTAATTTCATTTTCATTTTCATTAAATTTTTGTTTGTTTTTACAAATGTTTCGCAAAAATGTCAGCGGCTTGTTCTATAAATCACATATGTATTATTTAGAGCTTTAGTGCTACAAACATACATATATATTATATATATATATGTTATATATAGTTCCTGCGCATGTTTTCATCAATTTTTTTCTGTGTAAGTTTGTCTGTATGTAAATATGCACGTATATAAATACATATCGTGTTCAAAAAAATGTTTTTGTCAATTTCTGTACTTATTTTGCCTTAAATGTACATGGGTGTGTAAAAAAAAAAATACTTAATACTACTTGATATTTTTATCCCTGATAACGTTTTACATTTTGTGTTTTGTTTACATTATTTTCTCTCTACTTTCTTGTTTAGCATATATATATTTATAACATTCCTGTGTTAGTGTTAGATTAATTTACTTTTAATACATTTAATTCATGTCCTTAAAACTATGTTCAAATATATTTATTTAAAAAAAAATGCATTTATATGCAGCTTGACGCCATATGCTTGTTCTTGGTTTTTTTTTTTTTTGTTTGGAATATGACCTTTTAGAGAATTTTTGTTTTGAAACTAAAGGCAAAGCTATAACTAAATAAAAGCTAAAAAAAAAAAACAACGAGAAATTGTCCAATGCGAAAATAGGCAAGCGTTGGTTGACTTTTAGCTCTAACTGTGCATTAAGCGTGTTCGGGTACACTGATAAAAAAAAAATACTGTTTTCAAAATCATGTCTTAAAGTTTTTGTATTTTTTTTATTAAGATACAAACTTAAAGCGAAATACTTATAAAACACAATTTAAAAATCCTAAGAACCTCGGGTAAATAAGAAAAAAAACCTTTTCCAAAGTCATGTCTTACATTTCTTTTCTCTTTTATTTGTTCAAGACAACTTGAAGAATTATTTAAATGAATGATTTTAAAATTAATATATTTTTGTCACCAAATTTTGTTTATCAGTGTATTGGTATTCTATTTGAATTTATTTCTGAAATCTTGTTTAAGAAAATGTTGCGTATACGCAGTGATATGTGCCGATTATTGTGAAATTGCAAATTGTTTGCATACTCCCGATCACGCTTAATGCTTCCTGAATTCAATTATGATCGTGTTCAGATTGGATCAGATCAGATCAGATCAGATCAGTTCAGATATGCCCACTTTTAAGCTTGCCTAGTCCTGTTTGCTTGGTTTTAGTCCTTCACTCTCTTCCCTTTATTGTTGTTGTTTAAGTTAAAGTTAATTGTAAACGTAAATAACGTAATTCTAATAAGTGTTTTGTTTTCATCTTGTTGCTTTCAAAATATATATTAATAATTGAAACTACGCAGAGCTTTTTTTGTAATGATAATTGTAATTTTAAGAGGCATGCCTATCCAGCAATTATTTACACAATATTGCATGCGCTTGAATAAAGAAGAAGAAATGAATTTCTTGAGGTATTGCACACGAAGCAGCGATATCTTCGATGCTTCAACTACTAAGTAGATGGAGAGCAGCGCATCATTTTAATTTTAATTTTAATTTTAATTTTAATTTAAATGTAAACATACAAATTAAATCATAGATCATAATCAATTTAAAATACTCATACCACAAAAATAAAAAAAATTGCTGTCTAATAACTAATTGTGGGTCCGGTGTAATGATCAAACAATTTTTTTTTTAAGTTTCAACATCGTTAATGACATTATCGATATGTCAACATCTGGATGTTTGTTTCACAGGTTTTTAAAAAATGAATGCAAAGCTTGCACTTATCAAAGTTAACTTTTAACTCCATATATTGATATTATTATCATTTTTGATCAACCCACCCTACTATTGGTACCCACAAGTTATCTTAAAAAAAAAAAAAAACAAAAAATAATGGCTAAGTATTTGTAGCTGGTTTCCTACGGTATTTGCCAAAGTTAAGGATTAAAGATGTTAAATCTAAAGATATAGTTATAGATATACATGTATATTCTCTAAAAAATTGCATTCCAACGTAGATCCTATTGTATGCCCGGTGGCGGCTGTCCCAACTCGCTGGTAAAGTCAAACAGGCTGGTGCGTGAGTGTGAGTGCGAGAGGACATGATGATGATGTGGATGCCCCACCAGACCGTGTTTGATGGCCGACGTTTTGAGCAGACGCTTCAACATGCCACTTGAGCCACGATGTTGCAGACTTTTGTGCGTTGTGAGTGAGTTTTTGGTGCGGTACCGGCGATGACAGAACTCGCACACATACAGGGTATCCGACTGTTCGTGCTTGTCCTGAAAGTGTCGCTTCAGAGAGTAGTAGCAGGAGAATGTACGTCGACAGTAGGGGCATTCCTGCGGCTCATTTATACCACCACTTGTCGGCGGTGGCATTCGTAGTGGCAGCTGTGGCACAGGCACAACCGATCCCTGCTGTGATCCCTGTCCCTGTCCCTGACCCTGTGTCTCGATTTTCACCGACAATTGCCTGGCATTCGAGTTCGAATTCGAATTGCAATTAGCCGGACTGCTACCGTTCGTATTTGTGGCTGTACCAGAGCAGAAATCGCTTCCTGGTCGTGGCGGTGACATTTTCAGGGGCAGATTGTAGAGCGAGTTGGTCGGCGAGGTCAACGCGGTGGGCGGTGACGGCGGCGATGAGGTAGAACTGGTTGGTGAGGTAGCTGCGGAGCGTATTATTTTCAGCGGTCCTTTATTATCCAAAGAGAGAAATTAAATATATTAATAAATTAATTATGGCACTGGGTTTTGTTCAAAATATATATTTAAGCGAAATACAAATATTATATGTTTTATTTTTTTTCGGTTATTTTGTTGCGTTGGTTGTTGAGAAAATGAAACTAAAAGTGCAAAGTTAAAAGGTGAAAATACAAGGTTGATTTTTATTATTTTATACGAGCGTTGTTTAATATGTTCTGTGAACTGACAATTCAATTTATTTTTAATCCACTCGACTATTTTTAGTTAAAGTCTTTTCCAAAAATGATGACAAAAATTTATTTAGAATTATCGAACGGTTTGTTTTAAAAACAATATAAAACATCATAGTCCGTAAATGTCTAAAAAATTGATTATTCCAAATGTTGTTACTTTTATTGAGTCTTAAAAAAAGTTGTTGAAAAATCCAAAAAAAAAATAAGTTTCTGTTTTATTTTGCAAATAAGTATTAAACAACTCTCGTATTTTTTTAATTGGGAAAGGAAAATGTTCAAAATATAATAATTTCTTAGTTTTATTTATTTTTTTCAATAAAAGTATGTTCAAGTTTATCTCCTAAATTCATTTGTTTGTTTGGTTGCTAGCAGAAAGTAGGTAAAGCGTTATATATAGTTTGCTATTTGTATAGAAATAATTAAATGATTACATATCAGCTCAGATTTGTTGTACAGTACTGAAAACCGAAAATTTAGGTTTTGGAAATGTGTAGTATCCCCTCGCAGAATTATTTTAAAGATATGCATAAGAAAAACTTGAAAGATTTTTTGTTTTTTTGTAGCTTTACAAATGTTTTGAGTTTTCTTTAGCATATCTTTGAATAAAAGAGTGAGAGTCGAAGTTTTAAGGTATATGCATATGAACTTTTCACTAGAAAGGGAAATACGTATAATACATAACTTGGTAAATAATATACAAGAAGAAGGTTATGGAAATGAAGACGAATATTAAAATAAAAAGCTGATTTTTACCAACAGTGCGTGCAATTTGAGTAGTAGGATTTTTGCAAAATGGTAGTTGGTAGTTCGAAAAGTAGTTGTCCTTTTTATAGATAATTATGCTGTACATTGTGTATGATGAATACATATGCATGCACATGCATACATTTATGTAAACATAACTGCAATGCAAAATAAATAAGCAGCAATATAACAAACTAAATACACAAGGATACAGGAATATTAACAATTTACACAATATGTACATCAAGCATGCAAATTATTATTAGGTAGTAGGTAGCAAAGTCCTTTTTAAGCAAAAGCAAAAAACAAAGCAAAATAATGAAAATGAAAATGGAAATGAAAATGATAACGAGAGAAATTAAGTTATAAGATACGATATTTAAATAAATAACATTTTAAATTGTAACTGAAAAATTGTTCTTTTTAATCTTTCTTTATTTTACAAATTAGAGAATCAGGAAAAAATGCTGTAGATACTGCTAGCTAAGCAGTTTAGACCTTGAAACTATGTTGAATATTGCTGGTGTTTATGGAATATCTTTATAATATATAATATTTTTTCAGTTTTATCTGTTTTCTTAGTTTAATGACGCAAAACTTACCAAAAAGGAAAAATGGAGTATACAAGCACTTTAATAGTTTGTTATTATATATAAGTAGTTCAGCTTTTTTAGGTATAGTTATAATATTATTTTTCTGCTTTTTGTTTTGAATTTGTTAATATTACAGTAGACCTATATTTTGTACAGAAGACTCAAAGCGGGAGCATTTAGGCGATACTTGAGAGGAAATACAACAATACCAGGACTGAAATATAGTTGAAAGATGTCAGCGAAGAGAAAGATAGAGAGGGAGAGAGAGATATAGAAAGAGTGAACACGAATTCTAATACGGGTAACTTTTAAAAGTTGACGAGAATAAGATCCCAGACTGAAGCTAACGAAAGGACTAGCGAAAGAGCATACTCACAGTATGTTTTTCAGTGGTGATTTTAGGCAACACTGATTTAAGCATACCAAATATGCATATATAGTATATAGTTAGGGATAAAGTGGAAACAAGTGGGTATGAGGAGGGCACTACCAAAGAATGATAGTTGAGTTAACAGGCAGTATTCTTGGGCTTAGTTCGGGTACACTTATATATAGATATATAATATTATAGATAGATGAAGCTTACGAATATTGTTAGCCTATATCCAATACTTGATGTTTATGTATGTATGTATGTATGTATGTACGATGTTAGTGAGTATGAGTTAAATATACATATGTTCATACTCATATATGAGCAGAGTTTAGCGGAAATGCTTAGTCTAGCTCTTTCACTTTTTGGTTCATTATTATTTGTGCTCGCTAAATAATATAATAAAAATAAAGCTACTTTGATTATATTTAGTATATATATATATATGCTATTTGTATGTGCATGTGCGTATGTATGTGGGTGTGTGTGTGTGTGTGATGTAGAGATAGATGTATGTATTTATATAACTATGTAAGCATGTAAATTGATTTCAATTTGGCCGAAGGGAGCTATATGTCTTAATACTTATAAAATTTCGTGTGGATAGCAGGTACTTATATAACTAAGAGAGAGAGAGAGGGAGATTGTGTGAGAGAGAAAGGGAGATATGTTATTGTAGAGAATATAATATAGTGTAGAGTCAGACTGGATACAAATCTTAAAAGAACGTAGTTTTATGTTAACCAGAAAATGAGCGACAGACTTTTTGGTGCCAGCAGAGTCGGGACTAAAACAAAGATATAAATATTTACATAGTGAGAGAGAGAGAGACAGTTATCTCTTTATGTATCCATTTGAACTGAACCGTTTTTATTGAATTGAACAATATCGATTCAGTGAAGGGTGTTTCTATTTGGAAAGTGCGTAAATAGTATAAAGACTTTCTCGATACAAAATTTGTGAGATACTTTACAGTAGGTCCAGTAATTATGTTCATTATACATGAAAGTAATCTATAGAGCTATGGCGCGTGAACAAGTATTTTATTATACAGCAGTGTTGCCAGATTTAGAATATTTTTAAATCAAATGTTTTTCAATTAATTATAATAAAAAAAAATTATTTTTAATTATTAAATTAATTTAAATAATTGAAATAAAATATTTTGTTTATAATCGTAATTTTACTTTTATTTACTTAAAATCCTTAGTATTTTCATTATTTGAACTGTCAAAATGCTGGCAACACTTAATAAAAGAGACAGATAGAATGAGAGTGACAAAAAGATAGAGACAGAGGGTGAGAGAGAGAGAGAGGGAAGAGAGAGGAAGCTTAAGTGTACGAGCGAGAGCGAGAGATAACTAGAGATGTATTCTTGTACCAAAGTGTTGATTTTTAAAATTGTAACTAATAATATTAACATTTTTTACAGTAGCGATATATATATGTACATATATCGAATGAAATTGGCTCAATGGAAGTTAGCTATGTATGTTCTCTACATATGCATTATGTCAGAGTATTTAAGGCGACTAAATTCAACTGCTAGATAGATTATTTATATATAGGAGTATATATATTTATGTTGTGTATAGTAAGTGAAAGAGATAGTGACAGAAACAGGTCTATGTATATATAAGAAATACTGTTCTAAAGCCAGTGAAGACTTTGATCCGGATTTATGGTAGATAGAGATAGAGAGAAAAAGGCAGAGAGTGGAGAGAGAGAGAGAGAGAGAGATATATATATAAGGTGGGTATGCATAAAAGCGAGCTGATGACAGAGACAGAGCCATTGTTGTATATGAACTAACTACGTATCTGCTCATAAATATATATACGAGTATAGTTTTTTTAATGTATTTTTTAGCTTTTTAAATTTGTTTTTGCTACCAATGTAGTTGTAAGATTTGTTGTGCTAACCTTTAGCAACCCCTGACTAATGGGTATCGGTTATCGATACCCGATTAGACGGATACGGATTCGAATACATCGAGTGACGAGTTATAGATGTAGCTGTCACGATTTTGTTTTTTCGATTTTTTCATGGCTTTTTGAACTCAGCTCAGATCTCTCCATTATTTGTGGGGGGCTTTTTTTGGGGGCCTGTTTTCTTTCTCTTGCTCCAAAATCGAGGGATATATGTGTATTATGTGCTGCCTGTTGTAGTTGTTGTTGTTCTTGTTGTTGTAGTCGTTGTTGTTGTAATGGGCAATATTTTTAACACTAATCACAAATTGAGCGCCCGGCAATTGGCATTGTTTTATAACTATATTGAATTTCATTATAATTGTTTTTATTAAATTTATATATTTCATTATAATTGCTTTTATATTTATATATATATATATATATATATATATATATATATATATAGACAAATAAAATGTTGTGTATTATATTTATTTATTAAATTATTTTATTTTTATTATATTAATTAGGCATTTTATAATTTAAATCTAAGAGTTTTGATGCATGTATCGCTGTATATAGTCAAAGTCAATTTAGAGAAATTACTAGTGAGTTTTATAGAAAGGCAACTTGTGTAAAAAAAAAAGATTTTCAAACAGATAAAAACAGAAATTCAAAGTGTAAAATTGACTATCGAGTACGTTGTATGAGGTATAAAGAAGGCCACAGAGTATAAACAGTTGCATATACCGTACAGTACGTGGTATTAGTATATGTACTTATATATAAGTATGTGTGTAAATGGTCCATAAGCATGATGGTCATAAAACGTCAGCAAAGTCAACTTCATTTATTTTTAGTTTGTAAATAGTACATACATCTAAAGAGTTCTAAATCTAATGTCATTATTCATGTTTTTTTTTTTTTTTGTTATTAATTTAAATGTATGTATAAAGGTATAGATTTTGATGTGTAAAAGTATATGTACGATATCACTACAGAATGGCATTGCTTTAAGTTTAAGTTAAGTTTCGAGTCATCTAATTTCGTTTTTGTTTTTATTTTCATTAGTTGTCTAGTTTTCTAGTCTAGTTGTCGTTTTAAGAGTAGAGCTGTAAATGTAAGTATTATCATCATCATTAGTATTATTGTTATTATTGTTACGCTGTTGTAAATAGTAATCATATAATGTGCGAAGTTGTCTTTCTTGTATTAAAAGTGGATACTGTTCATTTTGCAGCATTTGCATTGGCATTTGCATTGGTAATTGCATTGGAATTTGCAATGAAATTTGCATTGGTGGTCTTTTCTGCAGTTTCTTATTTAGAGTCTGTGTCAAAGTTGGCAAGTTAACTAATTCGAATTTATGAATATTATTATTATAATTATTATTATTATTATTATTATTATTATTATTATTATTATTATTATTATTATTATTATTATTATTATTATTATTATTATTATTATTATTATTATTATTATTATTATTATTATTATTATTATTATTATTATTATTATTATTATTATTATTATTATAATTATTATTATAATAATTATTATTATTATTATTATTATTATTATTATTATTATTATTATTATTATTATTGTTTTCATAATTAATGAGGTTCGCATTAGTTTTATACTGATTTATTTGTTGCTTTGTCATGGCTTTTTTCTGTATTAACCCTGAAAAGGGCCTTGAATCTCAGATTGACGAATTAAATTGACTTAGGAGCTTAATATCTCTCATTTCCATTTCACCGGGTCGCGACTTGTGATAGGTATAAATATGCGTCATTAGAGAATTGCGAGAGCAATACACTCTCTCACAGATGGCACAACGGTATTCCTCTTGACGTACGGCATGTTTATCGGCAATGTGACGCTTTAGAGAGGCTTTCGAGCAGAGAAGCTTACCGCACAGTTGACACGAGAACAGTTTCTTGGGTGAATTTCCTGTAAATTGGTTTTTTAATTTTCATTTTTCGATTTGTATATTATTGGTAATTTTGTGGTATTTGCTTTATATTTCATTTAAGGTATTTGCGTTTTCAATTCAATGTTTTTTTTTTGCATCTTTGCTTGTATAACTACGTTTATGATTAAGCTCTTAAAGTATTGTATATGTGTTGGTGTATATGTGTGTGTTTGATAGTGTTAGCTATGCACATGCATACACTGATAAAAACAAAAACAAATTGTTGATTATCGATTGAAAAAGTGACCAACTTCTTAATCAAAGAACATTCATCATTCATATTTTTTTTCCTAAAATACTTCCAATTTAAACCACTAATACTGAGAACATTAATCTAAAAATTCGCAGTTTTTCATAGATGAATAAAAAACTTAAATTGTTAGAAACTTTTAAATGTTGATCTTATTTGATCTTTTTGGAAATATTCTGTTTTCTTACTTCAAGAATTTAATGTTCTTAGTGCATTTTATATACCAAAATTCTGAGATCTCAGACCAAAATCTTGGTTTTTAGAATCAGTGTAGAGCAAAATTTGTAGTTTTTAAACAAGATTTCAATTTAAAGTTCTTTGGTTAAAAATACAAAATTTTCAAGTTGTACTTATTGTTTTTAATAAAATATATATTTCGTTTTTATCAGTGTATGTGCATATTAAACATAAATTATATGTATTTGTACACATATTTATGCATTCGAAAAAAAAAGTTATAACTTCAAAAATATTGTATAAATATATAAAGATATATAAATACTGTAACGATAATTAACGATACAGTTAAGACATAATTAATGTAAATAATATATAAGTTGCATATAAAACCCGTCATTGTACCTTAAAGATGAATTAGCATTAAATTCATTTGGCACGATGTAATTACATGTACTGCATTTAGTTGCATAGGAATAAAACACCCTATGTATGTAGATACCCTATAAATTAGCAGGCTCGCTGTGTGTGTGGGCGTGGCGCATGGGCGTGGGCGTGGTCATATGATAATGGGTGTGTGTATGATTTTTGCATATAAGTTTTGTAGTAATTTAGTAAGTAAAAGAAGAGTAGTGCCAGTTGGACTTTAAGATTAGGATTAATATTAAGATTAAGATTAAAATTAGCTGAGTATTGGATTATGAGACGAGACGAGGCAAGACGTGAATAAGATTTAAGGACCACAGTGATTATATTTGAGTTGATTTGTCAATATAAATATTGATGATGTAAAACCCTTCACACCGTTCATTTAGACAAATGTTGACACAACAGCGGCAATTAACAGTGGTTGACAAAAATATTTTGATGAACCAACAAAAATAACGCACAATACAATTGACATAAAAAGTATATAAATACATTGATTTAGTTAGTGTACTGGGATTTTGGATAAATTAACATATATACTAATGTACTTTTTTCCCTAACAATTTTTTGTATAACTCTGTCCTATTGAGTGCAATTTTAGAAAACCATTATGTATGCACAGTTAGTCCAAAAAGTGTTCTGACTAAATAGAAAATATACACAACAAATTAACTTGTTATGGATTCCATTATGGAAAAACAAAATTCCGATATCTTACAAATTTTTTATTTTCTAAATCAGCAGCCCAAACGATAAGATTAAGAAGGCTGAGATTTTGACACAACATAGCTGAGACAAGTGCATCGTGAATAAGACGGTTTTTTTTGCGAAATTTTTATTGAAAACAATAATATTTTTTATAGATTCCACTATGGTAAAAATTAGAAACCCTCAAGATGGAATAAAAAGTATTTTATCGAATTTTTTATTATTTCTTATTTTATTATATATTTTATTATAAATATAAGAAAAATAAATTTCTTCGACCTAAACCACTTTTTAAAATGAGAAGCAAAAATTCACATTTTTGATTTTGTCAAAACACTATTTAGATTTACTGAATGTATTTTTTTTGTGAATGTGTATGAAACATATGTGAATGTGGAAAGAAAGGAAGGGGGTGAGGGATGGATCAGATTGACTTTAAACACAATCACGCAACGTCACAACTCAAGTGTAAGACATCTAATTGGCATTATATATATATATGTATATATTATCGTTATATGGTAGAGAAAGAAATGACAAAAATCGGTCAATATTGGGTCATGGAATAACAACAAGATTCGATATCACAAACTCCAAAACACACACACGTTTCTGATTTTAAAGAGTTTTCAGGAAAAAAGATTAGAGAATAAAGAGAAGCAGTTATATCCGACGATCAAGCGATTAATCCAATTATCCATACATGTCCACGTATGATCCGAATTAAGTTTAATCCTTAGCTAAATCTTAAAGGCATCCTTAAGCTATTTTTATAAGTTGAAATCTGCTGAACACAATTGGAATCAATATCCGAAAGAAATAAATTCAATTCAATTCTTATCGCGCTTAACGACATCATTTTATATACATTCGATTTATTTAAATAATAACACAATGTTTGTTCTCTTTTTTTTTATTATTATTATTATTTATGAAAATATTTCATTTTCCGTTTGTTGTATTATTTGATGAATGCTTGTGTTCCATTTTTCTGTATTATAAACATTTTGCTTGATTCAATGAAATACAGCGAATTTTACATGTTATTTTCAGTGTTTTCAGTTTGGTTTCATTCTTAAGTTTGTCTTTTTGACATTTACATGAAATGTTTATATTCCTTATTGGAAATCAATATTTCTTTCCTCATTCTCATTTACTAAATGATGTTATATCGTAGAATGTGTGTTTATTGTTTTCTTAGTATATACAAATAGAAGTGTAAAAACTCTTAATTATTTTTCTTTATCGCTTAGCTTTATTTTTTGTTTGTCTAAAATTATAAAAAAAGCAACATTAATGTTATAGTTTTTATTATGTTGTTTGAGTGTAATAAGAAATTATCATTGCTACAAATTGCTAAATAGTTTGGTAAGTATCATGAAGAAACTTGTTAGTTTATATTGTTGATATTGTTGTTTGCTTTATTTTATTTTATTTTATTTCATTTTTTGTAATATAACTTTGTGATACATACTTATAGTATATTGAAGCAATGGTTAAACTTTGAGATTCTTTTATGAATTATTTTATTTTACTTTAGATTTGTTGTAGATGTTTGCTTTTTTAACAGTGTTTGTGTACATAATAAATAATTCAAATTTAACTAAAATCAGTTTAACATAAAACAAAGCATATTTAATATTACTAAAAATGTTTGAGTATGAGCTTAACATTTTTTGTAATGAGTATGTATTGATGTATGCATTTATGTATTTTTATTTTTGAGTATATACTCAAATAAGTAGTTAGATAACTGTCGGTTTTTGGCTTACTGTTACTGTTACTGTTACTGTCACTATTACTGTTACTGTTACTGTTACTATTACATTTATTGTAGTTGAGTTTGTGTTTTTATATTGTAAGTAATATGGTAGAGTGCGGCTTGGAGCTAATGTTTCATTGAATAATATATGTACTTATATTGTTTTTTATTTAAATAGGATATTGGAAAATGGTATTCATTTTATTTTTTATGTAGTTACCTCAGAAAAACAAACATAAATACTCATAGTACATTGCAAACAACGAACATCACTATTGTTTGTTGTTTTAACTATTACTGTTACTGTTATTATTGGTTATTACTGTTACTGTTACTGTTACTTTCAGTGTTAATGAGTAATTAATATGATTATTTGCTTTGGGTGCGCTATGGGTTTTTTTTGTTGCTATAATTCTGCTCAAATTGAATACTTCGTTCGATTCTTTTGCAGCTGTATTATTTTAACATAATTTTAAATTAAATTTAATATTCCTTATTTTTCTGTTATTACTGCTTGTTCTTGATTTATTTCTGTTACTGTTTTAATTTTTTTTAAATAATATTTAAACAACATTTAAAGTGGAAAGCGCCATGTAAATATGTATATATGAACATATGTACTAACGGACGAATGTACACACGTATTTTTATTATGTACTTCCCGCGCTTTCCATTTATTATATTTGTTCTTTTTTTTAAACCGAGTTTCTAGTAATTGCGCATTATTTCATTTTTTTTTATTTTTATTTATATTAATATACTTAGGTGTAAGTATGTTTAGTTATGTACAATATCTGTATCGAATTTGCTAAGAAAAAAAAACACATAAAAAAGACAAACAAGAATAATCAGTAGTTTATATATGTAATTATTTTTATAATGATTAAATATTAAAAAAAAATGCACTGAGAAATGCTAAAAATATATCAAATTAGTCACCAGTGAACTATCTATCAATTACATACATATATAT
Organism: Drosophila phalerata; assembly: GCA_951394115.2. Lineage (NCBI taxonomy): Eukaryota > Metazoa > Arthropoda > Insecta > Diptera > Drosophilidae > Drosophila > Drosophila phalerata. The sequence continues at coordinate 50,001,367 of OX596006.1, read as the reverse complement.
ATTTCCGAATTGCTGTGCAATTTAATATATCAAGTTAATTATATTAATTAATTATAATGACAATGATCATTTCTCTGAGCAATGAAAATATGTATATACGTTATGCAAATGTATATGCATATGTATGTATACATATTGGTATGGGTTTATTTTAATTTAAAATTTGGTATCAAATAAAACGAAATTATAAAAAAAAATTATTGCATAAACTTAATGAATAAATAAGTGTATACCTCAATTATGTATATATCAATTAAATAGTTTTTCAGACTTTTCGTTGTGCCAAAAATTAATAAATTTCGCATTTCTTATCGTGTACATTCATAACAATGTATATACATACAAACATAAGTCAATTAACTCGCAAAATACATTAAATGTATGAATATACATTGTAGATCCTTAATTAGTCTGCTAATACGAGGGCAGTCCAAAATGTAAGTGAAATGACTTTCATTAAAATTTAGAAAATCATTTGAAATATTTTTATTTAAGAAAATTTTTGTAAACTTTTTTAAATTATCTGCTTTTTTTTTAAATTTTTATTTTATGCTGGTTCAGCCCTCGTAGGCTCTGGCTTATGGTCATCGAATATTTCGAAATTGCACACTTAACAATATATAATGCCGTTCAATTGCCCCATTTTTGTTGATTTGTATTTTTTTTTATAGATACTTCAAAAGTTCAGTCTTGAAAATCAATGTAATTCAAATGAAAATCTTAAATACTGCGCTTACTCCAAATTTTGATTATACGTTACTAATTCCAATTTTCAATTTAAAAAATACATGCCAATTGGTAAATTTTTATGCATATAAAATTCTTTATCCTGACTGATTTACTCACTGAGCACTGCACAGGTTAAACCGTAAGTCGGAGGAAGTTTAAAATTTTACACAATATAAAAATTTATAAATCCAGGGCAAACAATTGAATTGCTTTCTCAAGACTCATAATAGTAAAATTTACGATTAAAAAAACTATAATTTTGACAGACAGATAATGAAAGATATTTTACTTGGTTTTATTTGAGATTTGAAAATTTTCACGTGCCTAAAAACTATCAGTCCTTGTCCTTGTTTTCAACAAAAGGAAACTTTCTCAATCTGCGTTTCAAAATATATAACTTACAAACTCGTGTATACGAAACATATTGTAAAAATTGTAAATTATTTAAATAATTGTAGTTAATGCGCATCACCATCGTTATTATTAATTAATTTCTTCTTTTATATTTTAAGGGATTTTCATCTTTTAGTCATTTCTGTACAAAATACAAATGTACACAATGTTTTAACAAATTTGCATTTTTTTCATGTTTTACAGATTTATATGCACTAATGTTTTTTACAGTGTATGTGGACAAATATTAGTGTAGAATTTTAATATGTATTTATTTATGGTTATAGGCTGAGAATAAATTCACTTGATTTTTATTATATAGAAATTGATGTATGCCTTACATGAATTTATCATAAATAGTTTAGTACCCTTAACCACATACGTGTACATATACATATGCATATATATTTACATAATTATATGTCTGTGTGTGTGTGGGCTTAGCATAACATTGGTTTTTTTATATTACATATACATATACATATACATATACATATACATATATTATAGATTTTTATTTTATTACATCTATTAAAAAAAAAACGACTCACACATACGTATTCTTAAGTTTAAGTTTTACACTGCTCCACGAGTGGTATTTTGTTTATCTTTTTTTTTTATTAGTATTTATATTATTTAAATAGACCCTGCTACTCATTTTATGCATTTTTATCTGTTATCTGGTTTGGTTTTTAAAAAATTCCCTAAATACTAATATACAATTGTTAACAAAATTGATGTTACAAAAAAAAAAAAAAAACAATTAAAATTGCTAGCAGTTGTACATTGAATGTAAGTTGATGTTGCATGTGACATGTTGCATGTTGCAACTAGCAGTATTGTCAAACGGAAAGTGTTAAAGAGGTTAGTGTTGTACAACGTGCTTATTTTTTTTGCTATTACTCGTCACTGTAAGTATGTGTGTCTATGAGTGTGTGAATGAATAGTCATTTCGTATTTGCATATTGCACAATCATTCACAATATTCATACTCAACAAATTGTTGGTATGGTCTGTATGATGTATGTATGTTTATTTGATACATGATATAATGCTTTATATTAATGTATAATTTTTGTTATTAAACCTTCACAATGCAAAACTTTTATTTTTGAAATATTAGTAGACCTATATTAAAGTGATCACAACTGCGAGAGTTTTAATTGCGCGAAACAAAATCAAAAACAGTGAGCTGTGTTCAAGAAGTAGATAAATTAATTATAAAAAATAATAAGTTAAAAATTAATAAACATGGAAAAACCCTTTCCAATTTTTTTGTTGGAAACTTAAACATTTTTTTGATTATTTAAAGCAGCATTGTTTTAAAATTTCAAAAGTTGACAACTCTGAAATTTATTTATCTTGGTTCGCTCGCTTGTCTCAGCTATGTTGTGTCAAAATTTCAGTGAGTCAGTTTGTTAGGACAAACAGTTGTATAGATTTCAATTTCGGTTTTGAATGGTTTAGTGTAATGGGGTAATACTCAAAAGGTAAATGATACCACAGTATGGGTGGGAGTGGCTGTGTGTGTGTGTGTGTATGAGAGTGTAAGTATTGTTGGTTATTTAGTTTCGTTTTCTTTTTCGGTAACAGTCTTTTATGCTTCGCTCGGTTGGATCAAATATTTCACAGGTCTTTCCTTGATTTAGTTTCCCTTAAAATTTGAATTATCTCATTTCTTGGCTTTGCCGATTTTTGTAAAAAAAAAAAAAATTTACACACCTGCTCAAATATATTTGCGTGCTCTACTTTTTTTTATATACTCGTATGATCATAAAAGACTTTAATTATATTTAAAAAAAATTTTATGTTCTTCTTATAGTTTTGTTTTGTTTTTTAGTTTTTTTTGTTTTTTTTGTTTTATAATCAAGTTTGTAAAAAAATCACAGTTTTTCTTTTCATTTGCCTAAACGGTTTTCATCTTTCATCATATTTCAATTGCAATCATTTCTCAATTTCTCATTTTGTCAGTTTTCTTATGTATTTTGCCGAAATAGCTATTGCAGTTTTTTCGCTAGTTTGAGATCCAAAATTTATATATACATATAAATCGTAGTAGAGAACTTAATTCCCTTTCAGTTTCCGGGTCCGATCTCAATTTTTCACTACTATCTTCATGTACAGTTTTTCTTTGTTCTTACACATTTCTGATACTCTTTCTAAAAAAAAAAAAATGTTTAAATAATCTAAGAAAAATGTACTTTGTAGTGTAAATCGGGTTTTAAGCGCTTGTTGTTTCTTCTACGCGAGTATCTGTCTTTGTGTATGTATGTGTGTGTGTGTCTCCATATTTCTCTGTGCGTGTGTGTGTGTGTGTTGTTAATAACTTAATATGCAAGAGATCGTCACATTTGTGTAGACTACATTTCTGCGCTAGGGTTGTTATCGATAACATTAATTTTACTACATATTTTTTCTGATATTTTTAATCTAGGAGCGACTTTTAATCACGTTTCACAGTTTTCACTGGTGATTTCACCATGTTGCACAAAGCAGCAACTATCGATAACGATATTAATCGTCTGAAAATATTAAAAATAAAATAGTTGACGACAGTTATCGATATTTGGTGTTGAACAACCCTAAAATGATGCGCTGCACTTATTGGTCTAATAAATTCATACGTTCGTAGGGATGATGATGGGGATGGGAATGTGGATGCCCTGGATGTCCCGTTAAGTGCGCCGTTAAGTGGTGACCGTGACCGTGACCATGACCGTGAGCGTGACTGTGACTGTGAGCGTGACTGTGATGCTGCTGCTGCTGTTGCTGCTGCTGTTGTTGCTGCTGCTGTTGTTGATGTTGATGTAAATGCAACGCTTCTGCCGCGGCATAAGCACTGCTCTGTCCTTGCTGTTCCAATTGTGTGAGATCTACAGTGGGTGACATTGCACCCGTACTTGAGCCAGCAACACCACCAACCGTGCCACCTGTTGCTGCTGCTGCTGTTGCAGCTGCTGCTGCTGCTGCTGCCGAGTTGTTCAATGCAACATGAAACAGCTGCTGCAATAGTTGATGCTGATCTTATAAGAAATCTATGCAGGGCTTGACCATGTTCGGCGACAATTGTTGCTGCTGTTGCTGTTGATGTTGCTGCTGCTGTTGCTGCTGATGTTGCTGATGCACTGCGGCCAGCTGTAATGTGGAACTGGCATTGCCACCGGCAACGGCAGCAGCGCCAACAATTGGCGATAGCAGCAGCTCAGCGGCAGCTGCTGCCGCTGCCGCAGCCGCTGCCACCGCATTGCCGCCAGCAGCACCGCCAGCAACAACACTGTTGTTGACCGCACTCAATGAACTGAGCGATTGATGCAATCGACTGCCTGGACTTCCAGCCTGCTGATGGAAATACGAGTGATGATTCTTTTGACGTCGATGATAAATGCTCTTGTGATTATTAAGGGAATTCAAGGTGCGAAATACTTTGTGGCACAAGTTGCACACAGCATTGTTGAGCGGTTGCAAGTGTTGTTGCTCCTTGTGGCGTTTCAGCGTCAATTTGGTGCTCAGCAACTTGCCACAGACATCACAGCGATGGCAGGCATTCAATGGCAGTGGCAACAACAAACGATTTGCCGAGGTTGCCACATCGTTGCGAGAGGAGCTTAATAAATTGTTGCTGCCAGCAACAGTTGCTGCCACACCGCGTGCAGTTGCTGCTGCTGCCGATGGCGACAGCGAGGCACGCCTGTGATGTTGCTGGTGCTGATGTTGCTGCTGGTGATGCTGCAACAACTGATGATGCCGCTCCAAGGGCGCATGATGATTAAGGGCGACATGCGGTAACTCATAATGCTGGTGTTGCTGGTGTTGATGCAAGAGCGACAGTGCCGCATGTTGTCCAAAGTGCGGTGGCAAATGTTGCTGTTGTTGCGGTGCTGGCGGTGGTGTTGCTCCTGGCGTTGTTTGTGTTGTCTCAATATCTCTATCTCTCTCACGCTCACGCTCACGCTCGCGCTCGCGCTCCCTCTCTCTGTCTCGCTTGTGATAGTTGGTGGGCGATGGCGTGGGCGTGGCATCAATGCCACACTGTGACGAACGTGACAAACTGCGTTCGCTGATCGCTTTCGTGCTATCTCTTTCACGCTCGCCAGCGCGCTCTCTTTCTCGCTCACGCTCTCTTTCTTGCATGCGCTCTCTTTCTTGCATGCGCTCTCTTTCACGCTCTCTTTCTTGTACTCGATCTTGTTGTTGTTGTTGTTGTTGTGGGCTATGTGTTGTGGAATGATGTTGTTGGTGTTGTGAAGTTTGTTGTTCTACTTGTTGTTGTTGTTGTTGGTTGTTGTTGTTGCTACTACTATTACTAGGGTTGTCACTACCACCGGGCACTATGACGCCGCTGAGTAGGCTGGTGCTGCCACCTATAATGTCATATAGGAAGAGAAGAAAAAAAGAGACAATAGTGACTTTTCTGTATATTTGACTTTTGTTTTATTTTATTTTTTATTGTTGTTGTTGTTGTTGTTGTTGTTGTTACTGTTGTACTTGTTAAGTCTGTATCTGTAAGTGTTACTACGTTTATACGGCGGCTTATTTCAAGAATTTAGCAAAAATTCACAAAATGACTGCAATCTTAGAGCATTTTATGAAATGAGTGCGAATTCATCACGGAATTCCACTAGAAAGTTCATCAGTATGCACAAAATGGTGTTTTGACACACCAATTTCATGAAAGAGTGTTGATTCATCACGGAGTTTCGCATGAATGTCGAATTATTTATTTCGTTTCATGAAATGACTTTTACAAAATGGGCGCCGTATAAACAAAGTGAGTTCGTTTTGTGAACAACATACTGATGTAAGTACATCACGTATTTCTGTTTTTCTGTTTTTTTTTTTTTTTTTTTTTTTTTTTTGTTGTAATGTGTATAATTCTGTCTTGTGGTTTCTTTTCGTGTTAGTTTTTGTTTCGTTTTGTATTGTTTACTTTACATTAATACACTAACAAATCCAGGCTCAAAACAATGTAAAATTTGCTGTATTTTTATTTATTTTTTTTGTTGTTGCTGTTTCTGTTTCATTTGCATTTCCTTTTTTTTTTCAATAAAATCATCATCAAAGTATATATAAACTGTTTGGGTTGAATTTTGTTGTATTAAACAAATTGGCAATTTGGCAATTGTGTTCTTTTTTTTTTTTAGTGTACGTAAATAAAAGTATAAAAAAACTGTTCTGTTTGCCTTTTTTCTTTATTTTTTTTTTGTGTCTAATATTTGTTACTTGACGCATAAGTTTTGTTCAATTTTTGAATTGATTTGGACACATTTTGTGCAGATTGTGAGTAAAATTTGTATCGAAAGTAAATTGATATCATCTTTGTTTTTTGGTTGTTAATTTGTCTCTTTCTTTTTTTTCAAATATTTTATTTTCGTTGGCGACGTTTAAGGGTACAGTTGCCCTTGGTGGAGAAAAGGTTGCAACGAGTTGAGAGTAATTCGAAATCTCGGAAACTCATCAAAATGTTGAAAAATCAAAAAGATATCTCGTATATCATTGACTGTGGGATATATGATAAGTATATATATATATATATATGAGCATATACATATATAGATATCTATATAGATTTGTGGTTGGTGGTTGTACCAATATTGGAGTAATTATGGTAATTTCTTGAATTTCTTATATTTTTTTTTCCGGTTTTTAGATTTTTTGAATTTTCTTGCATAGCTTTAATACCAATTGTTTTTGTTGTTTTTAGCAAAATTTTGAAACATGTTTGGCCTGATTGATTTGTAGTATATTAAATGTTTTTAGTATTGTTATTATTATTATTATTTTTTTTTTTTTTTAATATTTTTGTTATTTTGTTTACTTTTTTTTTCAAGTACTAGCTAATTTTTTTTGTTTTTATTCTATTGTCACTAGTGTCTCTTTTTTTCAAACTCAAACGCAGCACCATTTTTTGCCTGTGTGTGTTGCGGTTGGCTCAAAAAATTCTTTTCAGTGGTTGATTAATTTTTTTTTGGGATTTTTTTGGTTTTTGTTTTTTTTTTGTTTTTGGTTAAACTTAAACCAAATGTAGAATATCAAAATAACGTGCATTTCAAGGCGGGTCAGTTTTGGGGGTAGAGTAGGGGTACAGGCGGGTGCGGGGCTGAGGCGGGAAGGACTATAGAGAGAATTGAATTTCGGGGCCATTGGGAATTTTTGTTGGGGTATTTGTGGGGGTTTTTATTTGTTGTTCGCATTATATCAATAATAATTTGAATTATTCGAACTAAATAAAAAGGATTTTTTGAGTGTGTGATTGTGTGTGTGTAAATATTTTTGAGTTTGTATTTAAAGGCAGTTTTGGATGTGATACTTAACATTTTGCAATTGTTGCTGTTGGTTGTTGTGGTTGTAATTGTGGTTGTATGTGGTGTTGCTACCTGGTCAACTTTGGTGGTTACAGGATGAATGGAACTTGGGGTATATGTTTGGGTAAAGGCAAGGATTGTGAATAGGACACTTTATTTATAAGTATTAGTAATTGTTGCTCAATTGTTGGGTATTTGTTTGGTAAATAGGGATACTTAAGTAATTGGTAATTGGTTCGACTTGAACTTTGACTGTTATACGATTTCCGCTATGATTTCGCAGCGTCAATTCTTTTTTCATTTCAGCTCAACACAAACATAAACAACTTTTATTTCTGCACCCAAAACAAAATTTAAAAAAAAACCAACGTATATAATTTTCAGTAAAATGTTTGCTGTATACATACCGAAAAAAAACGAAAAGTTTATAACACAAAAATTTTACAGACTTGTAATGATGGTATGAGTAATATATGTATTTATGGAGTATTTGTTTTTTTGTTTATGAAACCATCTCAAGACTGTTAGGGTTAAAAAAAATATGATTTTCAAGTTCAAAATTTCTTTAGACTCTTACGTGAAGATATACAAGATATTTATAAATATATTAAATTGTCCCACTGTAATTAACTGGTCCAAGTTATTTGTATGACTGTACTTAAAATGCGACACCACATTTTAAAACTAAAGTTTTCGAAATTTGGAAGATTGGCAACTTCAAACTACTACACTTTAATTCAACTGTAAATAGTAATTTTTTTGAGTTATGACAGTCTTGAGAAATTGTATATGGAATTGTGATATGGGTGAATTTGTATTAAGACTGATGCTGATGAAAGGATGTTGAATAGTTGAAGTTGAAATAAGTTGAATGATTGCGGCAACCTGACTAAATGTATCCATGTATCTTTTCACTGACCATAGTATCTATGTATCGATATATGTATGTTATGTAATTTATGTCTGTATGTGTGTGAGTGTGTGAGTGTGTGTGTGTGTATGTGTGTTTTTCTGATGCCTAGAATCGATTCGATTGGCATATATATTAGAGATAGAAGAGTAAATAAATAGATGTTTGAACAATTGGTAATCGATAAATAAAATAATTGCGAATGTATGTGAAAGTTTTTATTATTAGAATAATCAAATAACTTCAATAATTACTGTTACTGCAATTGCTATGTTACATTCAAGTCCATCATTTTATATATATATATGTATATTTATATATAGATTGTATGTATAATTGTAATTGTATGTCGCTTTTATACCAGTTGTATGTGTGTGTGTGTGTGTGTATATTTTTGTTGTGGATGTGTGTAAATGTTTTTATGTATATCTTATCATATATATATATATATATATATATATATATATATATATATATATATATATATATATATATAATTGTAATTTATGTTTGTATTGTGTATATAAACTAACGAACACAGGTGCACTCATAAAGTATCCGGTTAACATATTTATATGTTTATATGTATCTACAAACTAATTTTCTGTTTTCTTAAGTTTAATAAAAAAAAAAACACATTTTTAATCTATATATTTATGTTAACAAATGTTTACAATATAATTGTAGTAATTATTATTACTTATATATAATATTTTTCCATAAAATGTGCGTGTGTGTGTGTGTGTGTGCTTTATAGCTGTATTCTTACATAATTGAATTATATAATTAATCATTTAACATTTATGATTAATGTTGCAATTGGTCGGTCGTTCGGTCGGTCGCTTCTCACATTATCATTATCATTATCATTGTTATTTGTATTATCTTTTAATCATAAAATTTAATTAAATGTGTATGTAATTGTATATGTGCTTAAGTAAATATATATGTACATGTGTACCAATATTCAAAAAAAAAAAAAACAATAACATTCAGGGGTGCCACAGAAACCGAAACCAACCGAAAATTTCCCAAAAATTTATGGAGATTTGGATGATTTTCGGTTGGTTTCGTTTTCTGTGGCAACCCTGATTAGCTTGACCTTTATTTCGTATTAAAAGCATTAAAGGCTAAAACTTGCACAACTGTTTATTTATTTCTTTTCTTTTTTTGATTTGTGCCTAGGCTTAACTACATAAGTATTGTTTTTTTTTTAAATTGTATTTTATTAAAGCCATTTGAAGAATTCACTACCGGCACCTTTGCAATTTTATCTCTTATCATTTAGGTCACTACATTCAGACAAAAAAAAACTTTTAAGTAAAAAAAAAATATTGTGTATTAAGAAAACTGAGTTGTATGTTGTACATTTCATTAAATTGGGTCCCCGTTCATCAATGGATCAATAGATATTAAGTTTTTTTTTTCTTAAGGATCCCACAAAAGAATATTTATTAAACCCATGCACATTACATACTTATATTCATACTAGCTATATATGTATCATATCATATAATATTTAAAAATCCCTTAATGTGTCATACATGTAATGATATATAATATATAGTTTCTTCACTAGCGTGACGTTTAAGAGAATTGAAATATTGACGCCTGTTTGTGTTTTTTTCTTTCCTTTTTTTTTTTTTGTAATTCCGCAGCTTAAACTAGAAAAGGCAACTAAGTGATTCTAGCCTATAGATTATATTTAAATTGTATTTTCTGCTCTGCATATCAATGTAATCAATCTATCGACCTGTATAGTACATCAATATATGAAGCACCGTTGTTGTTATTCTTTCCATTTTTTATATACTACTAAATATATCTGTATGTGCGTGTATTATTGTGTGTGGGTGTATACTGTATGTAAAGTAACTTATGTCAATTATAAAAAAAAAAAATGAAAATTACAGCATACAGTTAATCAAATAATTATAATGTCAAAGTAGATAATTTACATATTTTATTAAGTTTTGTTTGATTTTATAATTTGAAAAATAAAATATCATGTGAATATTGGTTTTTGTGAGCACAATTTACTGACCAACTGTAATTCTAATTTGACAAATTCATTTTTTGATTATTTTTGTATTCTAGACAAAGGATCATTTAAATTTTTGAAAAATCAATAATGATATACTATATGTACATTTTTGTGGTTTTTTTTACAGATGTACAGCTTTAAACTTAACAAAGATAGAAATTTACATAAGGATTTCGACATTTTTGTATTCTAGAACAAAACGGATTAGTTAAATTTTTGAAAAATCAAAATTTAGTATGTAAGTTTCTAGTGTTTTTGTGTGAATAGAATTACTTGACCAACTGTATGTTTGTATTGACGTACATCATGTACATCACTAATTTGACAAACTTAACAATGGTTTCTTCTAATATTTACTATGTCGCTAGTAGGTACAGCTGCTGCTGGTGACGGTGACGGTGGTAGTGCTGATGATGACGGTGCTGTTGCTAGTGCTGTTGCTAGTGCTGGTGCTGTTGCTGTTGCTGGTGACGTGGTGTGCTGGTACCTAAACCCGAAGAAAAGTGATATTTTCGACCATAACCTTCAATAATTGACATTGGCCAGGTGATAGTCAAAGTACATGAAACCCTATGAGGCATTGTGATGATTCAATTGCTGATGGTAGTAGCTATTATTAGTGGCGGCATTTTGCTGAGGAGCATTCGGTTCCTGTTTCGGTTGCTTTAAATTGCGATGATAGATGCTCTTGTGATTTCTCAAGCTGTTCAATGAGCTGTAGACGCGTTTACAAATGTTGCACACTGGTTCCTTTGTGGGACGCATATGAACATTTTGTATGTGACGCTTGAGACGCGTTAAAGAACTTAAATTCTTGTTGCATGGATTGCAACGGAAATCATCGCCGCCACTGGTTGCTGAATTCATCGCTGAATTCATTGATGAATTGTTATTTAATGAACTGTTGCCACTGTTCACAATGCTTGTGGATGCCGATGCCGAAGCCGATGCCGATGCCGATGCCGAAGCGGCAGCCGAAGCTGAAGCCGATGCCATGTTGGCCATAACGGCGGCAAACATTTGTTGTTGTGCGGTTGTTGTACCGTTCGATGTTTGATTAACAGTGTTGGTCAATTGTTGTTGATGTTGGTGTTGGTGTTGTTGGTGTTGCTGCGGTTGCAGTTGCTGTTGTTGTTGTGGTGAGAGTATAGAAATGCCATTGTTGTTGTTGTTGTTGTTGTTATTGCTGTTGCTGTTGTTGTTGTTGTTGTTGTTGCTGTTGCTGTTGCTGCTCACATTGTTGTTGCAATTGGCTGCGAATGTGGAGAGATTTAACCCACAGATGCCAGAGGCGTTTGTAATGGCTGTTGTTGTTGTTGTTGTTTTGTTTGTTTGATTTGTTTTTGAGGTTGATGTAGAGGTTGTTGTTGTTGTTGTTGAGTTGTTGTTGTTGTTTGTTTGTTCAGAGTATGAAAGGTAGTTGCATTTATTGTTGTTGTAGTTGTTGTTGTTGTTTGTTGTTGTTGTTGTTGTTGAAGTTGTAGCATTTGTCGTCAGTTGACCTGACGACAAAGTAGGGAAGAAAGTCAGAAAACGTCGCATTAGCCCAAGGACAACGAGTTTTTAAGGTAGTTTTTTTTGTTTATTATTATTTTCGAATTTGGTTGGGTTTTATTTTAGTTGTGGATTTTTTTTTTTTTTTTTGATAAAATATCATTACTTAATAGTTCGCAAGCATTTTTTGCATCAAATATATAGAATATATATAGTTATTTGTTGTTTAGTTTTAAATTTATATGTTTATTTTTTTCGTTTTTGGAATTTTGTAATTTGTAATTTAACTTTGGATTTATTTATTTTTTTTGGTTGTTTTTGTGAATTACAATTCAACAAGTGGCCTACATATAAAAATTTCAGTTTTGTTTGGAATTTTGTTTTGATTTTTGTACTGTATTTGAGTTTGATTTTTGGGGGCGGGTTTAAAGCTAAAGCTCTCAGGTTGAGGAACAAAGCTGATTCTGATAAATAAATTGTAGAGATCGAGGAGTAAGGTGAAAAATCGAAAACAAAAAAAATACTACTTTTTAGTGGACAAATTTATTTCTATATTTTGATTGTTCATGGCGTCGATACGATTTAATTTAATCGGTTTGGATCTAAGATCTAATCTGATCTGATCTAAACTGATATGATGCTTATATATTTGAAGAATTAACTTCGTGTACGAAAATATGAAAGTAAATGCGAATTTCGAGTTCGAGTTTCGAATTACAGTCACAGTTCTATTTTTATTTTTTAATTGCTACAAGTATTTGTGCCTTCTCGATGGCATCGATACTTATGGGGGGAAAAAAAAGAGCTTGTAACAATTTTTATCAGAGTGGCGAAAAGTCCCAATACTTTAAATACTTCGTCACTAGCATGAGGTTATTTTTTAACTCCTGTTGTATTTCGTTTATTAATTTTATTTTAATTTTTTTTTTTGAATTTCAATTCGTTTATGAGCGCTTGTTTGTTACTGTTTTTTTGGAGGGAAGGGAATTAATTTTGTATTGTTTGTATTATAATTTTTGTTGTTGTGTTTTGTAGTTGTTGTTGTTATTATTGTTGTTGTACTCGTTACCATTGTGAGCGGACTGTGTTGGTGTGTGTGTGTTTGGTGGCAAATATACAGAAAAAAGTTGGAATAGGGAATCAAACGTAAAACTGGTTTCTTTCAGTGTATTTCAGTGTTTGTTGGCAGTTTGTGTGTGTGTGTGTGTATTTGTGTGTGTTTATGTTAAACACCATCACCAAAATAGCTTCATTGTTGTTGTTGTTTTTTTGACTTGTCCTTATCTCTGTTGTTGTTGTTGTTGTGTCTTGTGTATACTATGTGTTTGCGTGTGTGTGTATGTGTGTGTTGCCTTGTTTCACTTAAATAAAGGACTAAAAATAAACCATTTCCAAAATTTCCTTTTTATCATTATTATCATTATCATCATTTAACGTCAGCTTCATATTCATCAATTTCTTTGGGTATTTTTTTTTTTTTTTTTTTTTTGATGTTGTGCTTTGGGGAAAAGGGCTATGGACTTTGATTATTATGGGAAACTGTCTTTGGTTTTAATGTTTAAAATTAAAATTTTGCTTTTTATAATTAGTTTACGTTTTTACTTAGACATAATACAATTGAGTTTTTTTATGCCAACTGTACAGCAATCTTGTTAATTTGAATTAAGAATGGATCCCATAAATTTGCATTTGCGTTAAAATTAGACTTTACATTATTATTTCAATTCTCACTAAACTTTCATTAAATTTTGAAATCTTTTTAAATTAACGAATTTGCTGTGCAATTTAATATATTTGATATCATCAATAACATATATTATACATTTGATTCGATGATGACTCATTATTTATTAGATTATTGCCAATAATAATTGTAATAGTAATTGTAATTAATGTTTTTGTGCTTAAAACTTAACTTGAATGTATATCCACAATATTTCACCAATTGATGAACTTAAAATTAGTGAATTTTGTTCAGTTTTTTTTTTGCGTTTAAAATTAAATTAACAAAATTCTAAGCTGTTGTATCTGTATTTGTATTTGTGTGTATGCATGTGTATATGTATGTGTGTATATAATATAATAAAATAGCAACAATTATACATATAATATATAGAGAGCGTAATTTAAAGCGATTTTTCATCAATTATATACGTGAAGCTTGGTAATTGTGATTGTAATTGTAATTGTGATTGTAATTGTAATTGTAATTGTTTGTAATTACTAATGTATTCATGTACTCATATAGTATGTTAGGTTTTTTGAGTAAGGCACATTTCACATAATTTTTCTCTTGTTTTTTTTTTATCATAATTTTAATTGTAATTGTAATTAATCTAATAATTCTAAAATTTATTGTAATTGTTTTGTAGTTGTTGGTATTTGTTGTTGGTTGTTTGTTTGTTTGTTTTTGTTGTGTTTTTCTTAGGAATAATACTCTGATTTTTGTTTTCAGTGTAAGGGAGAGAGAGTGAGTGAGTTCTATGCGAACTAGGTTAGTAAGTATATTTAGCAAAGTAAATACAAACAGCGTTAGTTGTTATCTTATTATCATTTGAAGTTAGTTTTTTTGCGTGTATGTGTTTGTGTTTGGTGGGTTTGCGTGTGTGTATATGCGTGATGTATGTATGTATGTATGTATGTTATGTATGGATTATTAGTTGTGATCTCGAACGCCTCTTTTTTTCCAATGTATTTTCTTATATTTGTTTGTTTTTCTATTTTTCTAGTTCTTGACCTTTGAATTTTGTTTTGTGTGTCTGTCAGTGCTGCCAGCATATTCGAAAATGTTTAAAACTTTTTGGAATCGTAGAAAAAATACAAAAGATTTATAAAAGTTCTTAAAATTTCATAAAAACGAAGGAAATTTTTTTTTCTATTGCCTCTTTTTGAATATTTTTTAAAACTAATAACTAAATTTTCTTAACTTTTTGGTTTTCTTAACTGTCTGAAATCTGGCAACACTCCTGCAATTTTAAATTTTCTGTTGTAATATTGACTTTTCTCTTGTTTTAGTTAATGTGGAAAAGGAAGTGGAAAATGAAGGTTGAAGCTGAAATTTTTTATGAAACTCACGATTTTTTTTTTTTTAATGCTAGCGAAAAAAAAATGTACAAATTGGGGGTACACTTCGTATTCTCTTTTGTAAAGTTTCTTTTAGACGAGCGTTATTTCAAGGAAACTTTTTCACCGTTGGTAAATATGCCATGCATATCGGCTGTCAAATCCAATCGGTTTCTTTTTTAATTTTGGTCACACTGTGAAAAATTTCACAGTATGAAATAACCGATGGCAATAGAACGTATTGCATTTTCATCGGTGAACATCGACGCTTTTTGATATCTGTCGGTGAAAAATCGCTCATCTGACGGCCGAATCTAGTATTTGTTGTGTGTGTGTGTGTATTTTTTTTTTATAACATACTTTTTTGGGAACCAAGACCAATGTGTAGGTGTGTGTTTGCGTGTGTGTATGTTTCACTTAATTATTTATTTCAATTGTCTGTTTTCAACTTTAAATATGTAATTAATTATACACCTTAATTCCGTGTGTGCGTTCAGCGTGTGTGTGAGTGAGTGTGTGTATGTGTCTATACACATACATACTAACATATGTATGTGAGTGTACAGGGTATCGGGTGAGTAGTTTGTTGGGTCGTAAGTATTCGTATAAAAATGCCAATAATATGCTTTTCTTTATGCTTTATGTCCTGTGTTCTATTCTATAAAAATGTGGTATGTTTTGGTATTTTTGGTATTTTTTTAAATGCCAATTAGACTCTCTATGTTGCCGCTGCTTTTCTTAAAGAGGGTGTGGAAGGGAAATTGGAGAGTGTGCGCATCTGTATTCGTAATTATTTAAATTTTTTTTAAATAAAAAATTTCAATCTAATCAAATGTTGATGTAAGTATGTAAATATGTATATACATCATATGCATACATACATATTTGCCGTAATATATATATTTTTTTTTTTGGGTCAATAAGGTCTTCAGGGGGTAAAAAATGTCATATTATATTGAATACAGCAAAAGTACATACTCTTAAAAGAACTATATATGTATGTACTATGTATATGTATATAGGTGTTTAGATGATGAATTTTTGTAATGTGTATTTATGCTGTTTTAGAATTTCTTTTCCTCATTTATTTAAAAGCCATATTCGGCTCGGGATAATAAAAAGAAAACGAAAATAGGGAGAAAAAATACCATAAAATGGATTTGAAGCAATTTAAAAATAAAAAAAATACATATTTAAATGCATTTTGCAATTTATTTTTATGTAATTGTGTTCTTTTCATTTTTTTCAAGGGTAACTTCAGCTTTAGTCTTTTAATGCAAATACATAACGTGAAGCTTTTCTTTTGCTTTTGCTGGGGTCAGTTTTTTTTTTTTTTTTTTTTTTTTTTTTTTTTTTGGGTAGGGCAGGAGTTGGAATTTTAGGAGTATTTGCTTGGAGAATTTTGATTACTTAATTTTAGACACAAGCACGACGACGTACAAAGTAAATGAAAAATTCAATACATAATTATGTATATAAAGTATATATATATATTCGATCGATCTTATAATGCGTTGCATTTTACACAAACACAAAAAAATTGTACACCAAATAATGGTATTTAAAGTTTACTTATTGTTGTTGTTGTGTGTGAATTAAAATAATTAAACAAGATATTGAAATTATAAACAGGCAGGAAAATATATAATTTAAAAGCCAAGATTGTGCATCTTTAAAAGGCTTTAATAATAAAATGGATCGAAATTCATATAAATTCCTTGCAGAATTTGAGATCATCTTGTAAAGAAGTCTTTTAAAGCGACACAAAATTTAATATACATTTAAATATAGAAAATTCTTAATAAAAATGGAACTAAAAAAAAATTGATTATTGAACATAATTATGGAAAAATTAAGAAAGCGCAATTATTGGATTTGTCTGTATGTTTTCATATAATATGGGACATTTAAATATGGTAAGTTGTTATTCAAAAAATAAAAAAAAATAAATGAATTATTGACCATAAAAAATAAAGAAAGCAAAATTATTAAATTTGTCTGTATGTTAACAACTGAGAGGTGTTTGTATGAGCATAAACATAAATAGAATTAAGTACATACATATGTGCCAATGTATCTCTGTAGGTATGTATCTATGTATGTATCTATGTATGTATCTATGTATGTATGTATGTAAATGTATGTTGTATTTGGTTGCACTGTTGTTGATTATTGCTTTAATATACGAATACAAAATTAGCACACAAATAAACGAAACGAAACGAAACGAAATGACAAAGTAAAAAAAAAAAACAACAATAAATGTTTAAGAAACAATTACGCTGGAAAATATACATATATATTTCTCTCATTTTTGATTACTCATCAAATAGCTTACTAATAATTTAGTTTACTCTGATTCGGATTTCGATTCTCTTCAAAATTTGGCTTTATTTTTTTTTTTATTAGTTTAGTGGGTTTTGTGTGAGCGGGATAGATAAATAATGTGTGAGCAAGAGAAAGAGAGGGATTGAGTGTGTGTGTGTGGGTGTGAGAGAGAGAGAGAGAGAGAGACAGGTAGAAATAGAGCGAGAGCGAGCGAGAATCGAATATGGCATTATGACATTGTATAGAGTATATATCGTTGATTCTGATTCTGATTCTGATCAAACATGTTGCGGAGGACATGAAGTAAGCCAAAATGAACTCTCGAGAACTAACAAAAAATATTAACACACTTCTCGCTTTTTGAACTCATTTTGAAATCTTTAGAAATATGTCTGCAAGCAATAAGCAGCAAACACTGAACTTTACTAAAACCTTTTGTTTTTATTTTGATCTATTCTTATTTATTTTTATGCTTATTAAAGCATTTTCATATTCATCAAACTGAATAAAAATATAAACAATTTTTGGATAATTTTTATTAACTTTTTTTGTAGCTGAATAAAAAAATTATAAATAAAAATTTAAAGTTTTGAATTCTTTTTTATATTTGATATATGAATTAAATTTTTTAATTATTAAATATATATTACTATTAGAAACTTGTTAAAAGAATTTTATTTTTTTATTTTAAAATTTTGCAAAACATCTAAACATTACTCAAATTTTTGTTTTTATTTGCATTTAATTTTTAATTTTTAAAAATGTAGACTTTTTATACATACATACATTGCTTTTTAATTATCATCTTTTAAAAAAAAAAAAAAGACTAACAAGTTTCAATAAAAGAGATATTTTATTGCTTTGAAAATACAAGTTTGTAATTAAATTATTATTTTATAATTACTTTTATTCAGCTCAGAGAAAAGAGTTCAAATCATTGTCTATGATATTAACATAATTTTCCCTATACATAAATTGTATATGTAAGATTTATCCATTTGTTAGGTATTTCTCAAGATTTAATTCTCAAACTTTTATAAGAGATTTCTTCACTAATATAATCACCATGTGTATTCAAGGTATGTGGTCTGAATGTTGCCCCTGAATTTTGTTGGGGCATGCCACAAACCCACAAAGCTTTTACGAGCAATGTACACACACATGTTGCATATTATTTTACGCACACGCACCCCCTTCATACATGTCTGTGTGTGCGTGTGTGTGCGTGTGTGTGCGTGTGTGTGCGTGTGCGTGTGTGTGCGTGTGTGTGCGTGTGTGTGCGTGTGCGTGTGTGTGTGTGTCAGTCTATAAAGTTGTTGTGGCAAGTGGCAGCAAATTGTTGTGGCTTAACCACAGCATAGCAGCCTCAATTAAAATGTGCGCCACAATTTTCAAAACAGGCAATTTTGCTAAACACTTTTGTGTGGCTGAGATTGACACTTAGTCAGATTTGCGACTCGGAGTTCATTAGTTTCCACACACACACACACACACACACAGACAGACACACACACTCACTCGCACATGAGGACAGCAAGTAACCCAGCAAACATTTGGCAAATCTTTAACAACAGTCATCAGGATAAGCATTTTTGAGTTCTTGTGATGATTAAAAGAGACATTAATATTAGACGACTTTAATAAAGATACAATAATTACTAAATATAATCAAAATCTGATTAATTAAACGAAAATTCTCTCAAAGGATTGCAAAATAACTCGAGATTGAGTCGAAACTAGCAATGTATGTATTGAACATCCAAACTTTAGATAGACAAAAGTATAATTAATGATCAGAAAACATGGGAAATTATGACTATTCTTATAGAGGACTCGAAAAAAAATACAAATTGCATAAAATGCTTGCTGGGTAATGTTTAAAATCAGTGCTGTCCAAATGTGTACTGTACCTAACACATGTGATAGGAAAAACTATTCTTCAGCCTAAATATTATTGAACAACACTGTATTTTATTATTTTTAATAATTTTTTTTTTATTTTATCCTTATTTTCATATTTTCAAAGGGTTCTGTATTCAGGCTTCAGTGTTCGATGTTTAAAGCTTGCATTTGAATTTGAATTATAATTTTTGCATCATTAGCCTTGTCATTATCATCGTTGTGATAATGATAATAATCAGATTAATACGAATAACTGCAATATTTTTCTAATTCCCTATTTCTATTTGTCACTGTTAGTTTGCTTCTTTTTTTTTTTTTTTTTCTTTTTGGGTATTTTGGGTTTATCTTTTTTCATTTTCTTCAAAATCTTTTACGTTGTCGTTACGACTGACGAATATAAATGAAAACATTTACCATCGAAACAATCAAACAAGAAAGAAATTTATACACTGTTGTTAGATTTGAAGATGCAAAAAAAAAAAAAAAACAAAAAAGTAAAATTTTATACAAAAAACTAAACAATTAAAAAAAATATAGTATATTTTTTCTTGGGTTTTGGTGTCTGTTGGCTTTTACGTGTTTGCAATTCTAATGAGTCTAGGACAAAGTTGGCCCAAAAGTTACTATAGCTTTGGTATTATTATTGGTATTTTTTTTTTTTTTTTTTTTTTTTAGTATTTTGGATCAACTTTGACTTGACTTTAAACATGGTTTACTTTGAAATCAAATTGTATGACAAAAATAAACGATTATGGAAAATAATCAAATATGTATTTGTGTAGGTAAATAAATCAAAAGTTAAATCAAATTGTAATCAACACACATATATATAGCCGATTTATATGCATGTACGCATTAATGTAAGTATGTTTTTTAAATAAAACAAATGATACAGACACATTTCTTCAACGTTTAAAAATATATATTTGGAATTTCTGCTATTATTATTATTATTATATTTTTTTCATTGGTATTAATTTGTTGGGTATTTGTTTTCTTTTCTTCGAAAAAATTGTACTCATATATAGAAATGTCTATATAAAGTCTTTTTTTTTTTTTTGTAATTGCATTTGATGTAAAAAATGTAATAATGAGCTTTTGAGCGCAAATAGAGCGAAACAATAGAGGTAAAATAGAGAAATGCTTGGACTCACCTTGTGGAGAGACGGCTAATTCACCAGATTGTTGCAATTGTGTGTTGAGACCTGTTATCGATAGCAAATTAGTTGAGCCTATAAATGTAATTATGTTTTTTTTTAGGGTGCATCGATTTTTCTCACAAAGAAGGGTCACCCAAATTCGTCATGGTTTCAACAAGAAACCATAGGTTTAAAATAAATGTCTGATCCCTGACCGAGTTGAAATTTTTTGTATATATCTAGTCCTTAAGTCCTCTACGGACAATAGGCCTATATTTCTTCTCCAAGTTGGTTAAAATCGAATTAAAAACCCTAAAGATCTGCTTATAATAACATGCTAAAAAACAAAAAAAAAGAAAATGTATTTAAATTTAAAAAACTGGCAGCTAGAATAGATTTTAGAATCATATTAAAATTCAGCGTACGTTACGAATTTGGGTTACAGTTTGTATAATTTTATATAAGTTTGAGTTCATAAAAATCGAAGCACCCTAATGTATATATATTTTGAAATACCCACCAAGCAAGGCTGGATGATCGAGATTGCTCATGGGGAAGCTGAATGCGGCACCGGGAAACAATTTGCTGTCAGCTGGCGACATGATGAATGGCTGTGCGGCATGATGTGAGGCAAGATTGTCACCGATTTCATCATCATTTCCAGAGCTAAAATCAAGTAATAGATTAGTAAAATATTCGAGTAGTACGTTATGAACTGCTGTCATAATTAGAAACTATCAGTTTCAATATCTATAACCCATACTCAATTAATTTCTTTATTGTATTCAATTTCAGTTGATGAATTGAAGTGTTAATTGAAAATTAAAGGCTATCGACTTTTGAAGATTCAAAATTTTGGTTGGAGTTGAATCCATTTTCGAGTATTGGATTTACCTCAAGGAGCCTTTGCCGCCATCTCCGCTGCTGGAGCGATTGGCGTCGTGTTCGCCTGTGGAGTCGTTGCTGTGCTCGTCGTTGGCATTCGGGTTGTTCGCATTGTTGTTGGAACAGACGAGCTCCATTGGCTCCGATTTGACATCGTCAACGCCGACGCCGACGCCACGTGCCAATGGTGATGGTGTCAAACTGCCGAGTTTCTCGCTAATGGAGATGCCATTGCCATTGCCATTGTTATTGCCATTTCCGTTTCCGTTTCCGTTACCATTGGCGTTGCCAGAGTTGTTGCCATTGCCAGTGGGTCCATTGCCTGCAAGGCATCAAAACAATTATTATTAATTCCAAGTCTCAAATGATTTAAAAAAAATATAAAAAATAATTGTAGTTTAATAATCATAATGCAAATTAATTTATATACAAATAAATACATTTGTATTTAATATTCATAAATTTATTCAAATTTAGTCATTCTAAAGCAGGATTGTCTTAGTCATATTTGATATTTACTAAATATTAGCTGGCAGGCAAAATATTTAAAATATTCTTAGTTACATTGGCTTTTTTTAATCAAATTGTCATTATTTAATTGCATATTTTTTATGAAATTCTCTCTATCTCTCTCTTTTAATAATATTGTCTATATTTTAATGAAATTTGTGTTTGTTTATTTTAAGTAAAATTGTTTAATTTTGAATGAAGCTGTCTTTTTTTTTTGTTTTTTTAAGAAATAGTCTGTTTTTTAATGAATTTGTTGCTTTTTTAATGAAATTTGATATTTTTAATGACAATGTCTCTCTTTTAATAAAATTGGCTCTCATTTAATTTAAGAAATTGCCTTCTTTTTAATGAAATTAACTCTATTTTAACTATTAAAACATTTTGTTGCCTCAATATTAGTTTACTAAATGGCTAGGGGTGAAATAGGTAATTTAATGAATAGTTGACTAATTTTTTTAAGGAAAATTTAAAGAATAAAGTGCTGTCTATTGTAATGGAATTGCCTCTATTTTAATGAAATTAGCTATATTGTAACGAAATTAGCTGGTTGTTAGCTTTTTTTTTGTTTTTGCTAATTTTTAGATTATTAAATGGCTAGAGGGTGATAGGGGTGATAAGGGTGATAAGGGTGAAGGGAGTACTCACGTTTCTCCTCTTTGAGCGGCGGTGTGTTGTTGTTGTTGTGGTGCTTGATCGTACTGAAATCGGCCGGCGTTGACTGCGGTGAAGCACTGCGCGGTGCATGAAGTTGTTGCAAGTCGGGGCTGTTGTTGTTGCTGTTGATGTTGCTGATGTTGCTGAGGCTGTTGAGGCTGTTGAGGCTGTTGATGTTCATGTTGTTTGTGGAGAGAACGTTGTCGGCGTTGCTGCGCAGACGCTTGAGAGCATGCGACGTCTCCTCGACGGCGGCATTGCTGCGGTGCAACATCGCCATGCGCTTCAGCAGATGGTTGTTGATGTGCTGTGGCAATTGTGACGGTCCACCTGGTGGTGGTGGCGGCGAGCCTGCCCCGCCTCCACCTCCACCTCCGCCTCCACCTCCACCACCGCCCTGGCGATTGCTAAAGAGTGTGGCGCCACCATCATCATGCAACGCTCCGTGGTGCGGATGTGAATTGAGCGGAGTGCGCACTCCGGCATTGGCCAAATTCTGTATCTGGGCCAAATGCTAATTGTTACCAACAATCACAAATAAAATATATATAAAATTTAGTTTAATTGAAATTGAACAAAATATCTTAACGAATTTCTATCAACTTTAAATTGATCAATTTATCGACTTAAATATCGTAATTACGATTGTTACGCTTGTACAAAATGGTTTAGTCAAACTAGACTAAATTGAGTTCAAAATCTCAACTCGATAAAGATACTGAATTTTCATGAGCTTTAATTGATTTTTTGCAAGTTATCGGGAATAAATCGAGCTAAAAATTTTCAACATTGCTCATACGAAAATTTATATATCGATTAAAATTTGAATTTTAAAAGACTATATCAAGTTATCGGCAACAAATCGAGTTAAAAATGGATTTATCGATATTTCAATGGTTTTGATACCCTCGTTTTCTGTGTTTTCTGTGTTTTCTGTGTTTTCTGTGTGTTTCTGTTGACTGGCTAGAAATGATGTGGCAACACTTACGCTATGCGTGTCCTCGGCCTGTTGTTGTGTTAAACCCGAGACACGAAGCACCTCGGCGGTCTTCAAGAACGATTGCAGCGACTTCTGATGCACATTGACCTCGCCGTGATAGATGAACTCCACCAGCGAGTGCAGATCCATAAAATTGACATCTTGCAGCAATATGACGGGATGTTTACAAGGTGTGCTCTGTAAAATCAAGCAAATCAAATTCACAATCGAGTCATCATTAGTTACGGCCAAATAAGAGCTCTAAATAAAATGGCATGTTTTTATTTGTGTGGATTACAATTGTAGCAATTGTCCAAGCTCCTTTATTATATTTATTGGAATTCCCATCTAAAGAATCGATAGACGACCCTATTTATTCTCATACCCAAGAAATAAAGTGTTGATTTATGCTAATTACTAACAAGTTGATTTTAAATATATAATGATGTTTTAAATTTAAAATTTTTTCCTAAATTTTGACATGATTTTTAGCAAGAAAATAAAAATAGACTCAAGTTTAAAGTGTGATTTCATACGTTTAAAAGTGAAAACTTGAGATTTACAATTTTCCATTTTCAACATTTGGCTTAAATTTTGTGGAACGAATTTAATGAAAACTTAAAAGCAAAATGACTTTGTTCAAGAAATATATAAAGGCCTTAGACTCAAGTTGAAATATACTCTACAAAAATATATGATTATTATTTAACTATCATATATACATATAAAAGGCACTTTATCAGCTTGCAGTTGACCCTGTTTCGCTGTCTTCCTAAACTCGTCTCATTCATTTTATCTTGCACTCTTTTTTTTTTTACATCTTCACAGTCTTCACAGTCTTCAATCTACAGTCTACAGTCTCTTCAGTTTTTATGATTGTGTGTGTGTGTGTGTGTGTGTGTGTGTGTGTGTGTGTGTGTGTGTGTGTGTTGCACATTATCTTCAAGTGGCAATGGCAACAAAGGGCTGGGAAATTGGGTCAAGTCTGGTCGTTATTATTATTTTTATTTTATTATTATTTCGATTGTAGACATTGCAGACTCCTCAGCCTCAGCCTCAGCCTCAGTTGCAGTTTCTCAGTTTCTCCCGTTCTCCCCCCTTCATGGAGAATGTGAATGCGTGCGGAATGCAGAAAGACGAAAAGACAAATACAGAGAAATTACTTGTCTCTCTGTCTGGCTTATTTACTTGCATATGTATGTTTTTTTTTCTTTTTTTTTACGATTGATTTATTTTTTATTTTTTTGCCTGGTTGCCTTATTTATATGCTTTCCATTGCATGCATGTATGTATGTATGTTTGTATGTATGTATGTATGTATATATATATGTATGATCACACCATATATACTCTGTATATGTGCAATTGATCGTTCCTGTTTGTCTTTTTATTTTTATTTTTTTTTTTATACATTTGCAATTGATTGCTTCTCTGTGCGTGTGCGTGTGCGTGTGTGTCTCAGTGTGTGTGTGTGTGTGTGTGTGTGTGTGTGTGTGTGTGAGGCAGATTGTGAAATCGAGGCCAAGACGACAGTGATCAAGTGATCGCAATAACAACAACTATTGCTATTGTTAAAAGAGACTCGGTTGCCATTGAAAGAAAGAAACCAGACAGAGACAGCAACAACAGGCTGACAAGGGGCAACAAGGGGCAACAAGATGAAGAAGGAGAAGAAAGCTAAGAAAAAGGGTATGCTGTTAGAGCTTTCTCTTCTGTCCTGGATTCTGGCAACAAAAAAAAACAACAATTTTTTAATTGTGACGGTGGCAACTTAAAGGGTACCTCATACGAATTCCGAAAATAAATGTTATTATAAAATAGAAAAAAGTCAGACAAAGACAAAAATTATGATTAATGTTATTAATGTCTGCATGTTAAAATTGTCTCAGCCCTATTGTGTAGAAATTTCAGTCTTCTAGGTCTTATGGCTTAGGCTGTGCAATGATCAGTTAGCGAGTGAGGGAGTCAGGACAAAGAGTTTTATGTATACAGATCTTTAATTGTGACAATTTCTAATTTTTGTCGCTAATATTATATATTATTATTATATATTTGCTCACTTAACCTAACCGCAGCAATATCTAGAACAACTAGAACGACAGTAATAATTATAATTATTAATTAATGTATAATTACTTCAATACAATCACCTAAAAGTATGCAATTGTTTTTATTAGGTAGTAATTTCAATAAAGTACTTTCATATATATTGAAATGAGTAATGCTTGTTTTTTTTGTTTTACTTGTGATAGATATTCGTATAGGGAATCCTGGCAACAAAGTGTTAAGTGGGCGTAACAACGACACTTACACTTACAGTGACAGTTAAAGGTTCAGTTACAGTTACAGTTACAGTTACAGTTACAGTTACAGTTACAGTTGCAATTGCAGTTGAACAAAAGCCAAAACTACATTAAGGTTTGGCTTAAACCCGCCCCAATTTGGCCATTAGCTGCTTGCCACTTGGCACTCGCCAGTTGTTGTTGTTGCCACTTGTCCTGCTGCTTATGTTGTTGTTGTTGTTGTTGTTGTTTCTCTTCTTGTTCTTGTTGGTGTGTGGAAAGGACACTTTGCTGTTTTACACCTAATTAAAATAATGCGCTGCAGTTAATTAAATATTTATGCATAGACACAAAACGCGCACAAGATCAAGCGAAAAGTGTCGCGACCCCGGCACAAAAAACGCAACACGGACAAAAAAAAAAGAAACACCGACTTCGAACCGAGCCCGGACCCGGACCCGGACACGGACACGGACCCGGACCCGGACACCCGAACTCGAAAGTGGACACTTGGTTCGTGTCCATTTGGGTTGACAGTGCTGTCAACTTGAGACCAACAAAAAAACAAAACTGTTTTTAGTTAAGTACATGTCAAACACAAATATCGGAAAATGAAGTAATCTTTTTTTCTTTAATTTTTTTTTTTTTTTTGTGAATGTGTTTTAAAGCCTCTAAAAACTAGTGATGTTAAAGATACATTGAAATATCGACCATTTGATTTACGGAAGAGCGGTTTTCAATTCCTTCAACTCGACTATCTTTTTTGGCCATCAGTTGAGTTACTTATATTTTGTATTTTATGAAAAATCAACACCTCAACTTTATTTTTACCATATTGTTTTCTTGGCAGTATTTCTAGAATTTCAAAGAGCCATAACTTCGTCAAAAATTTACCAAATTTTTGGCGGAATGTCAATTCTATCATTATTTGATCACTTAATTGATTCTGCATCAAAATAAGAAAATTAATTTTTTTTTTTAAATTTTAAACTGTCATAACTTTGTCAAAACTTGAAAAACTTCAGTGAGAAATGTCAATTACATTATAAGTTGGTCTCTATTTTGATGCTGCATTAAAAAAAAATCATTTCTTTCATCACTGTTCATTTTTTCATACTTTTCTCTCAAAAAATCGAAAAGTTAAGCAATTGAACAGAATAAAGCAGAAGCAGATTTGACGGTAAATAGCTGTGCTGGCAACACTGGTGTTGTTCTAGTTATTGTTGTTGTTGTTGTTGCTGCATTTATATCAAATTGAATTTACAAAGTTTTTTTCGCCTGCGACTCGTATTGTTACATCGCCAACAAAGTTTTGTATACTCTCTCGTACTAATTCCTTGGTATATAATTATTTTAGCCTTTTTTTGTGAGCATCTCCCTCCTCCCTCTCCATTATATTTTACACTATTGTTGCAGTTGCTTTGCATTTTGTTGGCCTTTTTAACAAATTAAATGCCGACTTTCTGTTGTTTGCAATATTGTTGGGCCTTCATTATCATAGTTCCCATTTCCCTCCCACATTTTAACTTTGCAATTTATTGGCTGGACAGCTTGTAAAGTATGGATGGAATGGAATGGGATGGGATGGAATGGAGGGTCGTATACGCAATATGGCAGCTGGCTTGCCACTTGCCACTTGCCACTTGCCACAACTGTTGACGAGTGGGCGAAGGCGCATTGCAACCATTGCATTACACTGAAGAAAAAACAGGACCAAGTTCTAGAATCAAGAACATTTCTCTTAAATATTTCGGTTTTTAAACCAAATTACTAATACCAAGAATATTTGTAGATGTCGTTTCAGTTTGCAAACAAGAAGCGAGGGTTCGAATCCCGCTATGGCCAAGGAAAAAAACGTTTAAAAAAGAAAATTTATAAAAAATAGCCAATATAAAATGTTTATATCTCAAAATAAAATAATATTATAAATTTATAATAAGACCGCCCTTTTTCTATTTATTTTCTTGAGTATTTAAGAAAATTAATTCTTATACATTTATGTGTGGTCTTTGAAGTATACAAAATTTTGATCTTATTAATCTTTATGCTTTTGGTGCTTTTAATGTTTAGATATAAATTAGTGTGATCAAAATCTGGATTTAAAAACAAAAGTTTTTTTTAATAGTGTAGAAACGCCGATGGCACTAAATGGCCCAAAAGAAAGTTGGCCCATTCTTTTGGCCCTCTTCTCTTCTCTCTTTTTATTTTTGCAAAACTTGATGCATTAAGTTGTTGTTATTTTGTGTTGTTGTTGTTATTGTTATTGTTGTTGTGTCTGTTTGCGTCTATAATTTACAAAACGAAGTTTTCTATCATGTTAACAAATCACGTCGAGAAAAATATTTACAACAGAGAAGTTTGTAATTTATATAATTTCTGCTGCAATGGCAAAGTCAACGGCAAAGACTGGGGAAGAGGGGAGGGGGGGGGGAGGGGTGAGGGGTTTAGAAGACAGCCCCAACCACTAATCAATGCACTAACGAATTTGCTAACCACTCCCCAAAAATCCTCAAACTCAAACCTGACGCCAATGACAGCTCAAACAATGCAAATGGTAAAGTTTTTTGGTAGCACGAGGAGGGAAACCAGTCAAAAGAGGTTGCTAGTGAAGGGGAAGGGGGACAAGAGGGAGAGGGGGGGGGGGGGGATAGAAGTGGCCACGTCTCGAGGTAAAACTAAAAACCGCAATTGCGTGCAAATATTTTCAATGCAGTCACAAGTTTTGGCGGCCAGACCACAAAACGAGCCAACGACTCCCATAATTTTAATGTCATAATAAAAAGAAAGGAAAAAAAAACAACAAACAAGAACATATAAACAAGTACGTACGTCATAGTCAAAGTGTTCGACTGTTAGATGCCCAGTACTCTTCCATTCAAATAATATCAAATTAAATAAATAACATTTTGGTATTAAAATAATCATTAAATAAAATAATTAACAAGGGGGGCTTCCATTTAAATAAAATATATAACATTTGGGTATTAAAAAAATCATTAAATTAAAGAAGTTAACAAGGGTACTTCCATTTAAATAAAATAAAATTAAATAAATAACATTTTGGTATTATAATATTATTAAATAAAATAATTAACAAGGGTACTTCCATTTAAATAAAATCAAATTAAATAAATACAATTTTGGTATTAAATCATATCATGAAATATAATATTTAAAAAGGGGGCTTTGCTCCCAACTCGCTTTGCTTGCTGTTGCTGCTGGTGTGGCTACAGTCGAGCGCACTCGACAGTCGGATATTCTGTAATTCCGTTTAATAATTACAAGGTATTACAAATGCAATGTATGCGACGGCACTGATATTCTCTCTCTTTTTTTGTTGGGGCAGCAAATTAGCATAAATTGTAGAGACTCGAAATGGGAATGGAAATGAAATTTAGGACTAGGTCCAGGCCTCAGATTAGCACAAGTTAATCACACACAGGTTAGTTGCAAATATTAACTTGCCAAAAAAAAAAAGTAATGAAACAATTGCCTGAAAAGTTGTTTTATTTAGCGCATGAAATGAAAGCAATTTTGAAAGCAGGACTTTTGAGTCCTTCACTCTTCTTACCCATTACTTAAAACATGAGTCAAAGGGTATATTGGGTGCGTGCAAAACGTATGTAACAGGGAGAAAGAGTCATCTTCGTTCCTATCAAGTATTTATATATTTTTTCACGACCCTGCAAGTCGCGAAAAAACCGCCACACCTAACGGTTTAAAGATGTATCACCACTATTTTGGCTAATTAACGTTATCTTTGATCATTATCTATGATCCTGCTTAATCTCATCAAGATCGGTTAAGCGGCAAGGCAGTAATGGCTGTTTTTTAAGTTTTAAAGGAAGCTCCAAGCTCCTAAATGTATGCAACGGTTATGTTTATAGTCAGGGTCTCGACTTCTAGCCTTACCGACTAGTTTTTTTCCCGACTATTTTGTAGGCACAACTTTGGCTTCTTTTCTGAGTCACTCTCTCTCTCTCTCTCTCTCCATCTCTGTCTATTTGAGCACACTCTTTATGGAAGTATAGTTTCGACATTTGGCGTGTTGTCGTCTGTTTTGTTGTTGTTATTGTTGTTATTGTTATTGTTATTGTTATTCGTGCGCAACTAAATAAATTAAAATGCAAACAGAACGCAATATCAACCTTAATTCCCTTTCATTTCCCTCTCTTTGCCATTTTTGCTGTAATATTTTAGCTAAAAGCACAAAAATAAGTATTTACTATTTACCCAAACAACAGCTAAAAACTTTGCCTTAACAGTTTACACCACGAGACAGCACGAGACAACAACAAAAACAACAACAACAACAACAACGACAACAACAACAACAACAACAGCTACTACAACAATTTCTTTTAGACACAGAAAAACTTGCAACATTCTGCAACTCACATATTTATATTCACATGTGTGTGTGTGTGTGTGTGTGTGTGTGTGTGTGTGTGTGTGTGTGTGTGTGTGTGTGTGTGTGTGATTGCATGTAGATTTTATTTTATTAATTAGGCTGCCATTAAATTTCGTGCCGCAAAGCAAACTGACAGTGCCTGACAGCAGTATACGCCTTCTCTGCCTCGCCTTTTAGTACACTTAAAAAAAATGTATATTAAGTTGCACTTACACAAAAAAAAAATGTTTTTATCTACAGTAAGCAAAGATTTTTACTAAATTGTTACACTTCTTATGATTGTACAAATTTTAATCTACAAACATTGTTTTATTTCAGTTTTTAGTGCAATCAAAACTTATCAATAATTTTCTAATAAATCAAAATAAGAAACGAACTTTTTTTTTTTTTTTTCAAAAATAACGTTTATTATTTTTTTTATTCTTAAAAGACGAAAGAAAACATATCGAATTAAAGGTGCCTTAGAAAAAAAAGAATTTGAATACCCTTTTTTTCAGAATCCGTTCTTTTGATCAATGTATACATTTTGAGATTCGAAGCGGTTCAAAACATTTTGGATTTCAGTTTACTGAGACCCACGCTGCGTATGCATCGATCTACATTCTTTTTCTGATTTTGTCTCCAACTTTCTGCAATTCTTAATTTCTCAATCTCCTTGTGACTCTACACTAAGTAGGTCACTAAAATAATCGAGGAGGGCAAAAAGTTAATTTTAGATTGACTTCAATCAAGTGGTAAATTTGGGAAAAATATGCTTTGATACTGATATTCCTCATATTTTTCCCCAATCTGTATTTCCTAGTTTTCCAAATTTTAGTTATTTTAAATTTTTTATTTTCCCAATATTTTCTTCCTAGTTTTAATTTCCAAATAACAGAGATTCTAATTTATATTTCCGTTCAACCGAAGTCTATATGCTTTTTTTTTCCAATTTGTATCTTACCCATTATATTTTTTAACTTATTTTAATTTCCTTATACCAGAATTCCTTATATAGGATTTCGAATTAATATTAATTAATCGAATAATAATAATCATTATAATTCCCATAACATATGCTTGCTTTTTCAATTTGCAGAGTAATATTTTTGGACATTCATATAGGAAATGATATTGCAGATATATGTATGTGTAATATAATGAGTTGGGGGTTGTTGGGCAGGGGGATTTTTCGCACTCACCTTAAGCAGATC
Source organism: Drosophila phalerata (assembly GCA_951394115.2). NCBI lineage: Eukaryota > Metazoa > Arthropoda > Insecta > Diptera > Drosophilidae > Drosophila > Drosophila phalerata. Next base: position 49,970,149 of record OX596006.1, on the reverse strand, counting down.
TCGGAAGTAGGGGCTGCAGGCGGAGAGTACGACCCGATGGGCCTTTATGCTTCGTCCCTCACACGCGAGCGTCACATCCACGAAGTCCTCGTCGTCCCGAAGATTCTCGAATGCCGATGTGATGCTGCTCTGGTAATTGTTCCAGCGCAGGCAGAAATGTTGTGTTTCGTCCATGTTGCTTTGTTCTTCTTCTTGTTCTTGTTCTTCTGATTCAACTGATTCTTCTGACTCTTTCAATTCTTCTGGATGTGGATGTGTTTCTGGTTGTTGTTGTTGTTGTTGTTGAGTTGCGTATGAGTTGTTGTCTTCAATTGTTGTTGTTGTTGTTGTTGTTAGCTGCCAAGCGTTGTTACTGTTGTTGTTGTTGTTGTTGTTGTTGTTGTCGTCGTCGTCGTCAACCGTCGAAACAACGCTGGCTTTTTTTGTGGTCACCTTTTTGCGTATTTTGGCGGCTTTTTATTGCACCGTTTGAAGAATTAATTGAAGTTTGTGTGTTGTGCACACACACACACACACACACACACACACACACACTCTCGCTGTGTTGTGAAATGTTTTCTTCTTATTTTTGGCTGTTGTTGTTCTCTGCTTCTTCTTTTTTTTAGGCTGTTCAGTTCGTCTATTTATTTAACTGCAATGAAACAAAGAAATTACATTTATTAGTTTAATGTATTTGACATTTATTATCATTAAAATTGATCATTTAATCTGTATATTTTAATTTCCATGTATTTACAGTGTTGCAAATAGCAAAAAAATAGAAAAAGTAAAGAGTAACTGAAAAATAACGAGCTATCTGGACAACGAGTAAATAAACAAAATTATCGAGAAGAGGAACTCAAAAAAAATTAATGGAAGACAATCCTTTTTAAAAGTGTTGCAAAAGAAACAAATGACATAAAAACATCGATGCAATTTTCTTCCACAAATATTTTTAATATTTTCAAGAATTACGTTTTTCTGTAATTTGGAGTGTTTTCTCAAAAACTTAATTCCAAAATTGAGTGCTTGTAGTAAAGAGTTTATGAAAAAGCAATAAATAATAATAATAAAAAAAACTTCTAAGAAGTAAACAAAAACGTTGTATAAAATGCGACACTTATTAAAATTTAATTAAAACTAAGCCACTAAATATTAAAAAAAAAAAACAAAATAAGACATTATTAAAATGCAAATGTCCAAATAGCTACTTGACTTACTGTATTTCTTACAGTTTACACTTTTCACTTAATAATTATGATTATTATTAAACATTAGCAGCAAGTTTGCACATTTATTTAAATGTGCATTTTCTGCTACGACTGTTAAAAATTTGTGATTGTTTTTTTGAAATCGCAGTAATTGCAAAAATTTTGAAAAATTGTTAACAAATGCATTTTAAAATGTCAACCAACATTTGTATGTCACACACACACAAACGCACACGCTTGAAATACAATAATAAGAAATGAGTACAGTTATTAATAATAATTAATTTATGCATATTTATATGTATGTTTTTTGTTTTTTTGTTTTTTTGTTTTTCTTTATTCAATTGTGAAAACAGCAAACGCAAACACAAATAAATCAAAACACTTGTAGTGCACAAATTTGCTGGTTTTGGTTTTGGTTTTGTCTTTGATTCCATTTCTTTAGTTTTGTTTTTCCTTTGATTTACGCTGACGCTGCTTGGACGCAGTTGGATCTTACATATGTATGTATGTATTAACATTGTCCTGCTGCCCTTGCCCTTTATAATTGGTTCTACTCTCTTTGCGGCTTTCGCTCTCGCTCTCGCTGTTGCGCTCTCTCTGTGTTGCGTGAGTGAGCGATAGGCAGCACACACACCCACACACACACACACACATGCTCGCCTGTATGCTTTGTCTCGCTCCATCACTGACGATGACATTGAAAGTGAAAACTATCAGATAAGCCAATGCGAATTTGAATGTGTGCGTGAATGTGCGAAAGTGAGCGCTGCACTTTGTTGGCAATTTATAAAAATAGACCTGTCTCTATGCACACACACACACATACAGTGGCTCACAGCTAATTTCAGCCAGCGCATAGCTGATTATTTGATCAGCTATAAAAACTAAACTAATAAACATATTAACTAGATTTAAACGCAGTTTGTTAGCCTCATGTTTTAACGTATCAAATATCAAATAGAGCAATATTTTTAAGCAATTATCGCTTAATTTTAAGAAAGTTTAACTTTAGAAAAATGAGTTTTCCTAATGAATTAAATGTTTATTCAAAATAATAGATTTACACATTTGCCTTTAATTTTAAAATTAATCAAAAAAAATATATATTTTGTCAGATCTCACTAAATAATTAATTTTTTTATAAATAAATTTTCAAAGCTATTTTGCAATACAATTTTAAAAATTTTTTTTTGGTTTTTTTTAGCCATAAATAGCTATTTTGTTAAAGTTTAAGTTGAAGTTACTTGGCCTACTGTGCTTGATAAAAGAAACAACAATACTGTTTATAAGTGAGAGTAAAAAAAAATAAATAAGAAAATTATGCGAGTCATTTTTGGTTGTTGTAAAAACAATTATTTAGCCTACTGTACTCGCACATCTTCAGCATCTTCTCAGCATCCACAAAGAGAGCGCCAATGTTCTCTTACCTTAATAATCATTTACAATCCACAAAAAATGCAGGCAAATGTGGACTGTGTGTATTTCTAATAGTTTATCAGTTCTTTAGCACTATTGTTGTTATTATTATTATTATTATTATTGTTGGTATTATTATTTGAATTGTGTGCAAATTTTACCAAATTTTGCAGCGTTCACATTTAGCGCTCTCTCTTTCTCGCATTCGCATTCGCTCTCGCTCTTTGTGTGTTTTGTTATTTGTTGTTGTTATATTACCGTTGTTTAACGCTTGTTGTTTTTTTTTGTTAATTATAATTTTTTGTTGCTTTGGTTGCTTTCTTTTGAGGTAGAAATTTGTTGGCGTATACGTAATGTGTTATTTTTAATAAAGATTTTTTTGAGATCTTGGCTTAAGACTTAAATGCAAAATCACACAATCCACAAAAACAAAAATTAAATGCAAAAAAAAAAATAGAGAAATTAAATAATCTGCGCACACACACACACACACACACACGCACAGATTAATTAATTGCCGAAGCTTGAACTAAAAAAAACCGAAACCGAACCCGAAACCGAACCGAACGACCGAACACGCACTTAAAACTATTTAGCTACATATATATATGTAAATATATGTATGCATGTGTGTTTTTTTTTTGTATATGTATTTGCGTTGAGTTTTGTCATTTAATCAGGATGCATTGCGTTTGCATTGCGTTTGCATTTGCTTTTGCATTTGCTTTTGCGTTTGCTTTTGCATTTGATCTGTTTTGTATTTGTGCGCGGTCTTTTAGTCCTGGCGTTGTCCTCTCGCTCTCGCTCGCTCTCTTTGCGCTTGGAGCTCTCAACGCAGCGTGTGTGTGTTTTGTTTTTGGCTTTTTGTTTTTGTTTTTTGGAATTTTTTTCGGGATATTTTTCGTTGCGTTTGATGATTGCAAGCGTAGAAACTCAACTGAATTCGTGCTCAAGAAGAAGAGAGTGCTCGACTCTGCTTGGACTGCCTGCCTCTCTGCCAGCGGCGACGCCTACAGCGCGCAGCAGCAGCCGCAGCAGCAGCGACGTCGCCGATAGCGCACACACAAAAAAAAAAAAACAAAAAAGAAGAAAAAAGCGCATTGGTCAGAAGCAAGCGTTAGGGGTGGAGGGGGGGAGAAGTAAAAAGCACACACAAAACTATTAAACGAAATTTTTGGCAATAGCAGTTGAGAGAGTAAGAGTGTGAGTAAGAGTGAGAGCGGGAGCGCGCGCACGCTCTGTTGCGTCGGTTCACTCCTAGTGCTGCACCCCTCTCTCTCTCTCTCTCTCTGCTCCTTGTCACACAGCCTTGATCGCTAGGATGCGCAGTCAGGTAGACAGACAGGGACAGACACACACACACACACACACACGCATGCAACTGTCTGGCTACGTGCGTGTGTGTGTATGTGTGTGTGTGGGAGCGCAGTGAGTTGAACCTGAACTTGAGCATTAGAATGTGTGTTGTGCTTTCACACAGACACACTCACGCACACAAACGCCAAGCGCTGCAAGCAGCGACGCAGCAGTGCCAAAAATAAAATACATACATGCATACATATGTATGTATGTATGTACACGTATGCACACACATATAAAGCTTTTTTTCGGCACAGTCCAGTCTACAATTTTTTGGTGACTCTCGATCTGTTGCGCTCTCGCTCTCGCTCTCGCTCTCGCTCTCACGCGCGCGCACTCTCTCTTTCTCCCTCACTGACTCTTACTCTCTGCTGCTCAGTTTTATTATATGTATGTATGTATGTATGTATATTTGTTTGTTTGTTTGTTTGTATTTATACAAGTAGCTTTGACTTTTGTGCATAGAACAAAACTTCGTTGCGGTCGACGACGCAGCCAATGACGCTGACGCTGACGTTGACGTTGACGTTGACGCTGACTAATAACGACAAAGTGAATAGAAAGAGATACAGATACAGATATATACATACATATATGTATTCATAGTTATGACTATGGCACTTTCATCTAAAGCATTGCATATTTCATATGCATACATACAAACGTATGTATATGTATATATTTATTCGAATTTAAGTAAATAACTACAGTTAGTCAAGCAAGTTTCTAACAGTGTTGACATTTTTAGCAATTTTATTGCTAAGCTTTGAACATTTTTATTGTGCAAAAGCTAAAAAAAATGTTGTCCTGACTGACTGACTGACTGACTGGCTCACTGATCATTTCACAGTACAACCCATTAGACCTAGAAGGCTGCCATTTTGACACAACATAGCTGAGACAATTTTATTGTGCAATTTGAAGGCGTTTAGCGAAATTCGAATTCGAAAGCGTGTCCATTTCGGGGTTAAAGTTTACACTTTGAGAAAATTGCTAAGCATGAACGATTTACAGATTTACAGATTGGATCGAAAGGGTTCTAAGATATCTTAAGCATAAAAAACTTCTATTTAATTTTTTTTTTTTTTTGTAGCTATTTCTGACAATTTTTTTGTCAGTTTATATTTTATTTCTAATTTAACTATTCTTAAAAAAAAAAAAAATAATAATTTTTATTGAACTTGATTATTTTTTAATAAATTAATAAGATACAGATATGTGTAGTTTTATTATAATGTTAATGCAGTTACTTGAACAACTGTATTTGTTGTCACATGCGACAGATTCCACGTTTTGGATCGCATCTAATTACCTTATTTCAAGTACAATAACTTCCACCTGGCAGCGGACGCAGTTAGCGCCTCTGCCGACAGGTGTCGCCTTACAACAGTTGGCAATTGCAGCGAAAGAGCATCCACAAATTCAGTTGAAGTGTGGAGTGTGGAGTGTGGAACCCAACGGTGGGAAAATCTCAAATTTAAGCAAAATGTCTAGAATGGCAGCAGACAGAGACAGAGACAGAGAGAGTGAAAGCCAGAGTGAAAGAGAGAGGGAGAGGGAGAGAGAGAGGGAGAGGGAGAGGGAACGTAACTGACGCCTAGCAGCTGCTTAAATATATTTATATATATACATATATATAAATTATAGAATATCGCAATCAAATATGAACATTTGAACATTTGAACATTGTATAATATTTCGACTCATATTCGCAAACTTTGATACCACATAGAAATATATACACATATAAATATATATACATATATATACATTCATATTATCAAACTATATGGGAATAGAACTGCAATTTCGCAGTAAAAATATATTCACCAGCTTTATTTTGGATTTTCTACCAATTTGATTTCTTAGGTCTTTTTTTTTAGCGTTTCTCAGAATCAGAATCAGTATTAATAAGTGGCGTTTATTGTGAACCTTAAATAATAGTGTTTATAGTTTTTGGAATTTGTGTTATCAAAACAAAAAAAAAAAAACATTTCTTGATTCTTAGGAGAAAAAAATTAGAAAATAAATTTACAAATAATATTTATTAAAGAAACAAGACTAAAAGTATTAGAATGAAATTTTCAAAAATTTCAGAACATAGCAATTATTGAATTTCTTGTATTTTTTTTTGTTTAAATTAAAATTGACAGGATTTTTGCAATCTTCCAGATAGTTTTCGAATTCGAATTTCAACTTGAAATAATGAGATGCGTTCATTTGTGGATCGCAAGTGGAATCTATGATCTTATTAGCTTATTGATACATACATACGTACATGTATGTGTAGATACTTTCTTGTTACTTTCGTACATTTCGCCATTTGTTGTATTTACCTTATATTTGTATTGCTTTTTGAATTGTTTTTTGAGTTGTTTCTTGTGTGTGTTTGTTTCGATTTATTTCAGTTCAGCTCAATTCGAAATTTATTCAATTTTTATTTTCACATTTCTGATGTGGCGCTATTTCTTTATTTCGCTTCTTTTTATTTTTGTTTTTGTTTTGTTTTTGTGCAAAAAAATATAAAAAAAAAATTAAAGATCTTCGCTCGCTTTTGCAATTCGTAGTGTTTACGAACTTTCAAGGCTAAATACTACAAGTTGTTGTTGTTGCCGTTGTTGTTGTTGCCTGCCTTTGCTGTATTTTTATTAAATTTTGTTTGCCGCATTTCTTTCTCTGCTGCTGCGTGAGCGTGAGCGTGAGCGAGAGAGAGCGCAAGCTGTTGCTGTCGCTGCCGTCAGCTCTGCCCGCTGCCCGCTGCCTCTGTCGCTGCCTCTGCCGGCAAACAGCTTTTAAAATAGTTCTAGAAAAAAGTTTGCTTCTTTTTTATTTTCGCTCTGCGCGTTGCATTTTTTTTTTTTTTGCCAAAAATTTTTGTGTTTGCTGCTAAACATGCGTGTGTGTGTGTGTGTGTGTGTGTGTGTGTATGTGTATGTGTGTGTATGCATTGTCGAATAAAGCAATTATTTGGTTGACTGCGCTATATACAAAAAAATGTACAGTAATAAAGAAAGCAACAACAACAACAACACATACAAAATAAGATTAGATAGACAAAAAAAAAAACAAAAACAATAAATAGTAGTTTGTTCAGTTGGAAACCGAAACTACAATAAAATACATTTTATAATACAATTTCAATTCCAATAATTCCTATGCATGTTTATATATATATATATATATATATATACATATATACATATATACATTCGATTCATCTATTCCAATCAATTGCACTCGATTGATGACTATTCGATTACAGGCGATTATCTTATACATACAATTGTAAGTACAGTGAGTCCAGTAATTGTTTGGATTAAATAAAATTAATTACAAATTTTGCTAAAGCTTCGGTTCGGCGGATCGAGAAGGTTAGAAAGCGGTTCGGTTTAGGTTCAGGTTCGCAAAGTAAATAAGGGTTCGGTTCAGGCTGCTTAAAAACCAGAACCGAACCGGTTCTACGAGGTTCGGTTCAGAACCGGTATGCAGCCTTGAAAAATTCACATATTATTTCTAACCTACAAATTAATTTTACCAAATTTTTTGAATTTACTAAAATTTACTATTTAACTAATAACTATTTTTAAGCAAGAAATTAATGTATGTAAATATAGAGATGCAAGGTCCTTTTAAAATTCAAAATTCATACAATATGCATATACATACTTTCTTTTAAATTTCATAAATAGGTAAATTCGGTAAAAATGCAATATTTCTTTAAAGTTTAAAAGGTTGTTTTATACTAATTATGAGATGAAGAGTTGATTAAAAGTGAAAACTTAAGACTTAAAATTTTGAATTTTCAAAATAACAAAGGGGGGACCCTTACCATCATAATCGAATTTCAGCAAAAAATATTTTTTTTAAGAAATTATTAAAATTTGAATGCAGAATGAAATAAGAGGCCAAATTATGACCGAAATGACATTCCGTTTGAAAATCGGTTATGTTTTGACCAAATTATGAAAGTTTGAAGTTGGTCAGACTTTGGATCTAGCACGTTACAAGTCAAAATTTTCGTTCAATTTCCCATGATTTTTTACAGAAAAATGAAAGGTCTCAGAATCAAGTTTAAAGTGTTGTTTTATACTAATTATGATATAAGGAGTTGATTAAAAGTGAAAACTTGATTTTTAAAATTTTGAATTTTCAAAATATCAAAGGGGGGACCCTTACCATAAAAATCGAATTTTTGAAAAAAATAATTTTTTTTAACAAATTAATTAAATTTAAATGCAGAATAACTAAAGAGGCCCGAAAATGATCAAAATGACATTCCGTTTGAAAATCGGTTCAGTTTTGACAAAGTTATGAAAGTTTGAAGTTTGTTGCACCCTTGACCAAACAACTTTTCAAGTCAAATTTTTTGTCAAATTTGCCATGATATTTTACAAGAAAATGAAAGGTCTCAGAATCAAGTTTAAAGTGTTGTTTTATACTAACTATGATATAAGGAGTTGATTAAAAGTGAAAACTTGAGATTTAAAATTTTGAATTTTTAAATTTCCAAAGGGGGGACCCTTATCATAAAAATCGAATAATGACGATGTTGGTGGAATAAAATTGAAATTTTTGACATATTTCTAATGTTTTGCAAGAGAACTTGTATAAATTTTGGACTTTGTCAAAACACTTATCTGCCTAACTGTTAGTTTTTTAATCGATCTAAAATCGTTACATTTGCCATTTTTTTTTTTTTTTGGTATTTTTGTGGAAAGATGAATGGAATAAAATAAGGTATTAGATTTTTTGCAATTGTCGACTAACTAACTCTCACACACACACACACACACACACACGCACACACACACACACGCATTGCAGTCAGTTCAATTTGCGCTTTTCTCTACTTCTTCTGCTGCGGCTGCTTCTTCTTCTTCTTCTTCTTCTATTTTCGCTTCTGCTGTTTCGCATTTTTCGCTTTTTTCGCCATGTGTGCTTGCTATTTTCAAGGTTAACTTTAACTGCGTTAGTTGTGTATACACACACATAGACACACACACATAGACACACACACACACACACATAGACGACATAGCCCCAAGTCCCTTGTAGTTTGCTCTCCCTATCCATATCCATATCCCTCTCTCGCTTTCGCTCTATCAGTTTGATTCGCTTGACAACGCGAATTTTACTTTGCGCAGATAAGTAGAGTGGCACTAGGAGAGAGCGAGATAGATGGTGATGGTGGTGGTGGTGGTGGTGGGGAGAGAGCGTGGGAGAGCAGAGCTTGGACAGAGAGAGCGAGCAGACGGTTCTATGCTTATGTTTACAGAGCATTCATTGAACAAGGTCAGTCCCACCCACACACTATCACACACTACACACACACACACACACACACACACACATTGCCACTTGTTGCCAGCAGCAGTTGAGAGAGGAGGAAGTAAGAGAGCGGGAGAGAGGGACACCCAACATTGAAAGTGCCTAGATTGCAGCTTACAATCAGTGCTGCCAACTCAGCTTTTTTACCGCTGCATTCAAATACTTTCAAATGCCAATTGCGGAAACAATTTTGGAAATACTGTATGTCAAGAAACACTTAACACACTGCAAAAAGAAATAATTTTTGGACTTTATATATTTGAAAATAGTACCTTTTTCATTATAATATTCAAATTTGTTTACTGCCTAACAATTAAGTAATGGTATTCAGTTAATATATTCAGTTATTTTAATTTTAAATTTTGTTTTTAAATTTAAAAATTTGCCTTTCATTCTTAATAAACTTACAAACTTTTCGACTTTTAAGTTTATATTTGGCTTTAATTTTTTTTTTCTATCATTTCAAATTAAGTTTTAAATTTGTATTTTCAATTTATAGATTTGCGTTTCATTTTACATGAAACCACAAAATTTTAGATTTTTACTATTTCAATTTTAAGTTTTAATTTCTAGATATTTTTTATTATTATATTCTAGTTTTTATTAATTGTTTTAATAGTTGTTTAATTTTTTTCTTTTAATTTTATATATTTCTTATATATTCATACACAAAGCCATTGTAGCCCCATTTGTCTATTTTGAGTGTACGCAGGGTATAAAATCAAGCAATATAGCTGCTTTTATATTTTCTTGGCTTTTTCTAGCTAGTTTCAATTGTATTGTCGCTTTTTTATGGCACTGAAGAATTGGCAACACTGTTTACAACTCACATTCACTCACTCACTTAGATTTCCCTCCGCTTCCCTCCTGCTCCCACTCGCACTCGCACTCTCCCTCCCACTCTCCTCTCTCAATCCACAAGTCACAATCCACAATTCGCATTGCCATTCACACACACACACACACACATACATAATGCCGGTCAAATGTAAAATCTAACGTCCACGCACACACGCACACACACACACACATGGACACACGTAGTCGCAGTGATAGCGAAAGTTTTATGTAAAAACTAGAACGAGAAACGACGACGATGACGACGAAGGCGACGACGATGATGATGATGATGATGACGACCATTACAATCATAGAGTAGAGTGGGTAAAAGAGAGCGTGTAAGTTTATGCATATGTGTGTGTGTGTGTGTGTGTGTGTGTGTGTGTGTGTGCTAGTGGGCTAGACAAAAGCTAGACAGATGTTGTCGTCATAAGAGTGGAATGGGAAATGGGAAATGGGAATGGGTGTGAGAAAGGGAAAGGGAACGAGAACGAGAATAGCAAAAGCAACAACAACAACAACAACAACAATCGAGTAGTTGCAGTGAAAATGATGCAACAAGCAAACAACAGTTATCCCAATTAGTGTTGTCTATTTTAGCTATTTTGTTGCTACACATTTAATTGCAAAAGATAGAAAAGATTTGATGAAATGCCATGAGAAAATGCATTTTGTTCAATAAATGAAAAAATTTCATCAAAAATAAATCTTCTATATATTATTTGTCCTGACTCACTCACTGACTGACTCACTTATCATTTCACAGCCCAAACCATAAGACCTAGAAGGCTTAAATTTGAACACAACATAGCTGAGACAATTTTATTTTATTAGTATGAGCACCTATTTTGCATTACATAAGAAAAACTCAATAGATATTGAAACACTTGTCAGTTATTTAATAAAAGAATTATAAAAATTATTTTAAAAATATTAATAAATATTTAAAAGCTTGATTATTATTTAATAACCTTTTTAAAGGCCTTTTTGCATAGCTTGATTATAAATTTCCACCAATCTTTTCAAAATAAAGTTCAATTTGTATTTCTTGGTGAAAATAATTACTTGCTTAACTGTAGAGCAGATTAGGATGTTAATTAAATACTGAATATAATAATGTTTTGTCTAGTAAAAAACTATTCACACACATGTAAATAAGTAAAAACATCATGTGTGTAGAGAAGAGCGATAGCAAAAAAAATAGCAAAGCAATGCAGAGAAGAGGAAAGAGGGAGAGAGAGAGAGAGAGAGAGAGAGAGAGCAACGACAACGATAATGCAAACAATTCAAAACAAAACCCAATTTTTCAACTCGTAAACTGAGTCCAAGTTCAAGGTTATGCGTTCAACGTCTGCTCTGCCTCAGTCGCTGCCACTGCCTCAGTCGCTGCCTGCGACTCTGCATCCGCCTTAGCTAGCAGTCATAGAGACAGTCTGCGAGCGAGAGCGAGAGCGAGCGAGAGAGACTGCGATGCGCATTAGATTCAAGCACACAAAAATAAACAGAAATAAAGCTCGCCACGCTATTTTTGTGTGAGAGCGTAAGTGGGAGAGAGCGCGTGAAAGACTGAGAGAGACAGAGAGAGAGAGAGAGCGTTAGGCGTGTGAGCGCGTGGCGTTCGACAAACACTTTCAAACTTCTGCGCTGCCTGCAAATAGCAAGAGTAAGAATAAGAGGCAGAGACAGAGGCGCAGGCGCAGACGCAGCGCAGACGACGCGACGTCGCTGTCTATGTGAGTCGTGTGCGTGTGTGTGTATGAGACCACGCAAGAAATTAGAATTGGCAAATGGATGAGCTCAGAGCTTGGAACTCTTCTATGAGAATGGCAGTGGGAGTGGGAGAGGGAGAGGATGAGGATGAGGGAGACACCTCTTCAGACACACAAATAAAAGAAAAACAAATACAACTGTCTGTCTGGAGTTCAGAGACAGACACAGACACAGGCCCAGACACACATACAGTGGGTCAAGTAATGGTTTTCTTGTTGATTTTAACCCAAAATGATCTCATTATTGATACGTAATAATAGGCCACTTTCATTTTTTTCAAAAAATGTTAACATTTATCAGGAATGAGCTAAAATGATCATTCGGATTATGTAATGAAATGAAATCCACATTCTAAAATCCACACATGTGCTGTCGTGGAAATAGGCCATAAGAAATTCGACAAATAATACTAAGAATTAAAATATTAAGGAACAAAAAATTTTGGTGTTTCGATATATTATTATTTTCGAACATATTTTTTTGTATCTTATATCAAATTTAATGATATTTCAATTCAATTTAATAAATTTTTCATTTTTTCAAATCTATCAAAATTCCTTTAGATATTTGAAATCCATGGTTTCTTTTTTTCGGGAATACCAACAATTGCTTGTGGTTGTACTCTGTATGTTTTTCTTATTTTAATATCCAAATTTCCTTATTTCCAATCTTTTTTTTTGTTTTCTTTAAATAAATATTACAATGTTACTTTTTCTCTTTGTTTCAGCAATTCTTTCAGAAATATTCTGAGCTTGTTTAAGGTTTCAGTTAAATATTAACAAAGAAATATTTTATACAAATGTAATTGTTTTTTTTTATTTTTGGTAAATTGTTACTCAGTTTAATTTTTTACAAACTTCATTATTTCTCATAAAAATGTATGGAGTTCTTATGTGTGAAATAATATGTAGTTTTTATTTCTAAGCAAGATAATAAGCAACTACTACAATTATTTATTTTTTAAAATGTTTGTAAATTCTATTCAAAAAAAAAATATTTATACCTAGCCCAGATCCTAAATAACTTGAATTTTGAATGCAATTTTATTATTATTATTGTTGAAAATTGTAATTATATTTTTTAAATATTGAAACCCAATCAATTTCCTAAATAACTTGAAATAAAATAAAAATTTGAAGAACATTTTAATTTGTTGTATGTGAAAACAATTACTTGACAGACGGTATATGATATCTGTCTGTCTCTCTGTCTGTCTATCTGTCTCTCTGTCTGTCTATTCCTGTTCTGCCTTCCTGATTTTTTGCTCACTTTTGTCTACGCTTCGAAATTTTTTATATTTGTTTTTTTTTTTTGATTTTTATGCTTTTTTTTTGCATTCACTATTTTTTATTTTAAGGTCTGTGTCTTTGTTCTGCTTCTTGTTGTTGTTTTGGTTATTGTTGTTGCCATTTCGCTCACTCCGCTTTGAAAATGCTGACAATGTTGATTTCTATTGTTGTTGCGCTGCGACTGCGCCGCCAGCTTTTGCAACAACGACAGAGACAGCGGCAGAGACAGAGGCAGAGACAGAGGCAGCGATTGCTTTCAGCATTTTGTTCGCTAATTTGACCTTCACCTTAACCTAGTCATCGTCTGTCGGACATTCGGTCGTTTACCTCACGATTGCCAAAGTCGAAAAAGAACTCAAACGTTAGTTGTGTGTGTGTTAGTGTGTGTGTGTGTTTGTGTGTGTGTGTGTGTACACTGTACACACTTATCTATTAAGAGAGTGAGAGAGAGAGCGTGTGTGTGTGTGTGTGTGTGTGTGTGTGTGTGGGTGTTGTAAAGAGAGCGTCTATAAAATAAATGCTATAAAAACGTTTACGTATTAGTACATTTGTATATTTAAATATATATTAATATATTATGTTTATTTTCAATATTTGATCTTCATTTATTTGAAAAAACTAACATTTCTTATTGGTTTCTTATTGGCTGCACTTTTCACTCAACTCGAATAAAAGCTCAGCTCTAATGCTCCTCTCTTCTCGCTCGCGCTCAACTAGTTTTTGTAGTTCGTTGTCTTGAGAGAGAGACAGAGAGAGAGAGAGTGCGAGTGCGAGTGTGTGTGTGGGAAAGAGAGCGCAGATTTGGGCAAACATGTTCAATATATTGAATGCATTTGCATAATAGATATAGATAAGAATTATAAAAGTCATTATTATAATCATATTGTAATAAATGTATTAAATACATACATACATATAATAATCAATTTATATAAATATGTATGTATGTTGAATAAATTTAAATAATATTTATAAAATATAAGAGATATAATTATAATAATAATATTTGTACAATACATTTCCTGTTTAGTTTCTTGACTGCAATATTCAAATGTTCAAATTCAAAATTGTATATATGTTATGATTTTTGTAATCTTTTATTAAGTTTTTAATCAATTTAATTTTCTTTCATTTCTGTAATCATTTATTTAAAATTTTATTTAAATATTCATATAAAATATGCAGTTCAAACTTTATTTAAGTTTAATTAAGAATTCTCAATCGATTTCATTAAAATCGATTTGTGTATATCATAAATTATTTATATAGGTATATTATTATATAGGGTGTATAAAGGTCGCCAACCAACAAATAATCTCCATTATTTAATGGATTTTTACATTTGTTATTTAGTATAAATTATTTATATTATATTAAAATTTGAAAGTAGTATTTTTGTATTTTCCGATCATTACCCACTGTCCTTGTCCCTAGTTGTAAGTAACTATCAACTATGAACGCACAGTGGAACAGCTTTCACTCAAAAGCTCTAATGCTGCTCTCTCTCTCTGTCTCGTTCGCACAACTAGTTTTGTGTATTGTATAGTTTTGTGTTTCTATTTGAGCGCTTTTGACTTTGGCTTATCTAGGCTCTCTCTCAGCACAAACACAAACACAAAAACAAAAACAAAAACACAAAAACTATGAAGCAATGTAAGTTTTGCTCTCTCTCTCTCTCTCTGTCTCTTGAGTAGTTTTCGCTGCTAGAGAATTTCATAGATCGACGTCGTTGAATTTTCCAGTTGGATTTTTAGTTGAGAGTGGAACGCGTTTCGATTTGGTTGTCGTTAGTTTTAGTTGCAACTAGCGATTTAGGACCACCCCCCACCCCCCACCCCCATTCCCCCCCTTCTACACCATCAGCACAATTTTTTTTGTAATAGTTGAAAAAAAAATACATATATATATATATATATATTAATGTGAATATATTTAAAAGTGTTCAGTGCCAAATTACAAAATAAATACATATTTAAAAATATGTAAATGTGTGTGTGTGTGTGTATCTGTGGATCGCATTCAAATTTGGGAAGGGGAAGTGATTTGTGCGCGGCAAATGTTGTTGCAGTTAACGTCGCTGTCGCTGTCGCCGTCGCCGTCGCTTTTAGTTCTTTGAACTCACAACGTTTCACAATGCCAACGTCAAAGTCAACGACGCCGCTGTCGCTGCCGCTGTCGACGCCCATGTGCAGCAGCAGCATTACTGAAATATGTGTAACAAAAACAAAGTCACATTATCGTTCGTCTCGAACTCGAACTCGAACAAACGACGTTGACTTTGATAATGAGAGAGACGAGAGACGAGAGAGACGAATGCAGCAGTGCGAGGGGAGCAGCAGCAGCAGGAGTACGAGTACAAGTGGGAGGAGGAGGAGGAGGAGGAGTAGGCAGTGGCCAATCAGTTATTGGCCTGCCGTGTGTGGAGCAGAGAGCAGAGCAGAGATCTAATGAGCATTGAACCTGCAAATGACACAAGAAAGTGTGCGAATGTGACAGACATACAAAAATGCACTTAGCTGTCTGTCTGTGTGTGTGTGTGTGTGTGCAGTGCGTTTCCCTTACACACACGCATATACTTACATGAGTGCTTACGCACACTCAAAGAGAGAGAGAGCGAGAGATACATACAGATTTGAAGGTACGTTTAAGATTTAAGCTTATTACAGTGACACAAATACCATTCGAAAATACCTAATGTAATTTATAAGTATTAAGAACTATTCCAACTTTAAGATAAGAAACTGCATTTAAATGAAACGCATACAGTTAGTCGAGCAAATTTTTGAGACAAAATGAAAAAAGGCAAATTTTCAAATATTTATTATTAAATTCAATTAAAATTATTTGTATTTTTATTTAATTTGTTATAAAAATACAAATGTATAAAATGATTTAACTTTTACATTTAGTTAGGATGCGTTGAATATTATTTTTATCCTTTTTAACATATATTTTTGCGCAAGAGAAATAGACTAAATTTCTAATTTAGTCAAAACATGTATGACAAATATTAAAATCCTAAAGGTATTAAGTTTTCGGTTTTTGTACTAATTTCTTTCACGGCATTTATGATTTTTTTTATTTTATTATTTTAAAAAAAAAAACATTTTTTGGTTTGGATTTCTTTTTAAATGAAAATATCAAAAATAACTGCATTTGTATATGGGCAAAACAATTGAGTGACTAACTGTATAAGTATGTATGTGTGACAAATCTTAGAAGAACTCTACAGATATTAAGTTTTTTTTTTACTTTATTTTTGTTGATTTGATTTCATTTTGTTAATTAATTTGCTTGCGTCAGCGTGTATTCACCTTTGGTTGTCACTGTCCCTGTCACAGTCACTGTCACTGTGATTGTCGTCGTGACGTCTGCTTGGCAACTGCTGCCATCTCGCTCGCTCGCACGCGCTATTTTTATTTGATCACCACATTGAGAGCAAGGGCAAAAGGAGTGTGGATTGTGTGTGTGGATGGTGTGTGTGGATTTTGTGGACTGTACGCTCAACTGCTGACACAAACAATTTTGCAGTTTCTACTTAGGCCTTAGTTAATTTTTTATTAATTTAAAAAAAAAAAACGCAACAAGGCACTTTTCAAATTAAATGCAACCTGGCGAAATTTCTTGTCAAAAAAAGCACAAAATATAAAACTGAAATAAATGCATATATAATAAAAAAAAAAACAGCAAGCTATACAAACACACATGCATATGAACATGTGTACATACATACATACACACAATACACAAACAAAAGCCTACAACGCAATGCTTTTCAAAAAAAAATTTCAATCCACAAAAACAAAAAGAAGTAAAAACAAATACACACACACACACACAGAGTGCACTATGGGGCGTTTCACCTGTTTTTTGGCATTAACTCATTTTTCACAAGTATTCAAGTCTATGAATTTTAACTGTCAATACATCAAACTGTTATGTTATAGTCCAATGTTAAAATAACAGCTGTTAAAGGCAAGACCTCATGCTTTGTTAAGTGTAAGCTTGCATTGCCTAATAATTCATAAAAAATTAATAATATCACTGAAAATCATTTTAAAAAGTACAAATTTGCAATAGATGTTAATAATTAGGGTTTTTGCTCATATATTGATATCAAAACAGTTGGTCTTAATGTGCAGTTCTTGAGAAAATTTGTTTTTTAGCACACAACCTCACATTTGCTAATGACGCTTTGCTCGCAGTTCCCTATGGGGAATGTAAGCAGTTTTTAATAAATTGTCTGAGAGAACTCTCATCTTCTTTTATCGAAAAATCACGATTATTCTTAATGGTAATATTATAAATCGCTAGAATTTGTTAATAACAATATTAATATGTTTCCACTGATTTCAAAACAAATATATAAAAACTAAAAAAAAAAAAATATTAGGGCGGGGATGATGTCATGTCCATTTTTACCAAATATTTCTATGAATATGTTTAACACTATACAAAAAAACCGCAGCGACATATCTTGCGAGGTTTACGAGTTATTAATTAATGCCACAAAAACGGATCAAACGACCCACAGTGCAGTGGGAGAACGCGCAAAAGCTAAAAACAAAAAGTAAAGTAAGCTGCGCATTACGCTCTCCCTGTCGCTCTCTCACGCTCTTGCTCTTGCTCTCAATCGTGATGCGCGCCTGCCTCAGCAATGCTGCTGTGTGTGTGTGTGCGTGTGTGTGTGTGTGTGTGTACCATTTAATTTGCATTTGTATTACATGGCATTTTGCTTGTTTGCTTTGCAATTGACATGTGGACTGCAATTGAGCGAGTGTGTATGTATGTATGTATGTGGAATACATATGTATGTACATGAGTATATTTATATGTATGTATGTATTAATTTATATGCACATACAAATAAGCAAACTCCAAGAATTGTATTCAATTGACACATATACATACATACATACATGCATACACATTTGACACTTGCATACATATATACAATACATATGTATGTACGTACGTATGTATGTACAGTGTCCCACAGCTTATTTGTACCACTACATTTTTAACTTGATATTGTTTTTTATTGCTATATTGATTAAATAGAAAATAAAAATATATTTTTACTAAAGTTGCAATATTAAGTTGCAATTCTGCAACTTTATTTGATTTAATTAATTTTGCCATTAAAATATACATATGTATGCACATGCATATGTTAATTCAATAAGTCGGTGTAATATATCATAATGTATTGGGTCAAATAAGCTGCGAGCCACTGTACATACACAAGGAGTGGGAGAGAGGGAGAGAGAGAGGAGAGCGCTGCCTATCAAGCTTAGGCCTCCCCAATGTGCGTTCTCTCGCTCGCTCGCTCTCTCGCTCTTTCTGCACTTATTCGTGCGCTTGCACAATTGCATTTGTATTTGTGAGCAAGCTATTTTCTGTTGCTGCTGTTGTTGTTGTTGTTAAAGCTTTGTGCGTTGTCGCTGCTGCGTTGATTATTTGCACACACACACACATGCACACTTGCGTATTAGCATTTCTCATCATACATACATGCATACATACATACATATAAAGAGTGTTGGTCGCAGCTGCGCTGCCCGCTGCAACCCACTGCCCGCTGCTGCTGCCCGCTGCTGCTGCGCTGCCCGCAATGCCGGCGAGGTTAAGAAACTTTTTGGGTTTAATAACATTGCACAAGGTTATTAGATAAAAATGTGTGGAGGCAAAAATATGCGAATGCGAATGTGAATGTGAATGTGAATGCAAACACAGTGGGAAATGGAAATGAATCGGCAGCGACATCGGCTGTGTATGTGTGTCAGTGTGTGTGTGTGTGTGTGTGTGTGTGTCAGTGTGTGTGCAATTTGTGGAGCAGTCGAATGGAGAATAAAACCAATTGGTTACTATGACCGGTTCTCTCTGTCTCTCTCTCTCTCTCTCGCTCACTCGATATTGCTGTGCTCTTCTATATTCTATATACATACATATGTACACATATGTACACTGACACTCAGCTTATTTGACCCACAACTATTACATATGTACATATTACAAATTATAAATAAATGTATCTTTTATCATTTATCTAAAATTTACATATAATTATTGCAGATACTTTTCTATACTTTGAAATTTGTTTATATTTGTCAATCATTTTCGTTAAAATATTCAATTTAATTTTCAATTTAAAACATATTTTTCAAATTGCACTAAATAAAATAAATAACAAATTGAAACGCAAAAGTTGTATTTAATTTTTTTAGCCTAAGCCAAGTATTTTTATTTTATTGCCTTAAATATTTTAGCTGAATTAAGCAATTGAATTAAACATAGTAAAAAAAATAGTCTTTATTGATAATTTTTAAAAATAAAATTGCAACTCATTAATTATTAAATTTTAACTTGTTTTTTTTCTTTTGGCAACAAAAGAAACTACAAACAAATGGATAAAAAGAACAGCTATTTTATTTATGCCAAAATATGCCATTTTTTTGAATGTTGTCAAAACAATAACTTGACCAACTGCCATGTGACTTAAACTTGGCTTAAAGCAGGTTTTTTTCAATTTTTTTTTTTTTTTTTTTTTTTTTTTTTGTTTTTGAGACGAGATACAAATGCCGTTACTCTCTGAATAACAAGTCAATAGAGTACAGAAATAGAGGGTGTCGATGGTGTTGAAGGTGCGGGAGAAGGAGACAGGGAAAGAGAGAAAGAGAGAGAGGGAGAGAGAGAGAGAGGGACAGCTAGCAAAGTCAATGCATTGTTGAGTGGCAACAATTCTCGGGTTCAATGCTCAATTCATTTGCGAATTCTTCATTTCTTTTCTGTTCTTCTTTATTATTATTATTATTTGTGTGTGTGCTCTCATTTATATACTAAAAATACCGAAATTTGAAAACAAGTCTTGGCAAAACAAATGCCTAAATTGTGTGATCTATAAAATAATAAACAATAGCTCACAGCTTATTTCAACCAAGTTTATTTCTCATACGAATTCTGCATTTCTTTTTTTTGTTTTTCAAATTACAAAAAGAAAAAATAAAATATTAGGAAATCGAAAAAGGGAAAATAAGTGATCGCAAACAGGGAAATTAAGCTCAGCAAAATATTTAGAGTACGAAAATTAGAGAAACAAAAAAACTACTTATTTACTTCAAAAATTTTCGTGTTCTGAAAAAAGTTTTGAGACATTTGTAAAAAGAATTATTTCAAACAAGAGCTAGAAAACTTTTTTATTATATCAAATTGAATTTTTATTTTATTAATCCCATTTTTTTGTTTTCATACTTTTATTGAATTCTTTCTTTTTGTTTTTATATGCTCACATGCGTATTTCCTATTGCTGCAAAAAATTAGGGAACGTATAAATTACGTATACGACACATGTTCAATAAAAAAGTACTTATTTACCGTTGCTAACACAAAAGAAAGAAGAAGATAAAAATGTAGTGATCATATTACCACCCATGTGATAGATATGCTGTCTGCAAAATACCCTTAAAAAAAAAACTGATGTAAACCGAGACGACTTGGGGAGAGACTTGGCCCAGACTAGGAAAGGAGGAAGGGAGAAGAAGGGAGAAGCATGAGAAGACGATGCACATGACACCAATGACCAACTGACTGACTGAGCAAAGACTGCGAATATAATAATAATAATAATCAGCAGAAGAACAAGAACAAGAACAAGTGAATAAAGAAGAACAGAAGAAAATACCACCACAAATATGCAGAAAAATAAAATGACATAAAGTGCAGCAAACTTTCTCAGTCTCAGTCTCTGTTTCCTTCTCCCTTCTCCCTTCTCCGTTTTGCTTTCCCTTTTCGCTTTTCCTTCGGACTCAAAGTTGAGGTTGGGCTCATGTGATTTGGGGTCACAATTGAGTGAGAATGAGAGGCAGCAGAAGAAAGAGAAGAAGTTTCAGTTATCGGTCTGTTTTTTTTTTCCCTTTTTTTTTTTTTTTTTTTTTTTTTTGTTATCTCGACAATGGCAATGCCTTTAGCCACAGTATGTCGCCCATAGCTTTATAGCTGTGAATGCGGCCTTGGAATAAACATTTCCGAGAATTTACACAACAAGATGCAGGCCAGTGTTGCCAACTCTTTCACATACATTCAACCATATCAAAATAGCTAAAATAAAACTTTGAATATCAAAAAAATCGAAATAAATCTTTCCACACTACCACCAAAAATGTATTAATCCATTGAAAAACAAATCTTATTGCCAGAAGAATTTTTCTTGCTTCAAAAAACGATTTCAGAAAATAATATAAATATATAATATTTAAGAGTGATTTTTAAGTATATGTTTAAATATTCCCTGTTTAGTATCTTGGTTTCCAAAGTAAGACTCCGTTCCCAAAAGGAATAGAAAATTATTATAGTTCCTTTGCGGTTTTTTTAATCCAAATTTTTTCTCTCTTCTTGTTTACCATAAGATTAAGTTTAATATAAATTATTGAAGCATAAGGAGCTCATTACGACTCTAGGAAGTAGACGCACTAGAAAGGAAGGATCACTATGATTCTACTAATTTTCTTAGATTTTAGCACTTTTTAATTACGGCTTTTACGGTTTCAGAAAGCACAAAAGATATGGAAAGTTTATTACAGAAGATAATGTAATCTTATGTTGATTAAATAGATGCTCTTTTCTGATAATTTCGAATCCGAAAGTTAAAAAATGTAATTTCATCTTTCAATATAGCTACAACACCCGTCAAGACTAGCCGGAAAGTTGTCTACTCGCCGTCCTACCGTCTGTCTGTCTGTCCGTGTGTCTGTCCGTCCGTCTGTCTGTCTACAAAACTGAGACCCACGCACTTGTCTCCGTTTGTTGCATTTTGCAATTCTGGCTGAACTGGCCTTGGAACTGTTTGAATGGCATCGTTATCGTCATTATCATCATCATCATCATCATCATCATCATTAATGCAGTGTGTGTGTGTGTTTGCATACTCTACAAGAGCGTAGAATTTGCCAGAACTTTGCTATAACTTTTTATCGCACTTAATTGACTGCATTGGAAATACCCAATTTTGAAAAATAAAATGATTGCCATTGGAAAATACTTGGAAATTGGGATTTCTTTCTTTAAAAAGAAAATACTGCATTTTAGACACTTAAAGTGCAAATTGTTAATTTTGATTAATATGTAATTAGATTTGTTAAATTTACAAAATGTTAATGCAGAATAAATTTTGAGACCAAAATTAAATGTTAAAAATTATAATTCCGCTTCAAAATTGGTTCATTATTGATCAATTGTTGAGTGTCTGAAATTTGGCTAAGTTTTAGTTTCGAAAAATTGATGTGGTTAGTTTCGATAAAGGGTATCACTATTTTGCCCTGATATATATTATTTTGCCGATGGGTGTTTCGGAGTCTGAGTGTGAGTCTGAGTCATTCATCTGCGGAATGAACTGAATTGAAGTTCTTCCTTAGATTAATTGAAGGCAGTTGATGTTAGTTGATTATTGTTCATTGTCTTCCAAGGCCAGCGGAAGTGTTGGCGGCCATTTTCTTTCCCCTTCCCCTTCCCCCTCTACCTCTTCCTCTTCTTCCAAAAAGGACGGACAGTTCTAATTATTGACACACACACACACACACACACAGCTTTACGACCGACTTCTGTCATTTTGATTAACTGTAAATAACAGCTCAATTTCGCTAGCAGCGCTGCAACTGCGACGCCAACGGCGAAGCCCTATGAAGGCGTCTTCTTCTTCTTCTTCCGTTGCCGCTGGTTTCACATTTTACTGTTACATTCTTATTTTTTTTGTTTTTTGCATAATTTTTTTGCTGCTTCTTCTTCTGCTTCAGTTGTTGTAGTTGTTGTTGCCGTTCCTGGAAATCAACTTCACTTTGCTGCATTTGCTTTGTTGTAACTGAAACTACAACAACTGCAGACAGCAG
The DNA here is from genome assembly GCA_951394115.2 of Drosophila phalerata. Classification (NCBI taxonomy): domain Eukaryota; kingdom Metazoa; phylum Arthropoda; class Insecta; order Diptera; family Drosophilidae; genus Drosophila; species Drosophila phalerata. Next base: position 49,947,073 of record OX596006.1, on the reverse strand, counting down.
ACAGCAGCGACGCAGGCAGAGGCAGCGACAGAGGCAGAGGCAGAGGCATAGACACAGCCATACATACATACATAATAAAAAAAGTCAACCATAACAACAGCAACAATAATAACAAGAAAACAAGTCGTACGCCGTCCAACCTTGAATGTCGGGCACTTGCACACACACACGCACACACACACACACACACACACACACAGATACACACTCGTATCGTTTGTGGAGAGTTGTTGTTGTTGTTGCTGCGTCCAAACTTTCTAGTGAACTCTACGCAATAGTGTTGACACAACTTCAAGGGCTTATATAGCTATTTTAATCACACTAGAAATAATAGCTATAAATAGCTACTTAAAACAATAAAAATCAAAATGATTAATTTGCATTCAAAAGGTGTTTAATTCATTAAAAAAAAATCAATTTAATAAAAACAATGAGCCTATTTCATCAAAAACAGTCATTTTCACTATAAACAGACCATTTTTTATTAAAAACCAGATGCAATTCTATTAAAAAAGAGACAATTTCATTAAAACAGAGCAAATTTCATTTAAAAAATATGCCTATTTTATTTAAAAAAGAGGCAATTTCATTAAACTTGGGCCCAATTCATTAAAAACGAACCAATTTCATCATAATTTTTTTTTTTTTTATGTCTTTTCTACAATGATGTACTTAATTAAATTTATGTTAACTGACTAACTTTAAAAAGTATTCAATTTATTTTTTCAAAAAGCATTTCAACACAAATTTCACGCTACTTTGCAACTTATAAAATTGTCAAGTATAGCTATAAAATAGCTAGATTGGTAACACTGCACAACAGCAGCCATTTGCCTAGCATCCTCTTGAAAGGCAAACGAAGCGAGGGAGAGAGAGAGAGAGAGAGAGGAAGAGAGCGCTGTCTGCGTGTATATATGCACATGTCTGTCTGTCTGTCTGTCTATCTGTCTGTCCGTCCGTCTCGTTTGTTCCACTGTCCCGTTTGTCTCCTAGTTTTTGTCGTTTCTCTTTCTGCTTCGCTGCAATTTTCATTCAGTTTTTCTCGTCTCCACAGACAACGAATGGCGGAATGGCGGAGTGACGGAATGGCGGAATGACGGAATGTAGAAAAATGTGTTAGTGGAGTAGAGTTGCCATTACGTCACCTTTGTCTGCAAGTTGCATGTGCACTTTTCTGTATGTATTTCTGTATGTAAGTGCGTCTCTTTCTTTCTTTTTTTTATATCTTTATATGCGTATGTGTGAGTGTGTGTGTGTGTTTGTGTATACCGGTCTCCTCTGTCTGCAATTCAGGGTCTCGAGCTTTGGGGTCTCGGTCGTCCAACTAGCCAACAAATAAAAAAAAAAAAAAAAAAAACCTAAAAGTAGACAAACTCCCGCTCTCTCTTCTCTTCTCTGCTTTTCTCTGCTCTCTTGGACCTTCGTGTTGCAGCTTTTGCGGTAGAGTGCGTGCTTGTCTACCCCTCTCTTCCACCTCTCTTCCTCCCCACACTCACTCTTCCCTATTTGAGTGTGTTTCCGCATCTCTTCGGCTCTTTCTAGTCTTCCTCTCTGCAACAAATCATTGCGAGTATCATTCCCAGTTGAGAGTGGAGAGTTGAGAGTTGAGTGCATATCCAACTAGAATTGAAAAACGAAAGTTGTGCCTCACTTTTGCTTTCAATATCCCACTGTATTTACCGTTACAGTTAGTCACGCAAGTATGTTGACAAATTTTTGAAAAAATTTCAATTCTTGACAATTAAATACCATTTTTTTTTTTACTCTCAACGTGAATTACGAATATTTCTCTAGGTCTTTCATACATATACCTATTTGTAGTTTTACTAATTTGTTGATATCTTAAGTCAGAAAATTGATTAATTTTCAGTGCGTAAAGTGTTTCTTGACAAACATATTTCTATTTTGATTAAAACGTTCAATTTGATGAACATTATTTTATTTAACTTCTTTTTTTTTTGAGCTCTTACGTCTATTACTAAAAATAACACCATAGAAAAATAGAAGAATGAGTGGAAACATTAAGACAAAGTAGAAATTTCAATTAAGTTCAGATTAGCTTTAGGAACAATTAAGTATTGCTTTTGTTAATTAAATTTATTTCATATATTCAATACAGTGAGCAATATTTCTCGAGATTTTATTTGAAATTAGTAAAGTACATAGAGAACAAAAATTTGGAAAAATCGGTAACGCATTTCCAAAAGTTCACGATATTCATTGGATTAGTTGTATGTATTCGATTGCTGGCATACAGAAACTTAACCTTACCTGTCAGCGGTATATTCAAGTGTGCAGATCCTGAGTTGGTGGGTTTTTTTTTTTGTGTTTTATTTTTTTGTTTGTTTTTTTTTTTGGAAATTGTGCCTTAATTTTGGCAGAGGTATATATGTATGTAATTATGTATGTCTGTAATACTGTATATTGATTCTAAACGCATGTCCTGAGTTGTAAGTTGCGTATCACAAGCAAAATCAAATGCAACAACAAAAACAAAAATTATAGAAAAAACACAAAGCGAACAAAAAACACAACAACAACAAAATGGGCGTATAAATAAATGACGAGATGTGTACGAGAAATAATATATGTATGTATATGAAAATGTCCAAAAATTATTTACAGTGTACTTCGCGAATAATTGAATTAGTTTTGGAAATTTGAATAGACTTGTAAGACTAATTTGTAGCTTTAATTTTTTTTTTTGCGAGAGTTTTTAGCCGATATATTTTTTGGAGTTGAGTTGTCGCCGCGACAGACGATGCAACAATGCGACAATGCGACGATTCGTGCGTTGCGACGCTGAATGCGAAACTGCAGGCGAAATGGAAATGCCACAAAGCACACTGCAACAGAATACAACAACAACAACAACAGAAAACACTTACAAAAAAAAAAAAAGATCCTCTTGATCAGTAACAACAACAACAACAACAACAGCAGCAGCAGCAAATTTCAACAAAGGCAACGAACAACAACACGAAAGCAACACGAACGCAACGAACGAACGAACGAGCGACAAACGAAGTTGTTGTTGTTGCTGTTGTTGCTACTGTATGGTAACGACTTCCTGCAGCTTGGCCTCGCTCACTTCCCCTCACTTCCCCTCACTTCCCCTCTGCGCTCTCTTTGCGCTCCTCTCTTTGCTGCAGTTCCCTTTGCCGAAAATGTGCATGAGAAATGTTTCTTCTACTAAATATAATCGTACATCACACACACACACACACACACACGCACACACACATTTAACTTTTGAAATTTGCCAACGTTGGCAGCGAAGGGCAACGGTGACTGTAACTGTGACTCAAAAGTGCTAATGATCTCAAAGCTGAAACTGCGACGGCGACTGCGACAGCGACTGCGACTGCGACAGCGCACATTGGGGCCCCAGGCCGAAAAGTGTGTGGCAAAAGCGTTCGCAATACAGTGTTGCCATTTTAGCAATTTTATTGCTAGATTTAGCACTTTTTTAATTGCAAAAGCTAGAAAAATTGTCAAATTGCTATTAGCTATAAATCTTGCCATTTTTTTTGAAAAGGTTGAAAATTGGAAAGGTTTAGCTATAAACATTTTTCACTTTTTATTGCTAGATTTAGAAATTGTAGAATTACAAAAGCTGCAAATTGAATAAAATCCTATGGGAAAATGTATTTTGTCGAATCAAAGAACTATTTGGTCAGATTTGGTTTGTTTTTCTTTCTATAATATGTAAAATATGCACAGAAAATATTTTTTAACTTTGACCGACAAACCTGAATCAGCCAGTGGACCTATCACCCTGTGACGTCGTCATTTCAAGGCCTATTAAGTTTTCTATCAAATGCTTTAAAAATTTTGAAATTATCTGCACTAGTTCAAAAGATATGATTTTAGCAACGCAAACTGTAAAATGGCCCCACTGTGCAGCGCCTGTTACGGTTTTACTGGGACGAAGAGCGCATGAGAAGGGCAAAGCAACACACACACACACACACACACACACACACACAGGCAGCATGCAGAAAAACCTGAGAGAGCGTCGTTGTATTTGAGTTGAATAAAGTTGAGTTAAGTTGTGTTGAATTTGTTGCGTTGAGTTGAATTCAATGGACTTGAGTTGAAATCAATGACAGATCAGCATGCAGTGTGTGAGAGCGAGAGAAAGTGAGCGAGAGAGAGAGAGAGAGAGATAGTCTGCACTTTAACTTTGAAAAGTTTAAATAAGTTACAATTGTTGCAATTGAAAAATGAGAGAACGTTAAGTCGAGTTGAATTTATCCTGTTTCTGCATAAAGTTGAGTTAAGTTGTGTTGAATTCCAATGTTGAGTTGAATTTATCGAATGCATGCATTGCATTTGATAGCTTGTCTCACTCTAACTAGCTGCACACTATGCAAGGAGAGAGAGTAAGAGAGCGCTCACTCTTTAGCTTAAGCTTGCGCGCTCTCATTGTATGAGTCAAATGTCCTGTAGCTGAAACAGCGTAGAGTTGAGAGAGTGAGAGAGCGAGTGAGCGCGTTAGGTTGACAGATCACTCACTCTCTCGTTTTAATTCAAAGCTTGCTCTCCCGCTTTTTCTATATGAGTCAAATGTCCTGCTTTTTTTATTATATATGTAAATATACAGCCATATGTACACTGTACAGTTAGTCAAGCCAGTGTGTGCACATAATTATGGCTCACATGTTATTTGAATCGCTTTTCTTACACATTTTCAATTAATTTATTTTTCAATAAAATTTAAACGCAGAATTGTTTTTTATTTCTTAATATAATTAAATATTCTAATTCTAAATATTATTCTTTTATTTTTCATATGCATTATATATTGCATTTAAATTAACCACCAACAATTTATTTATATTATTTTATAATTTATTTGTTTACTGTTGACCTAAACAAAAACCGTATTTAAAATGTAGTGAGTCAAATATAGTGGCAGCCACTGTATTCTTTTTTTTTTTTTTATAAATAAGTTAAATTTGACGTAAATTTATATTTCTTTTTTTTTTTATAATATATTACATTTGTATAATAAAAAAGCAGTTAAAACAATTTTATTTGTAAAATTATTTGAATTTTATGAAAACTTGAAATAAAATACATATATGGCATTTATATTCCGGGAGCTGGGGATCGACGAGCGAAGCGAGCAGAGGGCGGAGCCCCCTTAGTATTCCATCTATTTTTTGCAATTGAAATTGTGTAAATTTGTAACTGTATGAGTGTGCGGGCGGGATAAAGAGAGTTGCCAGATTATGTGAGAGAGTAACATATATATAGTATGTATATATATATATATATATTTATATATATATGGGTGTGTGTGTGTGTATTTAAAATGCAGCACTTCCTTGCAGAAGGGGGAGAGGGGTTGAGTGGAAAGTGAAAGGGGGGGGGGGGGGGAGGAATAGTGGTATTGCAATAAATGCCACTCAAAGAATTTCGAGCACATTCGCTTCTCTGACTTTGTAGAGCTTCTTCTCTCTCTCTTTCTGTCACTTTCTACACTGCCAAAATTGGGCAACTATTTTGACTTGCAGCGCATAGAATTGTAACGTACCTGGAAGACGGGAAGACTGGAAGAGTGGAAGACTGGAACTGCAGCTGTAGAATTGAGATTTCAGTTCAGTTCAGTTTTATGAGTTTATTTTTTTTTCAATTTTTTAATTTTCACATGTTTAACTTGAAATTTGCTCTGCTTCTTCTTCTTTTCTGCTCTTTCCTCTCTTTTTTTTTTTTGTAGCTTCTTGTTTTTTCTTATGACTTTTCACTTTGCACAATTCTTTATTTGATTTTCTTAACTCTTTTGCAGTTTTCCAACTTTCTTTTTACACTTTACAAAAAATATGCATTGTATGTGGCACAAATAAAAAAAAAATATATAAATTTTATTTGCAGTGCAGCAAAAAAAAAGCTCAAAAAGAGCTTTTTAAAATCCTTGCACTTGTTATTGTTGTTGTTGTTGTTGTTGCACTTGTTGTCGCTTATCTATGATCCGCAGGCACTTCGAAATTCGAACTCGAATTCGAACTCGAATTCGAATTTGAAACAAATTTAGTATTTGCAAATTTGAAAATTGTTTGTGTGCAAAAATTGAAAACAAAGAAAAAAATTGGAAAAATTGTGCGTATTGTCTGAACTAACTTTAGTAACTGAACCGATCGAATTAAAAAGCTCAACTGAGTTCCGAAAAAATGCAGTTAAATGTGTTTTGCGCCCTGCTGCTTAACTGTGTGCGTGTGTGTGTGTGTGTGTGTGTGTGTGTGTGTGTGTGTGTGTGTGTGTGTCGGTATGTGTGTGTGTGTGTGTGTGTGAGTGCTGCCCAATTGAATCAGCGTATAGCCTGCCTTTGTGTGTGTGTATGTGTGCTTGCTCTTTTTTTTTTAATACAACTTTTTTTACAGACACACACACACACACACACGCATATACATATTTCCTTCATTTTTTGGGCTTGCGATTTGCCATTGGAGTGCAGCGACGTCAACGTCAACGTCGACAGCAGCCCGAAACCGAATAACGACAACGACGACGACAACAACAACAACAACAACAACAACAACAACAACAACAAGGTCGACGATCAGCGACGACGACGACGTAGCGTCACTGCAGTCGTCACACGACGCGTTGCGTCGCCGCAGCAGCGCTGGAAGCAGCACATTACAGCAGCTGGCAGCGCAGCCGCCCAAAAATTTTGTGCGCGCTGCGCAGAACAGCAGCGACGCAGGCAGCGACGCAGGCAGAGACACAGGCTAGCGGAGCAAAGCAAAATCGCCTTGTTTTTGGTTTGCTTGTTTCTTTTTTTTTTATACATACTCAATATTTTTCAATGCTGACAACAAACAGCGGAAAAAAGACGCAAAAATTTGGAATTTTTGAATATTGAAGAAAATCAAATTAAAATAAAAAGGGAAAAATTGCATAAAATCAAATAATGTAATGTTTTTCTTTTATTCAAAAATGGTGAAAAACTGAAATAAATATTAAATCTAAAATTGGATTTTGAGCTAGTTAAAAGTGTTGAAAAAGGAAGACTTATAGTAGAAATTATAGTTATGTATTTTAATAATTTTCAAATAAAAAATACATATAAATACAAATATTAAGTTATTTATTTTTGTATTTTTTTAAGCTTTATAATTATAATTATTAAATTATATATTTGAATCATATTGACTATTTGAAATATCTCTCAACACTGTTCCGGCAGTAGACAGAACCGAAACAAAAATAGCTTGTGTCCCGTTTTTTTTTTTTTTTTTTTTTTTTTTTATTCCAAAGTTTTGTTTATTCATTGTCAGGCCAGAAATTGGGGAAAAATGTAATAAAAAAAAAGAGAAGAAATTAGCGGTCGTTGCAGTTGACGTCGCTGCTGCTGTTGTTGTCCACAATGTTGCAAGCGTGAGAGAGAGAGAGAAAGGGAGCGAAAGAGTAAAAGAGAGGAAAAAGAGAGAGAGAGAGAGAGTTAGAGAGGGGGGGGGGGGGGGGAGACACATGCGGACAGACGTAGAAGAAGGGCAGAGTCAAGAAATGCAGCAGCAGAAGAGGAAGCAGCTACACACACACACAGACACGCACACACACACAGAGAGAAATTTGTTGTGCGTTGTTGACAATTATTTGCTGCTGTTGTTGTTGTTGCTGCTGTTGTTGTTGTTCTCGATGTTGCAGGCAGCTAAAAATGTTTGTGTTTGCTCTGCTGCGAATTGAGTTCATTGCAGATCTGCAGCAGCAGTAAAAAACAAATGAAATGAACACAAAATACCAACAAAAAAAAAACAAAAAAAAAAACAACAACTTTCACTGTCTTTGTATGTGTGTGTGTGTGTGTGTGTGTGTGTATGTGTGCAAGAACAACAACAACAAACAACACCAAATACCCATACAAATGTAATACATTTACCATACAGCAAAGTACATATGATGTACATTCATACAGTTAGCAAAGAAAGTGTTTTGACATACATTTATTTCGTTAATAATTCTATTTCCTTATTTTATACTTGTTTTTTATTCATGCCTTTGTAGATTTTACAGAAATAACTAAAATTAAGTACTTTATTATATTATAATTATTCCAAGGGAGCCTTATAGATAATCATTTCTTATATTATTGTCCACTTTTTTTATTTTATATTGCTTAAGTATAAATAAAAATGCAATAAAAAATTATATACATTTTCTGCGATAGAAATTGTGTAAATTTTTAAAGTTCTCAAAAGTCTTGCTATCTGTATATTTATTGGTTCTGTATTTTTCAATTTAAAAACGTTTTTTTTCGAAATAATTTCGAAAATATATTGTTACTAGCAAAGCGCTTGCTTTGTCAAAACAATTGCTTGACATACTGTATTTACTTGTACAACGATCAACGTTTTATCAGCTTCGTTTTCAGTTTTTCGGTTTTTTGCATTACTCTTTTTATTTTTTTTCAACTTTTTCTGTTTTTTTTTTTGGGGTTGTTGTCGCCTCGGCATTGGCGTCGGCTGTTTGGAGTCGGAGGGTCGGAATCGGTGTCGGAATCGGAGTCGGAGTCGGAGACGAAGCCGATGTCGATGTCAAAGTCGTCGCCAATTGAAAGTTGTAGCCTAAATTATACGAGAGTATGTGTCGCATTTTTACAAAGCCCAACAAATTCTTTGGCCTGTTTTCCATTTCGCACATATTCTTGTACACTCGCAAAAAAAAAAGCGGCTAATTCTTTTTGAAATTTGAAAAATGACAGCAACAACAAAACAGCAACAAGTTTAAGTATTATATAAAAAGATACTCAAGCCTTTAATAACAGTATTATGAAAGAAAAGTTAATTTTGCACTTATTTCAATCTATATTTATAAAAGTCTTTGCCCTGACTCACTGACTGATCATTGCACAGCCCAAACCATGAGTCCTAGGAGGCTGAAATTTTTACATAACGTGGCTGTGACGATTTGATAAAATAAATATATATATATATTATAATAATTTCTTAACATTACAAAATAAGTGCTTATTTAGACACTTTTTTTTTGGTCAACAAACGCTAAATCCTATTTTGTAAGATGTGTTATGTTTTACAGATTTATACACATTTTAATTATATTTTTAATAAAACATTGTAGGAAAATTTCCAAAAATTTGAATAAACTTTCTAGTAACTCTTTTTTAGTGTCTTTTAATATTTTAATAAAAATGAAGAAATTGATAAAAAATAGTTTGGCGATTTGAAAGCTATAGTTCAGATTTGTTTTCTTAGTGTTTTTCTGAGTGTATTATTTTTCAATATGTGCTGACGTCGATTGGCGATTGCCGATTGGCGATTGCCGATTGGTTATCACATCACACAATATAGTACATATGAAAATAAATGTATTTACATGTTTGTTATAACCTAATTTCAGTTACAAAATACATGCAATTTCATTGGAAAAGGGGAAGGGAAAAGTGGTGGTGAGGAGTGTAGGGGAAAGAAAGGGGAGGGGGAGGGGGAGGGGGAGGTCTGTGTCTGGCCCTGAGAAGGAACTTGTTGCCAATTGCAGCGAATTGTTTTGTTTAGTTTCAGTTTTTTTTTTTGGCTTTTTTTTTACATCAGTATTTTTGCTGATAGTTTTATTTTATTTTACTTTTGATGCTAAGGCCCGTCTTATATATATTATATATAATATTGCGTTGTGTCTGTTTGCTGAACTCAATTTTTGTTTTTTTTTTGTTTTGTACTTCATGTTTCTGCTGTTTTTTTTATGCGTGGCGATTTTAACTTATATTTTTTTAATTGTGCTTATCTCGCACTTAAGTTGCCCATTTTTTCAGAATACGCATTTTTTTGTTTTTGATTTGATTGTTTTTAAAGATCTTTTTTATTTAGTATTTTTCTGCTGTTGTTGTTTGCCATGGTTGTTTTGACCTTTTATGTTTGTTGACTTGAATGAAATCTGCTTTTTGACTTGAATGTTACTCACTCAACACTTTTTTACATTTTGTTTCAGATACATTTCACACATACAGTTAGTCAAGACAGTGTTTTGACAAGTTCAAAAAATTTTCCAGACAAATTCCAAATTGTTATGTTTTGCTGATGGCTTTAAAACTGGCACAAAATATTAAACATAAGAGCAAAGGGGGTAAAAAAAAAGAAATATAAAATTTGTATGGGGACTATCCATACAAATGTCGAACAATATTTCTTAGAATACGAAACAGAATTCCTAATTTTGATATTTTTTCTAATTTTTCTTTTCCTCATTCTAATTTTTTTCAATTTTCAACACTGCATTTGTTGTCTTAGTTGAATTTTCTAATTTATAATTACTTTTTTATCCCTTTCTTGATTTAATAAAATTGTATTCATAGTTGTTGTTGTGCACTTTTATTTTGTTATTCCTTAAAAGATATTCGGAATTCGTATGAGGAATCGCATTTCAAAACTTGCTTAGTTGTTGCAATTGTTGCTATTGACATTAACCCCTTGCATGGCCTCGATTTAAGTATACAACAAAATTGACAATAATAATAATGAGAATATAACAACGATGATCGCAACGATCGCAATGAACTTGTTGTGTTGTTGTTTGTTCTAATTGTTGTAGAGAGTTGCATTGGGTTAACGAACACCAACGACACACACACACACACACACACACACACACACACACACACACACATATACATATACAGCTGAAGGCCTAATAAAAGCGGCGTCCATTGACCGCAAAATATATGTATATGAAAAATAAAGGCAAGCAACAAAAGCCGTCGCTCCAAGCGGCGTATACGTAATATTTTTATAGCTGCCTCGCTAGTTGACGCTCTCTCTGTCTCTCTCTCTCTTTCTCTCTGCTGCTTTGTCTCTCTTGTGAATTAGAGATGAATGTTAGTAGAAACAAAAGATCGCGACAGAGAGAGAGAGAGAGAGAGAGAGAAAGAGAGAAAAACATATCTTGAGAGATTTGTGAGTTTTTGGGCTGAACAATATTTGAAAAGTTCAACGACTTTTTGATCGTCATTTGTCGTTCGTTGATGTTCCCCTAAAAAAATGTGAACGTTCGAACGTTCGAACTTGCGAATGTGAATAAACAATCACACACTCACACACTCACTTTGCATTCAATTGCGTCTATTTGTCTCGTGACTAATTGTACTCATAAAGTAACAAGAATTCCACTCTCATTATCAGTTTCCTTTGTTTAGTTCATTAAAAGAATAAATATACCTATATAACAACTTCAGTTAAAGAAAGTATATATTTTATTTTTATATTTTTCTCTTTACTAACTGATCAAGTAAATAGGATAAATAACAGAATAAATAATTATATTTAAATTTTTTCAGAATTACACTGATCACAAACATCTTGAATGTGGAACTATTAATTTTTGTATTATTTAGTGTGTTTAAATAACGTAATTTCTAAATTTAATAGACCTGACAACAACAATTTGCACTTAATATTTAACACAACAATTTCAGACTTAGAGCCAGAAATCTAAGTATTGAAAACTATGTAAATTTACACAAGGTGTAAAATATAACAGTTGTTGATAACATTACGATATCACTGCAGCACGAAGGATTCGAAAGGCGACTACAGCTAATATGGAAAATTATCTATGACTGTCCGATCAGATACAGTTATATACCGATCGAAAGGTTTAGTCCTAACTTACAAAATGGCATACTAAAACTTTTTATGTTTAGGAAATTTTTATCAAAAATACGCGTGGATTGATACCTTGATCACCCAAATCCGACAACTAGTTTAAAATCATCAAATAATCAAATTTGTCATTTTTAGTGGTCTTCTCAAAATGAGATGAATAACATAGACGATATTCGATATTTTTTTTTAGATAGTTGCTATTTTTTGTATTTATTATTTTTATACAATATATAAATATAAATATTTTAATATATATTAATATTAAAATATATATTTTTTTTGAAAAAGGCTGTTAATTTTTTTTTTGGTCAAGTTAAGTGCTGACCAATTTTTTTTTTGGTTTTTTTTTATACATACAATAATTATTTTAATGTAATGATCACGCCGGATTTTTGCCAAGACAGGTGTATAACAGATATTTAAGGTGTCAGTGTAGGATTTCCAAATTTAAAATAAATATTATGTGATTAGAACATTACAACAAATAATTTGTGCACCTTTTGTTTATGTGTATAAAACTGTTAGTCCTGACTGACTGACTGACTGACTGACTGACTAACCCACTTCTAATTGTGTAGCCCAAAATGGTTGAAATTTCGACACAACATAGCTGAGACAAATCATATTATGGTAAAATATGATATATATAAGACATAGTGTGTATATAAGACATAGTGTTGATAGATTTATTTTTGTGTCACTTACAGGTTTTAGTAGTCTTTAAGGCCTTGGACCTTTTGTGCTCCTCCTTGCACTTTGTTTTGTTTTGGTGATTGCACTTTGTTTTTGATCTCTCGTTCAAGTTCACGTTAATCTTTATCGTTATTGTTATTGTTATCGTTATCGTTCTCTTTCTCGTCGTCGTCGTCTTGGCTTTTTTAGCTACTTGTTTTCATTCGTTAAATTTGGATTTTGCAGTGTTTTCATTTGCAGTTTTATAGTTTCAAACTATTGTTTTTTTATTTTAAAAAAAATTTATTATTATTGCACATTTTTTTTTTGTATATTCATTTATTGTAAGCTTTTCCGACAGTTTTCGTTTTGACACTAGAAAAAAAATTACAACGCACGTTTAAAAAAATTTATTAAAAATTTTTGTTAGTAATTTGAAAAATGTTTTGATATTTCACTGGAAAAAAAATATTTAAACAAGCGGCAAAAAAATGTGTGAAATATATATGTTTTCATAAATGTTTAACACTTGTTTTAAAACTTGTTGAAAACACCTAAATGTTAGTTTAGGACATTTTGTTGTGGTTGAAAAATCCTAAGAAAAAAAATGAATTACCAAATTTAGGGAAAATATATAAATGTTAGTTTAGGATTTTTGAAAAATCCAAAAAAATATTGTAATTTAAGTAATGTTTATTTTTGCACTTTGTTTTTTTTTTAATTTGGGAATTGTGAAATTTGTTGTTCTGTGAATTTTTTGTTTAGGTTTGGTTTTTTAAATTTTTGGAATTTTTTGTGAGTTTTTCATTTGCTATTTTGCTAATTTTCTATGACTCGACTAGTTTGTTACTCTGTTTGTTTTTGTGGTTTGTATATAATATTTGTGTATTTTTGTTTTTGGTATTTTTGTTTTTTTTTGTTGGAAGTCGCGCGGTCGCAACACGCGCACGTAACGAGCAACAAACAGCAACTAACGTTATTTTTAAAAACCCAACTCAATTGAAGTGAGCCAAGTAGCGCCAAGGCGGCCAAAAAGGACGAAGGACGAAGGACGAAGCACGGACTTTGCCGGCAGCAAACACACAACACACAATACAACAACACACACACACTCAGCAGACAGAGCAACAGCAGCCGTCGTCGCAGTCGCAGTCGCTGTCACCGTCGGCAGCGCTGCGTCGTCGCGAGCGCTTCGTTGTCGCTTCGGTTTTTTGTAGTTTGTTATTGTTAAGGACGAAGGAGCACACGAAGCACAAAACGAAGCAAACACGAAGCAGTCACAAGACGCAACGCGATGCGGATGCTGCGACAGCGACTGAGGCAGCGACAGCGACAGCGACTGAGGCAGCGACTAAAGCAGTGCGCAGTCAACGTCGCGACAATGAAATAGAAAATTTAGCACACAATTGAAGCTATTACATGCGCACATAGACACACACACACACACAGACACACCAGACACACACACACACTAAGACACATAAGTAGCAGGGGGATGCCAGCGTCTATGCTCGCTGTCGCTGTCGACGTCAACGTCGACGTCAGCGTGGCTAATGAGTGCGCCAAATGTTGTGCTATGATTTGAAGCCAACGCGTTTTTTGGCGCCTTGTGTTTCTAACTGGACACTGGACACTGGACACTGGACACTGGACACTGGACACTGGACACTGGACACTGGACAACAGACAAAGGACATTGGACATTAGACATATGATACTGTGCCGACTCGAACTTGTTGTCATTTTCTATAATGAACTTTATTTATTTATTTATTTGTGTGTAACGTATTTATTTATTAGTTATATTCATTATTTAATTATTATAAGTAATATTTAACATTTATTATTTATTTGACTTTTTTGTATAGTAGATTGTATTATTAGTTTATTTATCACAAGTAATTTTTAGCATTTATTATTTATTTGTTAAATATTGGATTTTTTTTTTTATTTAATATTAGTCTGTATTTTTGATTTATTTATCATAAGTAAAATTTATCATTTATTATTTATTTGTTTATTTAATATTTTTTAAATTTGAATTTTTTAAATATAATTTTAGTTTGTATTCGTCCAAAAATAGTAGACAGAAAGTAAAGATAATTGAATAGAGTTTAAGAAAATTTGTTTTATTATAATCAATTGCAATTCGTATCTATAATTCTCTAATAATACAAAGATATAAAGCATTTTTAGTGTCATAAAACGTTTTTTAGCCAGTCTGGTATATAACAGATATTTTAACATACTAGTGTAGAAAACGAATCCATTTATTTTTTAAACTGTAGTTTTAGTTTTATGACAAGTTTTTTAATTCTGTATAGAATTTGAGTAGTTCTTTTGTAATATTTAAAAAAAAGTATTTAATAAGTTTCGGGTTTTTTTTTTTACTACTGTTCAATATATTTCAAGCTTTAGTAATACTCTTGACAACGAAACAAGTAGGAGAAATGATTTTTTTTTATGTTTCGGACCTATTTTTTAATAGTTTAAACAATTTTTTCCCTTAAAATTTAATCAAAATTTTGTATTAAGACTGATTGATTAAATTTAAGCAATTTAAAACGGATTACGGACAGACCGAAGTAGATGTCTCCTTATTTTTTGTTTTTGGTTACTTTTGTACTCTTCATCTTTTTAGTAGTTTAATTTTGTTGTTATTATTTAAATCCATATTTTTTTCGTTCGGTTTATTTATTTTTATAAATCCTTTTTTTTTGTGGTTTCCTTAATGAATTGAAAAATTATTAATAATATTGTTGTTGTTTATTGAATCCATATTTTTGTCTATTCTATTAATTAAGTATTGTTTTTTTTTTTTGGTTTTTTTTTTTTCGTAATTTTGATTTGAATATTTTAAATGTTTTTTTATTTTTCTTTGATAAATTATTTTTTGTGGATTCCTTAAATGTCTTTTTTTTTGTAATAGTTCTTTTTATTTTTTCTTTTAGTTGACTTTTAATAATGTTTTTTTGTTTTGATTTTATAAATCATTTTTTTGTGGTTTCTTTAATATTTTTTTTAAGTATCTTTGCTTAGTGTTTCTTATAGTTGGTTTTAAAAAATCCTTATTTAGGTTACTTTTGAATTTTATTTGTTGTTGGTTAATTTTTTGTTGTAGTCTTAGTTTTTGTAATGCTTACAAAAATATTAGGAGATCGTAAATAAAAAGAGGACACGGACACGGAATACGGAATACGGAGTACGGAATAATTGCCGCCGCTTAACGCGCTGCCGATGTCGACTGCGACTGCGATGTCGTTGAAATCACACGTTAAACTACAGACGGATGCGAATAGGAATACGAGTAACGAGTCAGAGTACCGAATAAGAGTACGAGTACGAGTTCGAGTACTAAACACTCTCATTACTCATTTCGCTGTTGTGGCCACCCCCTTTGGCAGTATTGCACCCCCCTTTTGCAGCCCTGGCAGTCGTGACGGCCTACAAGCATATAGGACTAGTCATTTCCCCCCCCTCCCTGTCACTTCCCTCACCCCTTTGCGCCCACACCAACCCTCTACAACAACAACAACAACTAGCATTATTTTTATACATTTATATTTTTTATTTTGTTTTTTTTTTTTGCTGTGTATTTTGCGTACAGCATTAAAAAAGGATGCGACGCTGGCAGCGACGCCGACTGCGACAGCGAAAAATCGCAAACAAAACAAAAAAGTAAAACCGAAAAATGCTAGAACCAAAAAAGTGCAACAACAACAACGCAACAACAACAACAACAAAAAAACAAAAGAGTAAAACGCGCATGTGTGTGTGTGTGTGTGTGTGTGTGTGTGTGCGAGCAAGAAAGAAAAAAATGGAAATAAAAATAAAAGAGGAATCCCGTTAAGTAACATCGCTGCATGCTGCGACGCCGACTGCGCTGCCACACACACACACACACACACACACACACACACACACAGATAGACAGCACACACACACATTCAATCAACCCCTGTGCACGAAATTTTAAAAAATAACAACAACAACAACAACAAATTGTAAAGGCCAAAAAAATGAAAAAGAAAAATCCAAAATACAACTATGTGCAGTAAATGTATGGGTGAGTGAGGGGGTGGGGGTGTTAGTGGTAGTGGTAGTGGCATGGTTAGGGGATGGGGGATGGAGGATGGGGGGTTAAATCTGCCACCCACTAGCGTCGTTCCAAAGGGGAAATCATCGACAAGCCGACGCACAAAAATATATTAAGCCGACCAACAAAAAATCAAAAAAAAATAAAAAATAAATAACAAAACCATGGAACTTGTGTGTGTATGGTGTGTGTGTGTGTGTGTGTTTGAGAATATATATATGTGTGTGTGTGTGTTTCTTGTTTTTTATTATTCATTTCCATTATTTAGTGGGCATATTTATATGTACATATATGTATGTATGCGTGCGTAAATATATATTTATATATATATATATATGTACACTCAATTTTTTGTAATTTTAATTTGTTGTTATTGTTCATAAGCTGTGGAGGTGTTGAATGTTGTTGGTAGAAGGGGATGCTGTTTTCAGGGGGAGGGGGAGGGGGGGGGGTGCATTTTTATACGTTTAACATTTGTCACGTTTAGTTATTTTACCTTCTATTTATTTTTTTTAATTTTTTTTTAGATTTCGCAATCAACGATGATAAAAGATAACGCACGATAAAATAACAGCTAGTAAATCACAGTAGTCACAGTCACAGTCACAGTCACATTCACAGTCACAGTCACACTTACAATCACAGTCACAGTCACTGTCATAATTACAATCTTATTCCAATATTTCGTTGGTATTTATTTATTAATTTATGTTTTTATTTTATGTATTTTAAAAATAGATCTCCATTCGAAAATTTAAATACCTATATATTTATATTAATAGCTAAAAACAGCGGAAAATTTTTATTTATTTTATTTTTTATTTTTTTTTAATTCTAAGAGCCATAGACAAAAATAATAGCAGTATATGTATAAATTGTTTTTTTTTTTATTTTTTTATTTTTATATTTATTTATCTAGTAAATTTTTGATTTTGTCAAAATACTTACTTTGCTAACAGTGTATGTATAAATTTGTTTTTGATGTATTTTAAAAATATTTATTATATTTATTTGAATATTTTTTTTTATATTTTAAAGTAAATAAATTTTAATATTTTTTTATTTATTCTTCTTGAGTTAGAGATTTTTTTTTATTTGTAAGTTTTTAAAACACTTGCTGGTTTAAATTAAATTGCATAAACTATTTTTTTCGTATTATTTTTATATTTTTTTACTGAAATACGTTAAGTTAAGAAAAGGAAAAAAAAAGAAAAGACAACAATTCTATTGACGCGTGGCACAAACAGAAATACAGGGAAAAGAAGAAATAGAAGAGGTGGATAACGAAGGAGATGAAGAAGAAGCACAAGGACAAGCAACACGTCCTTTTAGGTCTCCAACTAACTGTTGTTGTTGCTGTTGTAGTTGGGAGTTTTGGGTGCCGGCAATTGACCATGGCCAAGACGTGAGCAGACAGAGAAGAAAGCAAAGACAAGGCAAGGCAAAGCAAGGCATGCCGGCTAAAATCTCGAAACCCAAACACAACAGACACAAGACAGAGGCACAAGAAGAAGCAGTAGCAGAAAAAAACACCAAAAATAATGAGAAACCTCCAGAATGAAGCGAGAATGACGACGAATGAAGAAACGACGAGGCAACGAGACGACGAGACGACGACGACGACGTCTTAACAGTTACTAACTGCTCAAAGAGGCTGACGATTTGGTCCTGGTCCTATTTATGGTACTGCTCTTGGTCCTGGTTTTAAGCCCAGCACCCAAAAACATACACAGGCTTATCGCCTCCTGATTATAGGCGCCTAGAACTGATGAAGGACTCAACAAATTGCCGATAATACTTATATTACATTTGATAAGAGGCAATAAAGTATATATATTCTTGATCAGCATCAGCAGTCGAGTCGACATAACCATGTCCGTCTGTCCGTCCGACTGTCTGTCCGTCCGTCCGACTGTCTGTCCGTCTGTCCGTCCGTCTGTCCGTCCGTATGAACATTTGATAAGAGGCAATTAAGTATATATATTCTTGATCAGCATCAGCAGTCGAGTCGACAAAGCCATGTCCGTCTGTCCGTCCGTCTGTCTGTCCGTATGAACAAAAGGATCTCAGTGACCATAAGAGATAGAGCAACCAAGTTTGAACCACAGATTTCTATAGATCCCATGCAGGTCAAGTTTTGTATGATATTTTTGAAGTTTTTATGTAACTTATCGTCAACTATGAATCATATCTATTAACTTACTTGACCGCAGCAAGATCGGACGATTAGAACGGCAGTAATAGATAACCAAAGCTACTAAAAATTAAGGCAATACAAGCACCCAAAAGTATGCAGTAGATTTTATTAGATATTTATTTCTATAAAGTACTTTAATGTACATTGAAATAAGTAAAGGGTTTTCTATGGTCAGGATCTCGACTATAGCCTTTCCCGACTTGTTCTTTATATGTATGGAATAAATTGAAAAGATCTACTGATGATTGGTAAAATAAAAATAATTTAATTTCACTTTATATCTTGATGTTTATTATTTATATTTTTTTTAGTTTTCTGTAGGTTGCCAACAACCAAACATATTTTTCGAAATGGAAAAAAGTATTATTTGTCAAAACTTGACAATTGACAAATTAGAAAATGAATTACTTCACTAGTTGCTAGCTTAATTTTTTTTATTACAAAATTTGTTTATCTTAGTCGCTTCAATCAAAGGACTGCAAAGTATTGTCGAGTCAAGTACTAGTCATCTTACAGTCGAGCAGCTCTATTGTAGCCTGATTACTTGTTAGCCTTGTCCCCATTTCCCCAACCCACCTCAATGACCCCATCTCTGTAGTCCGTCTGCCAGTCAGAAAAAAAAACAACAAAAAAAAAATAGAAAAAAATAAATAAGAAAAGAAAAGAAAGAGGAAAATAAAAATGAACTCAGCCAGCCGGCAAAAGTCGCCGTGTGGCCTTCATTGCCACGGCAATGGCAATGGCAATGGCAATGGCTTTGACGTCAACGTCTACGTCAACGTCGACGTCGACGCTTACGCTTACGTTGGCAGCGGCTGCGGCTGCGGCGTCAGCAGCAGGAGGTCAAAGTTTGAAGACAAGGCAACTATTTGCTGCCATAAGAGATCTATTCTTATTATATTATTTAGTTTGCTGGTTATGGCCAATACAAAAAATGACCAAGTTGGGTGCCATACAGACGCACAAGCACGCACACACACACACACACACGCACGTTGGGCGCCATTTGTGAAATAAACATGTGTATGTGCATACAAATGAGTGTAATAAAATCAAATGTTGATAGTGTGTAGTTGTAAGCATTACCTTCACACACACACACGAACACACGAACACACACACACACACACACACACAGCAAATAGCACAAAAGCAGGACACACACACACACACACACACACACATATACAGTGGGGGACAGCACAAAGAAATCTACTACACGCAATCTTCATTTTCAACGCCATCAAAACCATTCCAATCATCATTATCGTCGCCATAATCATCAAGTAAAGTACCCACCAGTTGTGCGCTGCCTCTGCCTCTGCCGCTGCCGCTGCCTCAGTCGCTGCCGCAGTCGCCGTCGCCGTCGCCGTCGCTGTCTCGCCTTGAAGCAGGCTACATGAAAAAAAAAGCGTCTCTTCTCAGAATTTTATTCGCTCCTTGCTCTCTTTAGTTTTCTCTCTTAGATACTGAGACTTTGAGACTTTCGAGATGCCAACAAGTGCGACCAAGTTTTTTTTTGCCTTTTTCCTTTTCCCTGTTCCCTGTTCCCTTTTTCGCTTTTCCTTTTTTCCCGAACTGTCTTGAAGTATGTCTGTGTGTGCGGGTGCGTGTGTGTGTGTGTGTGTGTGTCTCTGGGAGAGCAAGGCCAAAAAAAAACAACAGTGTAACAAAATCGACGCATAGTGGAAAACAAAAAGCAAGATGCATCTGAAATATTTTTGATTTAACAAAATTTAACAAATTATTTTTAAGATAGAATTTTCAAAATATAGCTTATGAAAAAGAGTCGATAGTTTCTGGCATATTTTGTATTTTTGCTGAAACAACGCTGTAGAATACACAATTAAATATGTATGTTGACAGTTGTAAGGATTTTTTATTTTCCTGGTTTTTATAGGTTCAAGAAATTCAATTTCGAATAGTCCTGCCGAAAGTAAAAAACTGAAACAGAACTACAAATTTGTTTTTATATAAAACGCACTAAAAATTAAGTTCAATAAATCTTTAGTGACAAATGTGGTAACCCATAATCATATTGAAATTGCTCTTAAGGTTATAAAAATTACAAAAAAATTTAATCTATGAAAAAAAAATAAATTAAAAAAAATGTATCTATAATGTCCACTGTGTGTTGCGCGTCGTTTCGCGTTGAAGATGTTAACGTCTTCGTTGTAGTTTTAGCCCGCTGGGAATTCCACTAGGATGGCAGATGAAGTGTAGGGGAGAAAGAAGAGAGGGAAAGTGTAGATGGAGTATGAAAATGGAAATGGAAAGGGAAAGGAATGGGGAATAGGGAATAGGGGAATGGGGGAATGGGAAAAGAAGAAGAGAACGCAGCAGGCAGGCAAATGCGACAAATTATTTTAGCTGCATGCCGATCAAACAAAAGTTGGAGAATGAGAATGAGTATGATGATGGGCAGGAGATAGAGATGATAGATATGGAGGAGAAAGAACAAGAGGAGGAGAAAGAGGAAGAGATGAGAGAGGGAGGCTGCAAATACTTGTAGTTAGTTAGTGGCAAGAGTTGTTGTTGTTGTTGCTATCTTTATTGTGTGTTAAATACAAACAAAAAAAGTGCGAGTCGCAGAATTCTTCACACACACACACACACACACACACACACTTTGTTGGTGAAGAAAGAGGCGCAAGTTGTTGCTGTTGTTGTTGCAACATGTGCGTGGGTTGCACATAATTTTGATTTACTCGGCACACACACACACACACACACACACGCACACACACACACACACATACATCAAATGTAACCAGAAGGAACCTCGTTTATATACACACACACACACACACACACACACACACACGCTCTGACACACACATTTATATATACACACACACACATACATTTGTTGCAAGTCTTTGCTTAGCATTGGACCAGAGTGGCAAAAGGGGAGGTGGAGGTGGAGGTGCCTTAATTTTGAGTTTTGTATACCCGTTACCTCAAAATGTATAGGGATATACGTATAATGTTCCTGATTTACAAAAATTATTATAAATAACGACAACGGTGTTGAATGAATTAAAAAGTCAAACCATGAACAAAATGATATTCTGTTTGAAAATTGGATGAGTTTTAATCAAGTTATGTTATGTCTATTAAAAGTTGGTTAAAGCTTCGACCTAGCAACTTTTCAAGCCAAAATTTATCTTCAATTTGCCATGATTTTTTACAGACAAGTGAAAGGTCTCAGAATCAACTTTAAAGTGTTGTTTTTTACTAATAATGATATGAGGAGTTGATTAAAAGTGACATCTTGAGATTTAAAATATTGAATTTTCAAAATTCCAAAGGGGGGACCCTTACCATCAAAATCAACCATGGCTAGAATAATCGAAAATAAAAAATTGTTCTAAATGAACAAAACTTAAATGCAGAATGAAATAAGAGGCCAAATTATGATCGAAATGACATTCTGTTTGAAAATCGGTTCAGTTTTGACAAAGTTCTGAAAGTTTGAAGTTGGTCGCACCCTTGACCAAACAAGTTTTCAAATCAAAATTTTCGTTCAATTTCCCATGATTTTTTACAGAAAAATGAAAGGTCTCAGAATCAAGTTTAAAGTGTTGTTTTATACTAATAATGATATAAGGAGTTGATTAAAAGTGAAAACTTGAGATTTAAAATTATGAATTTTCAAAATATCAAAGGGGGGACCCTTACCATAAAAATCGAACTTTAGAAAAAAATATTTTTTTTTAACAAAGTAATTAAACTTAAATGCAGAATAACTAAAGAGGCCCGAAAATGATCAAAATGACATTTCGTTTGAAAATCGGTTCAGTTTTGACAAAGTTATGAAAGTTTGAAGTTTGTTGCACCCTTGACCAAACAACTTTTCAAGTCAAAATTTTTGTCCAATTTTCCATGATTTTTTACAGAAAAATGAAAGGTCTCAGAATCAAGTTTAAAGTGTTGTTTTATACTAATAATGATATAAGGAGTTGATTAAAAGTGAAAACTTGAGATTTAAAATTTTGAATTTTCAAAATATCAAAGGGGGGACCATTAGCATCGAAATCGGACCAAAATCTGGAGTCCATATTAATAGATATGAAAATGCGTGTCAAAATGACGGGTATTTCATAGTCGAGTCTTTGCCTTCCCGCTTGTTTGATTATATTACTTAAACATTGCTTCGTTTTCGGGAGTGGGAAACTTTCAGCATATTTTCTTAGACAGCCGCAGCTCTTGAGTGTATGTTTTTTTAAATTACACGCACACACATGCACCCACCCACACAGTCACACACACACACACACACAAACACACACACACGCACACGCGCGCATACACACACATGTGCGCATACTCATAAGCAAAAGACATTGATGTATGTATGAAAATACATCTTATATGTAGATTATTCGCTGTGTATAATTTTTCAGCTCGTAGTAATTAGCCAATAGGAATAGCTTTTGCATATGTAGTTGTGGGCGTGTTCCAAGCAGGGGTTGTGCCCCACCCCCAACCCCAACCCCAACCCCTCCACCGTCCTAGCATGAGTCCTGAGTGTGTGTATGTGTGTGTGTGTGTGTGTGTGTGTGTGTGTGTGGCATTGAATCTTGTTTTTTGTTGGGCTGTCGCTTCAAATGTTGTCTGCAATTTTAAGTAATTCCTATTCCTTTTATTTTCCTTTTTTTTAATTGAAATATGTGTGATACAAATTCGTTAAAATTATATAGGTATTACATTGTACATTGTACATAAGTCTTTCTTATATTAAAGAGATTTGTATTTAATTACATATCTTTCTTTCACTTTCTAAATAATTAATATATTTCTCTTTATTACTATAACAAAATATTAAGGAATAATAAAAATCAAAACTAAAAATATAGTGTCAACTGTGATAAATAATAATAAATAATTATTAAGATGTTTAAAGATCGGATATTATGGCAGTTTTAAGTTTAAACAGAAGCTCTTAAAAGTAGGCAGTAGTTTAATAT
Source organism: Drosophila phalerata (assembly GCA_951394115.2). Classification (NCBI taxonomy): domain Eukaryota; kingdom Metazoa; phylum Arthropoda; class Insecta; order Diptera; family Drosophilidae; genus Drosophila; species Drosophila phalerata. The sequence goes on along the minus strand of OX596006.1, from coordinate 49,923,517 downwards.
TAATATTAATATTATAATATCAAATATTTTAACAAATATTAGAAATTTCCTACATTTACTTTATTGATAAGGAATGATTTTAAAGTTGTGGAGATAAAATGTTCGAAAACTTCTCAGTGATTTCAAAAATGATTAGCTCGTTAGTTTCGGGAATATATTGTAGCTAGATATATTTTATATTTTATAAAATTTTTGCTTACATCTTTTGTATTATTATTTAGTGAAATATGACAGCTAATGTTCCTGTTTGTTTTCTATTTTTTAGCTTGAATGGAAATCGGTAAGTGCCTACCCAATAATTAATTATAAATATTGTAATAAATGAAAAAAAAGTGCGACGAGTCTATTGAAAATTCATTTATACTCATATTCAAACTCATACACGTACATTTGATAGTATTCATATGTGTATGTGAGTTTGTCGAAGGGAACAGAGGTTTTATTATTTCGACTGTGGAGTGTGTAAGTTAGGGTGTAGGGTAGGGTGTAGGGTAGGGTGTAGGGTAGAGTGCAGGGTGGGTAGAGTGCTTCTTTTGGAGTTGGACACGACAAAGAGCAAGTGTAGAGTATTGGGATCTCCACCTACTTTTTTAATATTTTTTTTTGTATTGCGTTTGTTTTTGGTTAATATATTACGCACATGTTTTCAGTGTATGTGAAAAGCTGGGGGGTGGGGGGGGGGGGGGGTGTTGCGAAAAGCCTACACCTATCTGCATATGTATATATGTGAGTATGTGTGTGTGTGTGTGTGTGTACAGACTTATGTGCTCCTATGGTTTTTTTTGTTTTTTTTTGTCTGTACATGTTCACACACACTGGAAAACACTAGCGAACCCACAACGCACACACACACACATACTGACGCACACACGCACACACACATACTGACGCACACGCACAGCCCATAAACCGAGCCAAAATATTAACCAAACAGAGAAGAGCGCCAAAAAACCGAATATCAACCCTAACTCCCCACTTCATACGAACACCTCAAATACCCCACCCCTCACCACCCCCTGAACCACCCACCCTCCTATTCGCTGCGCAGCAGTTAAAAATATTTAAAAATGTGAAGTGCGACGCAGTTGACGGCGGTTAGCTCCAACAATCCCCCAAAACCCCACCCCCACCCACACCCCCACCAACCCATCGCCATAATAAACCACCCCAGCCCCCATGTGAACCTCCCTCCTTAATTTCCAGCAACAAAAACTGTGCGTATGTGTACATTTTATTTATTTATTTTTTTTTTGTTTTACTTTATATTTTGTTTTTTGCATTTTTGGTAAAAGGGGCGGGGGTTGGGGGTGCTTGCGTTGGCGTTGGCGTCGGCGTCGGCGTCGACGTCGGTAGCAGCTACCACTCTTGGTTAATTGCCAAAAACAACTGCACACCAGATGTAAGCAACAAATGTAACAGAAAGAGAGTATTACCCAAAACAAAAAAGGGAGTCAAAAGTAGACAAGTTAAATGAGAAGAGGGCAGAGAGAAAAGCAAAGAGAAGAGACGATCAGCTCAGAAAACCAAAGATCGTAATTAAAACAAATGAAAAGAAATAAAATATTTATTTGGTTTATAACTTATTTCTAGATCAATTTAACGATCAATGTGGTTTAATGGCATTTTTTTTCCATATTTCAAATCGAGACTGTTGGGAAAATTGTGTAGCTGGAGGAAATTCATTTAATTTTGCTTGTACATAAAAGGAGAAAGGAAAGTTTTTCTAATTCACATTTATGTTTAATTTGGGCGCTTTCTCTTGCTCTCTCTCTCTCTCTCTCTTTTTTTGTCTCTGGTAACCCCAGCAAAAAATACGCAGCTAAATCTCATTCCATTGCCTTCCCCCCAGCTTGGTTTCCCCTCTCCCCTCTCCCCTCTTCGCTCATTTCGCCCTTCCCGTTATCCTGCTCCACTGCAAATAACTTTGCGCCTCTTTTTTAATGGGGTGCTTTATGACAAACTTTCAAACACATGTATGTGCCACGCTGTCTGTGTGTCTGTGTGTCTGCAAGTGTGTGTGAGTGTGCTTCAAAAAAAAAAAAAAGTAGAAGCAGCCCTGCTTACACTGGTAAAAAAGAAAATGTTCGAAAAACGAGTTGTTGCTCGTATAACTAAAAATGTTGATCTTAAAAATGCGTGGAAAACATCAAATTCTTTAAGTTTGAATTTCTTACTTCGTCTTGACTTTAAGACCATTTCAAATAAGACCAAGATCTTAGTGGTAAGATGAAACGTTTTTATATTTTTAAAACCTTTACGAAATATAGGTAATAGAATAATGGTTCTTAAAGACTCAAGACATCAAGAAAAAAATTGAATAAGGCAAGTTGTAAAATTATAATATTTTTATTATTGCATGGTATTAAATATAAATGTTCCTTTATTCTGTTTTTTTTTTCGGGACTTGAACCCGCGTACTCAAGTGACGACTCTAATCAGAACGCCAAAGGTTTTCATTTGGTTTCACATGAAAATAAAACATAATCATATTTTCGTAACCATTTGAGATTTTTATTCTTATATTAAGAACTGTGATTTTAAAACTTAAGATTCCTAATATAAGTAAATTAATCGAATTTTGCACATGAAAATATTATTGACTTAAAAGATGTTCCTTTTTTGTTCAGTGTATTGTGTGTGTGGGGGTAATGGTGGGGAAATAGGGGGAGGGGAGGGGGGGGCAGGAGATGCACGCATTTCTAACACCGCCCACTAATGCCAACTGTGTGTGACTATGTCTCGCTGTGTGTGTGTGTGTGTGTGTGCTCATATGTAAACCCCCACCCTACAACCCTACCCCACCCTACAACCCTACCCCACCCTACCAGCTGGCAAATGGAGCTCATGTAAATTGTGCTTACGTGTGTGTGCGCGTGTCTGCGGAGTAATTTTTTAACTAATTTTCTATACAAATTTTTAGCATGTCGCTTGGGGTCGCACACACACACACACACATACACACACACACACACACACCCGCACACATACATATATTTAAATATATAATAAAAAAAAAAAAAAAAATGTCTACATATGTACAACTAGATATATAAGAGCTCATTCTTTCACTAGCACATCGTATATGTGACTTTTGGCAGTACATTTCCCATTTCCATTTCCACATTCACTGGAAACATTTATCACAGCACTTGTGTTAATCTACACTGTCTTTTGCTAAAATGTGACCTCGAAGTTGTCAAAAAGAAAAAAAAAACAAACAAATTGAAAATGGAATATCCTCATAGAATACTCTCGACACTTGGAAAATAAAATTAAATTTATTAAATACATTGTAAATTTAAATCATAACAATAATATATATAACAAAACTGGTGAAAAAATGTATGATTATCGCCAGTGGCATTTAAACATCGCCTGTGTCGACAGACTCTCAAGTTATGCATTTTTATACCCGTTACTTATAAAAAATAAGTATAAGGGTATATTGTGTTCGTTGGAATGTGCGTAACAGGTAGAAGGAGGCATCTCCGACCACATAAAGTATATATATTCTTGATCAGCATCAACAGCCGAGTCGATATAGCCATGTGTGTCTGTCCGTCTGTCCGTCTGTCTGTCCGTGTGAGCGCCTAGATCTCAGAGACCATAAGAGATAGAGTAACCAAACTTTCACACGTAGATCAGAAATGCGTTGGAGCAGGTCAAGTTTGTTTTAAATTTTGGACCCGCCTACTTCCACGCCCGTAATTCGCGAAAAACTGGTCATCCGTCTGTATAAACACAAGGATCTCAGAGACTATACGAGATAGAATATTCAAATTTGTCACACAGATTTCCATATACCTCACGCAGATCAAGTTTGTTTCAAATTTAAGCCACGCCCCCCTCCGCCCCCGCAAATCGCGAAAAACCACCTCACCCACAATTGTTCATATAATACGTATTTTTTGGTAATAACCGATATCTGTTATTATTATCTATTATCCCACTGAATCGCAACAAGATCGGACAAGTAGAACAGCAGTTATTGCGTGTCTAAGTTGTTAAATCAACAGGTGCCCCCTAGAGTATGCAATAGTTTTTGTATTGTTAAACCTTATTAGAATGCTTAAGATTTTCAATTAGTTCTGGGAACGTAAATATGACATTAGGATTGAATCGATAATGTATAGATATAAGTAACGGGTATCCTATGGTCGGGATCTCGACTATAGCCTTTCCCACTTGTTTTTAAATTATTTTTTTGTTTTTTTGATTTGCTTTGATTTCAACTATTTATGAAATATTTTAATTATTAATTTAAAGCATAATATATTATTTAATTTGAAGTTCAACTTTTGTCAACTGTTGTTGACTTTGAGTAAATAAAATAAAGAAATTGTAAATAGCTTTATCCTCATTATAATCTCTGTTTAAGGACCGATCGAGATGAAATTTGTAGAAAACATCAGTAAAATATCACACATTTTGTACGCCAAATTTCATGACTTTCTTATAAAGGATTATAGTATTTTCATCGAATTTAGGTTACTGAGACACGTACTTATAAGTCTGCGTACTGAATACTGAATACTGGGCTAAATATTTGAAAACACTCACAAAGGCTTTTGCAATATGCTTCTAACATGCTGTGCCATTGTCTGTATCTTCCTCACTCTTCATTTTCCTCTCCCTGCTTGTGTGTGTGTGTGTGTGTGTGTGTGTGTGTGTCTGTGTGTGTATGTGGACAAACACTCTATCATAATATTGAAAGTCACACACGATTATATAGACGTTAGAGCATGCTATTATAAGGCTTACAGACAGTGGAACCTTTATGAATTAATACACCGGAAAAAAAAAACACTATATTAATCTAAAAAGCCGCAGTAATATTAGAGCCGGTGCTTCAGTTTAAAATAAACACGCGGGTTCGAGTCACACACTTACCAAAGAAAAACATTTTATGCATGTCAAATTTAAGCAACAACAAGAATATTATTAATTTAAAACCTGCCTTATTCTATTTTTTATTTGTTATCTTAAGTATTTATGAACATTTATTCTTTTATTCATGTTTGTAGTCTTCAACAAATACGAATTTTTGTTCTTATTAATGAGAACTTGATCTTATTTAAAGTGTTCTCGAAATCAAAATATGTTTTCAAAATTTAAGCATTTTTCAAACCAAAATTCTTGGCTCTGAGAACAAAATCAGGATGTTAGAACCCTTTTTTTATATCAGTGTAGGCAACACGCCAAAAAATATGCAACAAATTTTGAAAATCCGTTGAATTTTCGAATACAATATTTTTATATTTGATTTTGTTTTGTGATAAAGAGTCATGTTATGCTTATGACGATGTGGCAATGTGGCAATGTGGCAGAGTGGCAGAGTGGCATGATATGCATTTTTCCAGATGGTGGATGAAGGATTGGAAGATGGAGAATGGTGAATGGGGAACCGGGTCTCGAACGTAGGCCTAGGCCTAGGGGAACGGTCGGTCATTCTGATTTGCATTGTTTGTTGTTAGCAGTGTCAGCTGCCACAGATAGATTGACCATATCCACACACATGTGTGTGTGTGTGTGTGTGTGTGTGTGTGTGTGTAAGTAACATTAACATTTAATTTGGTTGGGTTTTTTTTTGCTTCATCAATAAATTTGCCAACCCCAAATTCCCGTTTTTCCATTTTTTCATGTACAAATATTATTTGCGTTTTTTTATTTATTTTTTATTTTTGGTGTCCATTCTCTTTGATAAAAAACCATTACATAGGCAAATATAAATTTTGTCGGTCCTGTTATGCGTAAGTGTGTGTGTGTGTGTGTGTGTGTGTGTGTGTGAGTCGAAATATTGCCGCGAAAAAAGGTAGCCATTATAATTACAATGTGACGTCAAATATTTTTCGTTATTACAAAAAAAAAAAAAAAAAACCTACAAGTTTGATTGTTGCAGTCAGACTCTCTCTCTCTTTCTCTCACTCATATTCTACCCTTTTCTATTTTTTCCTGCAGAAAACACATAATGCAATGAAATTTATTGAAGTCAAGAGTTGTATTATAATCCAAACTACTCAACCATCGATTGTATTATATCGATGAAACGAGTGCTTTATTTATTTTTAAAGCATTAAAAATAAAAATTTGATTTAACAATGATAAAAAAACAAACAGAATCCTAAATACGGTTTACAAAAGCCAGAAGGCAAAAAATAAGTAAGACAATAATTGGGAAATGCCAAAATTAGGAATATTGTTTATAGGAAATATAAGTGAAGAACTCACAAATGGTTTGATACCAATTATAAAAAGTTCAAGTTAGGAATTTGCTATTTAGTCTTACATCGCTACTCAAATCCAAATTTTATGATGCTAATGAATTTTAAAATTATAAATTTAGTTTACTTATTTTATTCGGAATATTTATTTCCGCATAATATTTTACCCAAATTTTGTTTCTTTCTGATTATTATCTTTCTAATGTTTTTTTCTTCATAATTTGTATTTGAATTTCTTATTTGAATTTCTAAATTTGTAAATATTTTTCATATTATATTATAGAGAATTCTTCTTCTTTTTTTGTTTGGCATGCCACATTATAATAGTTTTAAATGTATACAGACAGGTTCCATAAAAAAGGACCTCGTGACCATGGGTCAACTTTATAAACTTGTCAACCCTGACCCAAAGCTTAATAAAAAACTGAACACTTACAGCGGCTTCTGCTGAAGCTAGAGATGATAAAAAGAGGAAGAACATTATATGCACAGGTGGATGGGAATGTGAATGGGAACGGTAGATCGAGTAGGGTGGCTAAGGAGGGGAGGGGTACAGTGGGTGTTGACTGTGGCAACAAATGCTACTTTAAAAAACGTATCGCGCTCGTAAAAAATAATATAACTACATACATGCGCGTTTACTACCCATTACAAGCTCAGCTTCTCTCCCCACCTATTTCCACTCCCACTCCCATTTCCATTTCCATTCCCACTCCTACTACTATTTCTACTCCTTATTCCCGCTTTTAGTCTTTAACCCGTAGTGAAAGTTTGACAAGCTGCGCTGTCGTTGCCTCTGTCGTTCACTCGTCCCTTTCCCTTTCCCTTTCCCTCTTCCTTTCCCTTTCCCTCTGCTCCTCGCTCTCTTGGCCATCAACAAAAAATTCGCCCCCGCAGCCGACTAACTGCTTTTCCACGCATACGCGCAATTCTAAAAAATTAATGTCGCTTTCGTAATTTCAACACACACAAAAACTGCCGAGATGGCAACGCTGCCAGCAAAAACAGCAGCAGCAGCAGCAGCAGTAGCTGTGGCACAGTGGTATAAAATGCTTAATTTCAAAAATTTTCAACTATCTTAACTTTGTCAAATCCCGAGCAATTTCCTTAAGCACTTACAATTTTATCCTGATTGGGCTTTTATTTTGATTATGCGAATTTCTTTTCCCTTCACTGTCCACCATTTCCATAGTTTCCATCACTTTGACCCGTTTTCAAAAAATTTGAAGCAATCATAACTTTGGGAAATCTTGACCAATTTCTTTGCGGCTTGTGAATTTTATCATTATTTGACCTTTAATTTATTTCAGCACTAAAAATGGAAAATTGAATGTTTTTAAAAATTTCGAACTGTCTTAGCTTTATCAAATTTTAGTCTTTGCAGGCCGTTAATATTATCATAAAATTCAACTTTTTTTGATTCTGTACCAAGAATATTTTCCCACACATTAAAGTTATTCATAATAATAATTTGAAGTCAAAAAACACCTAATTGTAAATTCGAAAAATGTATGCGAATCTTAATGAGTTGCCCACTGTGCGACGGACAGGACGGAATGTCTTAGTTAGGCAAAAAAGCTTTGCCGCTCGCAAGGGGCAACAAAAATGGGGTAAGCAACAGCAGCAGCGACGTCGGCGTCGGCGTCAGCGTCGCAGTCGGCGTTAGCGTCAACGACGACGACACTCACTTAAAAATTCGAATGTTATAGAAAAATGAGCAAAGCCCTCAAAAAAAAAAAAAAAAAAACGGAAAATAAAGAAAGCAAAGCAGAGAAAAGCGGCGGAAAAAAACGAACTGAAATTACATAAAATGAAAAGTTCTCGTTACGCGGCGCAGTTGTTACGACTCTTCCCCTTCCCCTTCCCCCTTTGCCTTCCCCCTTTGCCTTTACCCTTCCCTACCGCTCTTGTTGTTGTTGCTGATGCTGTTGCTGTTGCTGTTGCTGCTTCTAATGCTCATCTCTTTCTAACTCGGCAATGTCGACAGAAGGAACAAGTTCGGCGATTCGCGTATTCCCATTGTAAATGTATTTGTGTGTGTGTGTGTGTTTCTGAGTGTGTGTGTGTGTGTGGGTGTGTGTGTGTGTGTGTGTCCCTCGTTGTAAGCAGGCAGCGTAGCGATTATAATTTTTCAAATATAAATTACAGAATACAAATTATTTCTAGTTTTCTTTTTTTAAATTAAAAAAACACCTTTAAATAAAATTTAAATTTAAAAATTAATTATACAAATTTTTTTTTAAGTATTTTTTGTATTAAAAAAAAATCTATTTAAGAAGTTGTATCATATATTTTTGTAAATAAAATGACAAAACCAGATTTAAACTTAACAATTTCTAATGATGTATTTGTTTTAAATGAAAAATAAAAGAATTGTTTATTTTGTTGCTGTATTTTTTAGAATGTGCATTTATATATTTTTTTAAATATTAATTAAAATACATAAAACATTATTTCTTTTAATAATAATGTAAATATAATTATTATTTAAAATGTTTTTAGTCGACATCAAGAATTATTGTTGCAATAAAGGGTTACCATCAATATAAAAAAAAATAAATAAAGTTTCTACTGTTTTCTGAATGCCTCATTCAAATATCTTGGACTATCTAAAATGATTTCTCTCTTAAGAGATTCGGATTTAGATTTCCTACACTGCCGTGCTAAAAAATCTGTTGTGTTTAAAATCCTGTTAAAATACTGAAAATGCGTTAATTAAATATTCATTAAAAAACCAGAAAAATACTATATTTCAAAACTGCTTTTGGGCATCGCTGGTTCTGAGTGTGTACACGTTTTATTTGATTTTTTTGTCTGATTACTACTTTTATTGCTAGCAAATATCGTACTTTTTCTTTACGGTGGATATTTCATCAATTCCCTTCCTCCAAAATAGTGTGTGTGTGTGTGTGTGTGTGTGTGTGTGTGTGTGTGTGTGTGTGTGTGTGTGTGTGTGTGTGTGTGTGTGTGTGTGTGTGTGTGTGTGTGTGTCTGCTTAGCTTTTTAGTCAGCTGTAAAGGAGTGTGAGGGGATGGTGGAAGGGTAGGGGTGTAGGGGTGTAGGGGAAGCTGTTGTAACTTGCGCGGAAACAAGGTTTTTATTTCACCATTTCTTTCTATACTTTTAACTTTGCTCCTTTTTCTCCTACTACCATTTCACTCCACCCCATCCCACCCTACGATTGCTTTAGATTTTGCTGCGCGAAATTTTTTCAAGGGTGGTTTATATGCATGTATGTGTGTCTGTGTGTGTGTGTGTGTGTGTGTGTGTGTGTGCGACAGTGCGTGTCTATGGCTGTGTCTGTGTCTGTGTCTGTGTACTTGTAACTTGCTTCAAGCAGCGCCAGCTGAGACTGCGACGCTGGCAGCGACGCGGGCAGAGCTATCGTGCGTTGTTGTAGTTGTATTTTTTCAATTTTTTTTTTTTTTTTGTACTTACGTTTTTTTTTCGACGCTGACGTCGCGACGCGTCGCGTTGACTGTGGCCGCAGTCGCGTTTCTTCTAGGTAAAATCTCCATCCCCATCCCCATCCCCTTCCACTTCCACTTCCCCACACCCCCTCAAGAGTCAGCGCCTTTTTTGCCAGAATCTTCATCTTCGTTTGCAGGTCTCAATTTTTCGTTTTTAACTACGTGTTCGTAGTTAAAAAAGAAAAAAAAAAAAATATAAAAAAACTCATACATACTCGTATTATGTTTTATGCTGGCTGCTTGTATGTTTTTCTCTTTGTATGTGTGTGTGTGTGTGTGTTGTGGGTGTAGTTGTTGTGTCGTCTTCTATAAGGCAGAGGATGGCGGATAAGCGGAATTGTAGTGGAAAAAAAGGTGCTTTTTAGACGCAATGACAACGACAACGACAACGAGAAAAGCAAACAGACAGCAAACACTGTGAGAAAAATAGTTGATCGAATAGTGAGTTTACTAACCACAATTATTTTTAAAAAAATTCAGCAACAAGTTAGTCGAAAATGCAGTAGAAAACAAGAGTTCTTTTCAATTGCGGGAAGGTTCGATGTTATGTGTTCAATTTTCCACCAATTGTTCCAATGACAACTATATTAAATAGAAAGTCGATTTCAATTACAATATACAGGACTAACCAAAAAAAAAAAACACATTGTGTAAGATTGGTTAGAATATTAAAAAAGAACAGAAGTTTTTCATCCTAAATCTTGATTTTCGACCTATTATTCCTATTTGATATAGTGGGCCTGAAAAAAAAATGCACACACAAAAAATAAAAGCACAAGGAAATGGAGAAAATGCAGGTCTGTGCTATTGTAAGGTATTAAAAGAGGTAGTACATAAAGTAAGTTATATGAAGTATTCCAAATAGAATATGAAAAGGGAGTAGATAAAGTACTATATTTGAAATTTTTCAATATAAATTTGAAATATATTGCTTCTGTGTGTAGTTTTCGAGTAGAGCGAGAGTTTTTTTTTTCATTCGAAAAGGTAGTAGAAAGGGGATTAGATATAGTAGTACACTCGAAATATTCGAATTTCAATTTGAAATATAATTTTTCTGTGTGTAGTTTTAGAGTACAGCTCATGCCGCCTAAGGGAGCGAGTACGGGCTGAGGACTGAGGTAAGGGGTGAGAGGTAAGGGGTAGGGGGTAAGGGGTAAGGTAAGGTTACAGAATAAAGTATAAAGTATAAAGTATAAAGTACGGGTACGCCAACTACACACGAAATAAAGCGAAGCAGAAAAGAGAAAAATATATAACAAACAACAACAACAACAACAGCGACACGAAGAGATTGAGTAAGTTTAGAAAATAAAAAGCGCACACAACCCTGCGACGAGGGTTGCAATATTTCTTTTGCATTACCTTCTGGCTGCTGCGCTGCCAATGCCAACGTCAGCGTCGGCGTCGGCGTCGACGTCGCGACACAACCAACAGGCTTCAATATTAGTTGTTGTTGTTGTTGTTAGTGGATGTTGTTGGAAAGGGGAGTGTGTGTGCGTGTGTATGTGTGCGTGTGTGTGTGTGTGTGTGTGTGTGTGTGTGTGGCATCCTTTTATATTTAAAAATTCTCATTTCAATGCCTAAGTTCGCGGCTTTTTGGATGAGGACAGGGGAAGGGCAAGAGCAAGAGCAGCAGCAGGAGGAGGTGGAGGAGGAGGAGGAGGAGTGCTGGATATACGACACCACCCCAACCCCCCAACTCCTAAAATACATAACATACTTATTATTACTTTTAATTTCGATTCCCCCTGTCAGCTGTATGTGTGTGTGTGTGTGTGTGTGTGTGTGTGTGTGTGTGTGTGCGTGAGTGTGTCTGTGTGTAAGTGTGTGTAAGTTTCAAAAAGCATAAGCCAAGTAAAAAGCGAAAGTAAGCGAAAGGAATGAAGTAATTTTTTTATTGGAGTTATATTATTCGTTTCTTCTTTTCTTTTTCTTTTATTATTTAAAATTAATAATTGTTTTTTTTTGGTTTTTTTTCGAATCTTAATTAATTTTTTCATATTTTCGGTTTTAATATGTTGTATTTAAATGGTCTATTGATTTTAAATTTAAATTTATTTCTTTAAATTTTTCATATTATAATTCATTCTCAAATATCTTTATTCAATTTGTCTCAGCTATTTTGTGTCAAAATTACAACCTCCTTGGTCTTATCATTTGAGTCAGTCAGGAGTCGGGACAAACAGTTTTATTTATACAGCACATTAAATCTTGGGTATGTCTAGCTGTAATCTTTTTGTAGAATTATTTTCGAATAATGAACTATGCATTTGTATATAAGTAGTACTACTACTACAGATCATATAGAAACTTATGTATACATTAATAAAAATTGGTATTTAAAAGAACATCACTTACGTTGTTTTGTTTATTGCAAATTGGCCAAGATATGTAGATACCTCAGGAAACAATTATCTGAAAATATTAAAGAAAAAATTAAAAATTAATTTGTATATTAATTAATTATTCACTTAATTAGTTAGTTTAGGATATTGAATATTAAGATACCGAAACTAACTAAGAGATGGTATTTTTTTTTAGATATTTAATATTATATTATATTAAAGTTATAAATATCGATTGAAATTCAGTAATCAATCAGGCGTGTTCTCTTAAACTTAGATGTATATACTATATTATAGTATATATACGTATATGTGCAAATAGTTATTATATTTGAACATCTCACAAAGGTACACAGCTACAGATGTTGCAAAGGAAATGCCGACAAAGAAGATGAAGGAGAAGAAGGAGAAGAAGAGGAGAATGTGGAGTATGTGGAGGATGTGGAGGATGTGGAAGTAGAAGTAGAAGTAGTAGAAGAAGGTAACGCTAACGACGAGTCCCATAAAACATACAAATGGCCAAATAAAACATTTTAAATGTAACAACAACAACAAGAACAACAATAATAATAATAACAACAACAACAACAACAACAACAACAAAAACATCAAGAGCAAATAAGAAAATAAGAAAATAGTATTATGCTTAGAAAAAACGACGACGAGGAATGAATTGAATGAGAGAAGCAACAATGAAAAAAAAGAAAAAAAAAAAAATAACAGCTCAAAATGAAAGTAAAGAAGGAAGAAAAAGCATTAGATACATTTTTTATGCTGAGCTGACTCGTTTGGCTGTCCATTGGTATTTCTGATTTTCCCTACCCAATCCCCACCCCCTACGACCCCCTACGACCCCCTTCCCCTCCCCCTCCCCCTTCACTCTTTCCGTTCACCTGTTAATCAGGTGAGAGTTAAAGACTACAGTACTTGAAAAATAAATAAGAATTGAAATAGAAAAATGAATTAAAGAAACACATTCTTCTAAATAATAAATTTACTTCTCTTGAACTACAAAAAAAACTTATTTTAAGAAACGCATTAAAATTATACAAATTGTTGATATATTTCGTAGGTATTTATTTATAAATTACAAATTTTTTATTTTCTTGATTTTATTTCGTAATATTTCTTATCTTTTCATTGTATTCAATGTTTTTTATAATTTTAATGTTTTTGTTGTTTTCAAAACGCTACAATTTGATCTTTAATTGGAGTTTTTAATGCAAGAAGAAGAGCTGAAAATCTTAAAAAAAAAGGGACCACGTGGCGTATGAGTTATCTATACTCATAGAGGAATAGGAAGGGGAAAGGGAATGGGGGAATGGGGGAATAGGCTGGTCTAGGCCATTTAGGACCACTATTGTGATAATGCTACGTGCTCTACACGATTACATAAGTATAAAGCTACCTTTTCTTATTTCTGCTCCAACTTTTACTTCGACTCCGACTCCAACTCCGACTCCAACTCCGACTCCAACTCCGGGTTTGGTTCTGGACCCGCCGCATAGCAAAGCGCACAAAAACTTAGAAATAATCACCGACATAAATCTTAAAATGTCTGCCTTTCCCGTTACTGTTACCGCTACTGTTACTGTTACTGTTACCGTTACCGTTACCTAACTACTCGCCATTCTTTTGTTGTGTGTTCTATGTGTGTGTGTGTGTGGGTGTATGGGTGACTAAGACGCTGTGGAATGAAGTATCTTCTCTGCCCCTCACTCCCTGTCTCTTTTACTCTCTCTCTCTCTCTCTCTCTCTCTCTCTTTACTTTTATCCCAGTACATAAAATTGTATAGCTTATAAGTTTTTGACAATGTCAAATAAACAAAGGTCCCATAAAATCCTAAGTCCCATTGATTTTTTGTAAGGTTAAATTTCATCAACAAAATTATTTGAAATATTTAATATATGGGCATTTCCAGAAAAGGTCAACCATTACCAAAATCTTAAAATTTATCAAAAACTCAAATCTTGTCAAGTTTTATTAGGGAAACGAATTTCATTAACGTGTTTTAACAATATCCACATAAATTAACCCACTATATTAAGCTTATCTATATTTTTGGCTGTTTACTGAAATATTGACTTCCAAAAAGGATGGCATGTATTATATCGATTATTTGACGAAATCTCTGTTCCAGCATCAAAAAATTAATCATCATGCAAAGAAAATAATTCAATTTAAAAAATTGTGTAAGTTTTGAAGTTGCTTTCTTTGTTTTTTTTAATATAATTTAATAAAAATTCTTTTCTAAAACTATTTGGAAATCTAGTCACGTTTACGATCGTCGCTTTACAAATCACTAATAAAACTTGTAAAATACAAAAATGATAGTAAAACATCAAAAAAAAACTTCTAAAATGAAAAACTACATTATTTTACTATGGATAAAAATATTTTCATCCAAATTACTTGCTACATTTCGCAGACTTTCGCATTTCTCAAGATTAAGTCAAAAGTGACTTTTATTTTTCTTCGCGTTCTCGATGCATTGTTTTTCTATAAATAATTCGAAAATGACAAGTCTTGATAAAATGGAAAAACATTTTTGAAAATGTAAATTTTTCAAATTTTTATATATTATTTTATATTTTTTTTGCAATAATATATATATTTTTGACTTATTTAATTTTTTAATTTGTATTTTATTTTATGGTGATTGAATTAAACGTCACTTCGTACTGGATACTGGGCATCCAACAGTGGAGCATCGTTTTGCAACGACTTTAGCGTACTCTCTATTTTTCGCACTCTCTCTCTCTCTTCTCTCTTCTGCCTGTCTCCTTCCCTTATTCTCTCTCTCTCGTCGGAGGGGGGCAAATGAAAAATAACTTAGAAGCACGTTTTGTGGCATTTTTCGATTTGCTTTACGTTGTTTGTGTTGCTGTTGTTGTTGCTGTTGTTGTTGTTGTTGTTGTTGTTATTGCTAGAGTTTTTGGTGTTGCACATAGTTTAGACACAGAATGTGTGTAAGGACAAAAAACAGAAGAAACTGCCAAAATATTTATTTTTTTTCCAAGTTTTTTTTTTTTTTTTTTGTTTACATTCACACGTGCCACATGTGACTAACATTTTTGCAACAACAACAACAACAACAACAACAACAACAATTCTCAATTTCTTACAATTCTCCGCTTTCGGTTTCTTCCGAGCAGCTGAGCCAATAATCAATAAACTGAGCGAGCTTCATCTAAAACATTAAACATGGCTATAAACAAAGGCCAAAATATGCTTTTGTTGCTGTTGCTGTTGTTGTTGCTTTGCAAATATTAAACTGTATCTATTTGTTTTACTCTTGTTTTTCTCCATGTTCATTGAGTTTCATATTTTTTGTTTTTGGCATTTTGTCTACATCTTTGCACAGGCTTTTTTCTATAGCCTCTATATTTTTGACACTTGCGTAAATCGACATTGTTTGTCAAAAACAACAATAACTGCATGCATTGTAATGTGCAATGAACCTTGTGTCAAGGTCATATTCCAAAGCACAATACCAACAAAAAATAACAATTTGAGGGCAGCAACAGAAAGCATATTAAATCACTAAAAGCTTGAAAGAAGAATATTGATAGGTACTGTTCGATTAGATTGAAGCTAAGAATTAGAGAGAATTAGAGGCCAAATTATGACCGAAATGACATTCTGTTTGAAAATCGGTTCAGTTTTGACAAAGTTATGAAAGTTTGAAGTTTGTTGCACCCTTGACCAAACAACTTTTCAAGTCAAAATTTTCGTTATATTTCTCATGATTTTTGACAGAAAAATGAAAGGTCTCAGAATCAAGTTTAAAGTGTTGTTTTATACTAATAATGATATAAGGAGTTGATTAAAAGTGAAAACTTGATTTTTAAAATTTTGAATTTTCAAAATATCAAAGGGGGGACCCTTACCATAAAAATCGAATTTCAGCAAAAAATATTTTTTTTTAAGAAATTAATAAAATTTAAATGCAGAATGAAGATAGAGGCCAAATTATGACCGAAATGACATTCCGTTTGAAAATCGGTTATGTTTTGACCAAATTATGAAAGTTTGAAGTTGGTCAGAATTGGGTCCCAGCCACTTTAAAGTCAAAATTTTTGTCAAATTTGCCATGGTTTTTTACAGAAAAATGAAAGGTCTCAGAATCGAGTTTACGATATAAGGAGTTGATTAAAAGTGAATATTTGAGATTTAATATTTTAAAGTTTCAAATTTAAAAAAAATACTTAGTTTTCTAAATGGGCAAAATTAGAATGCACAATGATTTTAGAGACCAAAAGTTTTGACAAAATAATGAAAGCTTGAAGTTGATATATGTGGTAATCTAAGAAAGCTTAATTAATATATATTTATATAAATGATAAATGATAAATGGTGAATTTGATAATATTTAATGTATCAGATAATATAAAACTAGGAATATTGTATTATATGAAAATATGAAATAAATACAAAATTAAATCTAAATGACTGCTCCAGGCTAAGAAAGGGGGAAAGAGGAGGACAACAACGTTGAGGTAGCGGACAAGGCAGAAGCGGAGAATGAAGTGGGAGGCAGAAGTTGGTGGGTGGTGGTGGGCGATGGGAGATGAGAGATGTTGGTGGCATGTGGCAAGTGGCATGTGGCAAGTTGAGCTTCGGCAGTTTTGTATTTTGACTCCGTAAAACTTACAGCAACAGCATCTGCGACTATTTTGCCAGCGCAGCCAACGTCGCTGTCGCTGTCGCTGCCTCTGTCGCTGCTGACGCCGACAGCGCTGCTGCAGTTGCTCCCCGAACGTTTTACATAAATCTTCTTTTCAAAAAAATAAACACTAATGCCAAGGCGAAGCAAAAGCAGAAGCAGAAGCAAACAGGGAAATATACAAAAAGAAACGAACTAGAAAATTTAGTATCTACACATATACAAAGGTACACACGCACACACACACACACACACACGCACACTCACACACAAAGAGAAACACGCGGCAAAAAAAGGAAAATTTTTTATTACAGCGAAAAAACTTAATGGCTGCTGGAGGAAAAGGAAAAAAGAGAGAGTGGGTGAATAGAGCAGAGAATGGAATAGAAAATGGGAGTGGGAATGGGAATGGAAAAGGAAAAGGAAAAGGAAAAGAAAAGAGGAATTGGAGATGCATTGGAACACTGAAGTCGACGTCAAGTTCACCAAAGAGACTAAAAATAAGGACGAAGAACAAAACTAGAAAAGCAACAACTACAACAAGACGAGGCACAGTGGAACTATTGCTTATATAATGTGTTAAATATTTTGTGATTCTCTTTGTTGGGGATGTTGAAATACATTGACGAATTAAAAATCTATTTTTCGCGCTAGCAAAACTATCCGTTTCATACTTCATTCATTCAATCATTCCTAACTCATCTATATTTTTTCCTTGACACTTTTCCCAAAAACTTCAAACTTTCTGAAATCTTGACTGAAATTAATAAATTTTATCTTCTTTTAAATATCTAATTGGATTTCACATGCATTTTTTTTTTCAGCAGTGTCAATTTTATTCATACATTAATATAAAGTCAGATTTTTTTTAATTTGTGAAATAAAATAAAAGGTCATTATTCTGACGCTAGTTTGCAAAATAATCGTAATAGGCAAAAAAAAAAAAGATTTTTTAAGGACGATTTGTTTTTGATTAGTTAAATATCTTTTTGCATCAAAAAGTGAATTTCTTCAAAAAAGTTCCCTAGTATTATTTTGCAAAAACGGATGGATTTAAAAATGCCAAATTTATAAAAGGACCACTGTGCGAGAATTAGACTGAGCATGAGAAATGAGTGTCAGAGTAGAGCAGGAGACAAGGATGTGCCAAAAACTGCGTTACGGGGTGGTACAGCTGGGCTGGAGGGTATTGCAGGTTGTACTCCTCTTCTCATGGGATGGGGGTGGGGGTGGCGGGGGGTGTGGGGTTTGCTAGGGGTAAGTAAGGTCTGCAACAGTATTTATGCTTTGATTTCGATGTCTCAAACTATGCCCAAAACTACGAACGGTTTTCTTAAGGGTTCGGTTGGCTGTGTAGTTAAAGAATGGATGAAGGGGATGTAGGAGTGGGAGTGGGAGGGGGGAGGGGGGAGGGGGTATAAGAGGGTTACTCGTTTAACTATTAACGGTATCGTTCCGCTACAGATGCCTTCTCTGTCTTAGCACAAATCTTCATCTCCTGCTCCTCCTTTCTCCTTCTCCTCCTTTCTCCTGCTCCATTTTCTTTGTCGTTTTTTGGCGTCACGACTTCGTTCTCGATTTTATTTTTAGCTGGGGAACTCCTGAAAACTCAGTTGCTGTCTCAGTCACGGTTCGAATGCCTTTCATTGATTTCAAGGGTGTTACCGAGCGGCAGGAAGAGAAGGAAGAGGTGGGTGGAGGGTGGAAGAGGGTGAAGAGGGAGGCGGGAAACGGGAAACGGGAGGTTGGCTGAGGAAGGTCAGCTGAGTGACTGAGATTAGACTGAGTTTTCTTTTGAGTCGCGGCTCTAAAATTGTAGTTGCTTAACAGTTCGATTTGTGTATAACTTGAAGCTTGTATTATTTAGTTAGTAATATTTAAATGTTGTTCACCTGAAATCTTGACTTTATTAAATTTTATTTTCAATTATAAGTATTCTTTGTGAAGGTTAAAAAAATTAAATAAATGCAATTCCCTTTTTTATTTTTATTCAACTAAATTCGACTTTATTTTAAAGTTATCCTTGAGTTACTAATTTCTGTTTCTTTTTTAATTTTATAATGAAAATAATAAATTAGTAAATACATGCGACTCAACTTCGGTTTCAACAGTTTTCAAATTTCAAATTTTCAAATTTTCGAGTTAGATTGATTCATTTATTTTTATTAATATTTATTTTTTTTGTCGTTTTTTTATATTCGAGTTTGCTTTGTAGTCGTCTTAGTTTTTGTTGCTTTTGCTTTTGCTTTGCTTTCATCGTCGTCGTCGTTTACCGACCTTGTTATGGTTGTTGTTTTTGTTGTTGTTTTTGTTTTTGTTGTTGTTATTGCTGCTGCTGTCTTATATTGTTGTTGTTGTTGTTGTTGGTTTTTTTTTTTCAATTTTATTTCTCTATATTTTTACGATGCTGGAAACTACCCTTAATGATGCCGCGGAAGCAACTCCCGCTGCGGCCTCTGTCTCTTCCTATGTGTGTTTGTGTGTGTGTTTGTGTGTGTGTGTGTTTGTGTGTGTGTTTGTGTGTGTGTGTGTCTATAAGCGGCAAATGCTGCAAGTTTTGTGGCAAGGCGAAAGTACCAAAAAGTACCGCTGATCATGCGCCTAAAGTAGTTTTTTTAAGGACTCACAAATACACTGACAAAAATAGACAAACTTCTGAACACCACAACATAAATGTTACATATTTTCTGTTCTTAAAATAAGACCATTTTGAAACCAATTTACTTAAACTAAGAATATTTAAAAAAAAACAAAGCGCTGTTTTTAATATATATAAATATATTTTTCGCAGAAAAATAGTATAAAGACCAAAATATTTTGATTTTAGAACATTTTTTTATCAGTGTACACACGCCAGCACACACACACACACACACACACACACACACACACAGTTATCTGAGATGACCCTTAGTCCGCCTAACATTGTGCTACAGTTATTGTTCTTCGCCTCATCAATACTCGACGCTCAGGTTCGATGGTCAGGTTCAGGTTCAGGTTCGGTTCGGTTCGGTTCGGTTCGGTTCACTCTCCTCCACTTTGGCTTTTTTCCATGCTTAGTTGTAGTTGTTATCCCAGTACCCAGCAGTGAGTATACAGACTTATCGATTTCTGACAATGTCAATGAATTCAAACGCTATCGGAATTTTCGGATTTTTTCTTTGAATGTCATAGGAAACAGCTGACAAGAACAATTTCAAATGTAGAGCCTTGATATTTGGTACAGGAAATTTGAAAAAATTTTCAAATGTGTGCATAAATATAATAAAAAATATGTATAAAAAAATATAGATAATTGAGAAATAGTTTTGCCTTCCTATTATTATTATTTATAAAATTATATTTTTTTTTGTATTTCATTTGTTATTTTTCAAAAAAATACAACATATTCCAAATGTTTTTTAAATTCTTTTTACTTTCTATCAAAGTTGTATTTTATTGATGGTGATTGAATTAAAGATCCGAATACTGGACATTAAAAAGTCGAGCTGCTTTATTGTAATGTTCTTATTTTTTGTTGTAATTGATGTCGGACGCGAGTTGTGTCCAAGGGGATGAGGGGTAATGGGGGGATGGGGTGAGTGATTCGTGGGTTAATGGAGGAGGGAGCAGGGAGGAGGGAGGAGGGCAAAGGGCATGAAACCTGCCCCTAACGGGTTGCCGCAGCTTCTAATTTTACATTTTATTGTTATACTCAGTTATAGTTGTTGCTGTTGTTGTTGTTGTTGTTGTTGTTGTTGTTGTTGTTGCTGTGTTGCCTTTACAATTTTTATACTTCGGTTTTTAGGGTTCGTAAAAGGGTTGATTAGGAAGATGCACAACACACACACACACACACATACAGATATATACACACACAGACAGAAGCACACTTTTATTGACCTGTGCACGCGCTTCGATTTTTGTTATTTTTACCCCACGAATTCCTCCCGGAAACTCATTTCACTGCTGCTAATATGAAGATTATGAAATGCTCTGCAACTACCCATAAAACAAGGGGCTAGAGTTCTCAATTCCACATTCCATATTCCATTTACGATGCCATTTATCCCAAGCAAATTGTGATAGATCTTGTAATATAATATGAGAGTCTAGACAAGAGATTCGAGGGAAGTTTGAAGAGACGCATTTCGTTGTGGACGTGACTTGAACAATAGTTTTGAAATTACCAAATGATGTACTTAAGTAAGTATATTGTATTTTATACAGATAAGAAATATGCCATGAGGCAGCCACATTTTATTATATCTTTTATACTTTTCGGATGCACTTGCTTATAAGAACTCCTAACTGAGGTATCCCTCGACTTATTGATATATATATTCGACTTTTTCTTTGTATTATTACTATAACTCTTTAATATGTTGCGCGTCTTAAAAAAAAAACATATTTTTCAAAAAAGTATAGTGCGTATTTTAAAGTTGCAAAAATTTCTCATTTCATAAAAAAGACAAAAAGATTATTGCCATGAAACAAACTTTTAATTATGCTATATACTTGTTAAAAAAAAATAAATTTTAGGGAAAAGGGGTTTCAACAAATTCTTGAAGGGATATTTCATTGATGAATGCTTATATTCTTATATTTTTTTTTTTGTTTTACAGATTTGCATTTAGTTTATGTTTATTAAAAAATTAATAAAAACTAACGCTTAAGTAGCTTCATACAATTAGAAAATAGTACACATTTTTGTATTAGTTAAAATATAATAATTATGCTAATAATAATCGGTAGATTTCCTGCAGATTACACCACAATACACATTAGCAATTCATTAGCCAACTTGTAATGGGAAAGTACAAGAATTACAAAAATAATGAAAAATTACAAAAAAAATATCCCTTTAGCTTTTTGTCTTTTGTCGGCTCACGCAAAATGTGCTTTAAAATTAAACAGAACAGGAGTAAAAAATAGAGACGAAAACAGAAGAGAAAAGAACGCAAAAAGGAGGCAGATAAAAAGTGAAAAAAAAATAATACAAAAAAATTGAAATGTAGCTGAAATAGTAAAGCAAAGAAACAAAATGGCGAAAAAGTTTTTTACTTTCTTTGTTTTCAGCATTTCTTTTTTTTTTTTTTAGAAACTGAGGTGAGGTCAAAGGGGGAAGGGGGAAGGGGAAAGGGGGGCTTGGTCTAAAGTTCGCGGCAAAGTTAAAATAAATTGCAAGTTGGCATTAGAGACGCACACACACACAGACACACACACACACACATACAGATGAATGTTAGTCAGCCGCCATATTAATGGCAATTGGGTGGCAAGTGTTGCGGCCCTTGTGGCATGTGTGTGTGTGTGTGTGTGTGTGTGTGTGTGTGTGTGTGTGTGTGTGTGTGTGTGTGTGTGTGTGTGTGTATGCTGTACATGAATATAAAACTTTATTTTTATTTATTCCCTTTTCTACTCCCAACCATTCGTCCTTCATCCTTCGTCCTTCGTCCTCTGCCTCCCGTTTCTTTTCTGTGCCGCGCCGCTCCGCGCACATAAAGCAAAATTTATTAGAAAACATTTCATTCTCATTCTCATTCTCATTTTGATACCCTTGGAAAAGGTATTCGAAATTGCTCACTAAATGTGCAACGCTTTGAACCGGCTTTTAAGACCACATACTATAAAGTCTATAAACTAATAGAGAGAACGATTCTGAAATCAAGATTATGCTCGCATACACTTTAAATAAGACCAAGTTCTTATTAGTAAGATCTAAAGTTCTCATTTTGTTTAATACCAAAAATATTTACTTAGTAAGCATATGAATACATGTACTTAAATGCTCAAGAAAACAAATAATAAAATATGATTTTTATTGTTGTTATTTTTGAATATATGTATATTCATTAACATGTGCTCTCTGCAATACTGTCAAGTGAAAACCCCAATTGATAACTGCTTTTTTTTTTTTAAATATTCCTCCAATATGTTTAGTTCTTGGCAAGAGTGGGACTCGAACCCGTGTGCTATGGGAACAATTTGTATTTTGTAAGAAATACTCTTTTGTTTTTGAAATAAATTAACCCAACTTATTAAATATATATAAATATATTGTGTTGTCTAATACATTCTCAACGTCATTTGGTTTACGTCGGTCCACTATATTATGGGAACTATAGGAACCATAGGATTTTGAGATATGTAAACAAAACTAACAGCATAGATTTGCGAGTTGGCCTTATGCATCCTGACCGAATTGGCTTCAAATCGGTTCACTATATCATATAGCTGCCATACGAACAATCGGTCAAATGTCAAGTTTTAGTCGGAAAATTGATGTATTCGGTGTCCAAAGAGTATCAAATCTTCGTATTCCCGAGTTTAAACTTCCTTCAGTCTAGTTTCCTCATGCTCTTTCGGCAGTGCCTGCCACCCTCCACCCTCCACCCTCCCTCTTCCCACTCCCCTCTTCCCACTCCCCGCTCACCACCCACCTCCACCCACTGCGTGTTGCATGCCGCAGCTGCTTTTGACTGCGACTCCGTCTCAAGCTTTTGCTCTCTCTCTCTCGTTATCCCACTGTCTAGCTATCTATGCTCTCGCTCTCTCCCGCTCCCTCTCTCTTCTTTTGGCTACTTCATCTTCTACTTTGCGTTTTGCATGCTTATTCGCAATTGTTGTTGTAATTGTTTTCATTGTTACGCGCAGCGTTTTGAGAGCGCGAATAGAGTGGGGAGGAGGGAATGAGGAGAGGAGGAGAGGGTGACTGAGGGGGGGGGGGATTGGAATGAAGGGCAGGCAATACTAAAAAAAAGACGCCAAAGGAACAGGAGAGCCAACAAAAAAATGGCAAAACAAAACAAAACACAGCAACTGAAACAGAAACTGAAACAGAAACAGAAACAGAAATAGAAACAGAAAACGGCACAAAAATATGTGTGGCAACATCTTTAACGTGGCTATAACGGCTATAACGGTAACGGAACTGTGGCAGTGGCAACATAGAATTATTGCCACAACGCACCTCGTCGCATCTCTGCCTCCGCCTCTGCCACCGCCTCTGCCACCGCCGCTGCCGCTGCACAGTGGATAAATCCGCTAGATTAGCTAGATATAAATTTATGTCTTTGCATGTAACAAAGTTATTGCACGTCTCCTTTTTTGTTCCCATTCGTATTTCTAATCTTAAAAAAATACTTCGAAATATTCAAAACTCGATTTTAGTGTAATCGATTTTTAGCTGCTTTAAGTCGATCACTCGACTCAAATCGATTTTCAAAAAAAATCCATATCACATATAATTTAAATCAACATCAAAATTATAAGAATTTTAGTTCTTCCCATCAACTGTCCAATTTTTTTAAAACTTTCCAATACTGTTGACTGACATCACATTTTTCGAAAACATCATAGTGTCATAAATTTGTCAAATCTTTTCCGATTTCTTTGCGAAATATCATTTTGATCATTATTTTGGCTTCTAGTTTGATTCTGCATCAAAATTGAAAAAACTTCATTTGTTTTCTGTTCAGTTCACTGATCATTATTTTTTTTTAATACTTTTTATCGCTGTCAACTTTTCCATCCTCTTTCCAGGAAATTGTTTCAAATACCTAAAGCTCTTCGTAACTTTGTCAAATCTTAACCGATTTCCTTGCGAAATTTGTTTCTAAATATATAGAAAAAATTTTTCTGAAATTAGGGGAAAACTTTCTAAAATTATAAAAGTTTTTTTTAAATTTAATGGTGATGCAAGCTTAATATAGGATTATACTTATTCCAAGCATTTTTCCCCACTGTGCACTGCCTTGCTGCATGGGGCATGTGGCGTGTGGCAAGTGGCAAGTGGCATGGCTCCCCATTGTTGTAGGCGTAGGCAGCGATTCCAACGACGACGACGACGACGACGGCAACTAAACCCCAGATGGCGCCACTACACAAAGTTATGATATAATTTGGATTTCTTTTCGCTAAATTGCTTGTACCAACAATAAATATGTATTTATGTTGCTCCTGTCTTTGTGTCTGTGTCTGTGGCTGTGGCTGTGTGTGTGTGTGTCTGTGTGTGTGTGTGTGTTTGTGTGTGTGGGCTGAATGTATGTTTGAAACTGTGTTTAAGTGCCTGTACAGACACAGACACAGCTCTTCTCTTCACTCCTCTCCTCTCCACTCCTCTTATCCAGCCCCTCAAATCCCCAACAGACAGCAATAGAATATAGTATGTATTCACACACACACACACACACAAACATAATACACACAGCTATACACATGTATAAATGCACCTGATTTAGCATGTACTTCAAACTTATTACATTTCCCATCTTTATTTAGAAAACCCTTTCTACCGATTGATTGATTGATTGACTGATAGAAATGTTTAATATAAAATTGGGCTTTCTTAAAATTAATAATACGTAGAACTAAAAAATTAAATGCATTAATCACTTCATTGGCATTGATCAAAACAATGCAAATGAAAATAAAATTTCAATAGCATTCAAAAAGTAGTGCCAATAATAAGTCATTTTTTTTCGAATTAATAAATGATGTATAATGCAACTAATATTTTGTAGCCTTAAATAGTGATATGAGTCAATTTTTAATTTACTTATAATCAATATCAATGCTAATGAAAATCAAGATTTCGGTATCAGAACTATGATTAAAATTCTTAAAATTAAAATAAAAATATAAGAATTATTTTTTTTTAAATTTTATTTTAACTTTTTTAATTTGTTAATAGTGGGGTTCGAAGTTCGAACCGCCGCCTACTGCTTCACAAGTAAAAATAATCTTATTTGAAGAACCAAATACTTAAGATGTATGTTCTTGATTTTAGAAGCTGGTCTTTTTTTCCAGTGTACTGATTTCAAAAACGGTAGATATAACAGAACAATTATTCTGAATTTTTGAAGCAAACATGTTTGTGATTTATTCTCTTTCTCTCTCTCTCTCTCTCTCTCTCTCTCTGTCTCTCTCTCCTTGTTTTACTCTTTTAAGTTGTTGCTGTTGTTGTAGTTGCTTTGTCGCAATTTAAAAAAATATTGAGCCAACTCGCGGAATAAATAATTATACATATAATATGTACAATTTGTATGTATGTATGTGTGTATGTACTTACGCTCACCTCACACACACAGACATACACACACACACACACACACACACACACACACACACACACACACAGACACTCACAGGCGTAGAATAGACGTGTAGGCGTGTTTAAAAAAAAGAAAACCTTTCGCGTCTACACACAATACCCAACCACTGAACCGTTGTACCACCCACTGAACCACTGAACCACCCACTGAACCACCCAACCACTCATTTGACAGCCAAAGCAGCGACGCCGCCAAAAGAACGAAGCAGAAGAAAGAAGAAGCGGAAAAAAAATTAAACGTAGCAGCGAGAAGAAGAAGAGGGATATTAAAGGACGACTGATTTACATTTTTAATTGTGCGTGTGTGTGTGTGTGTGTGTGTGCGTGTGTGTCCACAACAACATCTTCTAAAGCGACCTTTGGTTCTGGTTTAAGCTTAGACTAATACTCCTCCAGCCAACTCTCAACAAAACTTGAAAAAATTGCAATCTGCCTAAAACTTGCCCCCTCCCAAAAGCAACTGCAACTTCATTTGCCACCCCTTGGCTGCCACCCCTTCACCCCCTTATGTGTCTACACTGACTAAACATCTAACCATTTAATAGGCATAGAGAAACGCTGGCGTCGCTGCCGCAGTCGCTGCCGCTGTCGCTGCCGCAGTCGCAGTCGCTGCCTGGCAACGTTTGAGATTAAAAATTAGGCAAAAGGGCAGTTTAGCCTGTCACACACACACACACACACACACACACACACACACAGTTGGTTATATATGTAAATATGTATATAAATTACAAGTACCCGGCGCTTTTGTTGTAATGAAATGAGCACACACACTTGCACACATACACACACACACACACACTCACACACATACAGAAAAAAGAAGCGAGAAACATCCACAGAAAAACGCATTATAAAATGTGAGTAGTGTATGCTAATGGCAGACGTTGCCTTTGACGTTACCACCAAGCACCCTTCTCCACCTCCTTCTCCATCCCCCACCACCACCTCCACCCCCAATTCCATCTCCACCACTCAACTCACCTCTTTCCCCACTCTCCCCCACATCTACCCCACTTTCACTATTCTCAACACTGACAAAAAAAGCTAAACTTTTAAAATCAAGAAAATTTTGTCTTACACATTTTGATTTTAAAATAGCACAATTTTAAGACTAAAATATTTGTGAAATCAAGTCGTGTTTTCTAATTTTAAAAATTTTTATATATTTTATAGACGAAAATTCGAAGTACTGCGACCAAAATCTAGATTTTAGAACCTTTTTTTTATCAGTGGACGCGCAATGTAAAAATGGAAAAATTTGTTGCTTGTTTTTCTTTTTTGTGTTGTTGTCTTCGCTTTTTCGTGTTGCGCTGTCAGTGAAGACAGTGGGTGCAATGGCGGGGATGGGGATGGGGATGGGGATGGGGATGGGGGTGGGTAAGGGGTAGGGGGTGGAGTACGCACAAGACACATTATCTAATGTATGCGTATGTGCGTGTGTACGTATGTGTGTGTGTGTGTGTGTGTGTGTGTGAGCTCCTTTTTGTAGCTCGAGACCTCTCCCTCCCTCTCTCTCTCTCTCTCTCTCTATCTCTCTCGCTCTTGCTCTCTCTTTCACTCGCTCTCTGTCTGTCTCTGTCTCTCTCGGCACCGCTGTCGCGTCTACCACACGTCGTTTGCAATTTTTCATTTTAATTTTCATTAGCGTTTTACTCGTTTTTTTTTTTTTTTTTTTTTGTGTTGCGTGAGTTTGTTGTGTGTCTTTTACTTTTTCTCCCACACACACACACACACACACACACACACACGTATGTGCGTATATATTATATATATATAGAGGAAACCAAAAATGCGTAACTCTCCTACCCCTACCCCTTACACCGTCCCCAACCCCCACCCCCACCCTCACCCTCACCCCCAACCATAACCATAGCCAGAATCCAAAACCGAAACAGAAACAGAACCGTAGCTCAAGTTTGAGCATTGAGTTTGAGGCTTGAGGTTCGAGTTGAGCTTTCCTTTTATGCTTTTTCCAGGGTTTCTAATTTTATTTATGTATTCATTAAAACAAATTTTAAAAATTATTTCTTTATTTTAAAATATATTTTTTTATTTTATATATATATATAAAAATATAAAGATACATATATTTAAATTTTTTTGATCTGCATAAAAAGTTTATACAATTCAATATTTCTTTCGTTCAAAAAATTACAAAAAATTAACATTAATTAATTTAAATATATGTTGATTTTTATTAGGAATTTAAATCGAGTTTATTTTATATTATTGTTGTTATTCAGAAATCGAATTTGGCATCCCTGGTATTAGCGTTTGAGTTTCGAGTTGAGTTTTTTTTTTTTTTTTTTTTTTTTTTTTACGCTTTTCCTAAAACGCCGCATGTGTACATACATTGGAATGATGTAATAAGCGTATGAAAAGTAAGAATGCTTTGCCGCTTAAGTAGTGCCACATCCCACCTCCCACCTTCCACCCCCCACCCCTATCACTCCATCCCCTCAGCCCCACTGTGGCTTGGGGAGTCAAATCAAGGCAACGAAACTTTGCGCGCGCGTAATTTTTCAATTTGGCAACGGAAATTGCCTAGGGAGGTGACACACACACACACACACATACACACACACACACACACACACATACAGATACACACATGCACATATCTTAACTACGACTGATGATGTGTGTGTGTGTGTGTGTGTGTTCTTTGGGGAGCCACCCCTTTAGAATTTTTCTCTATACCGCAGCTGATGCTTTTTCTAATAATTAATTTAAAACTTTTTCTTTGCAAATTGAGGAACAAGTAACCCCTATCTCTGCATTCTTTCCCACTCGCCTCCCCAACCTCTCACCACTTCTCAGACAACGCCTCTGCTTCAGTCGGATGTGTAAGGTCCTTAACGAGAAATTTTAAAAAGGCGCTACTAATTAACATGGCTTGACACAAGCTCCAAAACTTGAAAGCCCTCAGCAAGTGGAAAATTAACAGGGCTCGATTTTCAGTCATGCTCATCATAATTGTACTGTCTGAGTTCCTAAAGTAACAATACGACATTATAAAAAATCTTTATCTTTCACTTTTTCTAATTGTTTTGCTCTTTTTTCTAATCCTTTCTTTACCTTCCTCTTTATGTCTTCCTGTTATATTCAGAGGGTGTCACAGACATTGAAACCAACTGAAAATCTCCCAAAAATGTATTGAGATTTATCCCTGATTCTGATATCCATTTTCTTTCTATCCCTCTTACTTTATTTATGGTATTGCTTTCATTTTTTTTTTTCTTTGTCTTTCTATCTCTCTTTTTTCTAGATTTCTCTCCGCATAATATTCGCTTTTTATCTTCTTTCTTATATTTCCTCTCTCTCTGTTTCCAGTCTTTTTTCACTCTCTCTCAATTTGTCCATTTTATGGCCTTCTTTCAATATCACTATTTCTCGCTTACTCACTATGTCCCGCTTTCATCACTGTCCTTCTCTCTATGTCTCAATTATCTAGCCAAAGGTTCAACAAGCAGGTAATTAACTTCCCTGACCACTTTAACCCTAAACAACACATATGTAGATAAAAAAACCGATGAAAAACCAACCAAAATATTGTGGCTGAGTTGGGGGTGGGGGTTGAACAGGGGTAGAAAGACAAACCCCTTAAACCACTTTTCTGGTAATCGTTTTCTAAAATGCCAGAGTCTAAAAATCAAAACTTAATTGTCACAGATTCACTTAACCCAGCCCCTTGACCTTACACCCTCCTGCCAGTGCTTGTCTTCTACTACCCCTACCCTTATCCTCACCCTTAACCTTCGACCTGTCCCATTTCCATTCCCATTCCCGTTCCCATTCCCATTTTTTGTCCCAAAAGTGATCGCTTCAAAATGCTACCAAATAGACGGCAATTTTCAAGGCATTATCTAACCTAAAAAAAAGAAATAATTTCAATGGGGTGCAATTCTATTTGACCACTAAACCGCCCCCTGTGTGTGTGTGTGTGTGTGTGTGTGTGATGTGTATGTGGTGTGATGTCCATGTGTGTGCATCGATTAATAGAACATGTCCCATATGCAAATGAACCAATCGTCCAACTGTTGGGTTTACCAGTCGGGCGTGTAAATAACCTTAACCCCTAACCCTTTAACAATCACCCTTAACCCCTCACACACACTCACGCTCACGCTCACTTTTAACCCCGACTCATGCGGCTAAATCTTTGCCAAAAGATACTTGAAGAGACACGGCCCAGACGCGGTATGGCCCAAGACCGTCAACCGGCCAATCCGACAGGCCGACAAACCCGTTAACCCGTTAACCCATCAACCACATCAACCCCATCTCCAATAGCAACTCCAGCCCTTCACCCATCCACACCACAACAAATAAAGTCGGAAAAACCTGTCTGACATGACATAAAGTAAGTGATATCGTTTACGAGTCTTACTCGACTATCCCCGGTACTCTCTCTCTCTCTCTCTCTCTGTCTCTCTGTCCCCTTTTTGGGCAGGAAAGGGTCAAGGGTTTGAGAATGTGTGGTAAGGCTCACACACGCACACAATGCCTACGACACACACATGAGAAAGTGCGGGACATGGTCCGGTTCCGATTCCGGTTCCGAATTCAAGTTCGAGTTTGAGCTATTTCGAGTTGTTTCTGTCATCCATTTATTTTCACTTACATTTCTTTATTTGTCCTTGTTTATTCTGCTTAGCCTGACACCCAAATGATACATAGGCTTATCAATTTGTGACAATGTCAGTTCGTTCATATAGAAAACTAGATGCCGGAAATATTATAGTTTCCGTGGACATTGGACAATTGATAATAAATGTATTAAAATGGACAATTTGGAAGCTACAGCCTCGAAATTCGATAAAAGGAATAATTTCTATTTTGTGTACGCTTACTGAAAATTTCAACTCGATCGATAAATAAATAGAGCACATAATTGAGATAAAGAAATGTATGTTAGCTTTTAATAGTTAATTAAGGGTTCAAAGACCGTCTAAGAGACTTTTTATAAGTTTTAAAATTTTGACCATGGATTTTAAGATAATGCATTTTTTTTTACATTTTTTTTTTGGAAACTAACGTAATTTATTTTTATTATCTATCAACCTACTTATACGCTTGTTAATATTAGTTTTCGTGTTATTTTTGAAATTCTTTCTTCGAAAGTAGTCTTTACTTTTTGTAAGTTTTTCTTTATATACTTGTTTCTATTTCATTTGTAGGATTGAATTGACTCTTAGAATGGACTTCTAAAAGTCGAGCAGCTTTTGACTTTTTTTTCATATATTTTCACTTACTTTTCTTGATTTGTCATTGATATTTGTTTGTCAACAATGGTTGTAAGGATTTTCTCTATTGGTCCACACACGCATACATGCATATATTTAAAGGCAGATTCGGGGTAGAAAATGTATACAAAAATTTCCATATTATCGAATTGAACTAGCACTAAACACACACACAAGCCAAGGCCATAAGTGTGGCAATTGAGTGGGCGTTACAGGCGTGACAGGGAACAGGGAACAGGGGATGTGGGGATATAGAAATGGTGAGGATGAGTACAAGGGGTGAAGAGGGTGAGTTTGGGGGGTGTTGTTTTTGTAAGCTGCGAGATATAGAGATTGTGGCTAAGAAGCAGATGAACAGAATGAAGACATACAGAGACGTCTGTCTGTGTGATAATTTTATGTGTGTGTGTGTGTGTGTGTGTGTGTGTGTGTGTGTGTGTGTGTGTGTGTGTGTGTGTGTGTGTGTGTGTGTGTGTGTGTGAGTCAACTTGTTGCATGATACGCCCTAAGGCACAACAATAGCAATAGCAGACACGACCAGTCGCACTCCCTTCCTCTTCCTCTTGCTCTTGCTCTATTCCTTTCTTGGCTTTTATAGCCATCACTTCAAATAATATAAGGGTGTATTGAATTCGTTGAAGTGTATGTCATATAAATAGAAATAATCCTAATTAAAAATGTTACTAGTCACTTTACCAGCTACCATTTTCATTTTCATTTCCATTCAGTTCAAGTATATTTATTTTTTACATTTATTTTCAGCTTGATTAATTAATTTTTTATTTATTTAATTTCTTTATTAACGTTGCGTTTTATGTTATCAATTGTAAAACGTAATCGCATAAAGATCGGATAAATATGTTGCTATTTACGGCTGTTTTAAGTTTTTACTCCACTTAAATGCCTAAAAGTATGCAGCAATTTTTGTTTGTTGATAAAACCAATATATATCTCAATTTTGTAATGGGTATGTTATAGTCGAGCTGTCGACTTGTGTCATTTGAACTTGTTTATTTCCCTCTTCCGCTCTCTCTTCTCTCAATTCGTGTGTACTTAAAGCCGGACGTCAAGGACCCACACATACAATAAGACATTGTCTGGACGACAAGTCCTTCTGTGTCTGTGTCTGTGGCTGCTTGTGTGTGTGGGTGTGTGTGTGTGTGTGTGTGGGGCATGTGGCAGTGTGGCAGTGTGTTAATATATTCATTGCCTTGCCTGACAGCGACCCAGACTCAGAGGCAGACTCAGACTCAGAGTCAGACTGATACTGATACTGAGGCTGAGTCTCAGACCCGGAAGTAGTAGTCAGCAAGCCATAAAAACTTAAGGACACACACTCACACACTCACACACACACACACACACACACACACACACAGACAGGAAGATAGTCGCCACAAGGCTACCAGGAGGACATGAGAAACAAATGCTTGCAGGCATCGCACAGTGGGGAATAGTAGGCTAAATTATAATAGCTGATATCAAAGCCCAAAGAATTATTTATCAGCGTAATATTTTAATATTAATTAAAAATATATTATTTAAAAACTCACTGATCATTGCATAGCGCAAACTATAGGCTCTAGGAGCCTGAAATTTGGACCCAACATAGCTGAGACACTTGCGAATTTTGATTTGATTTTAAAGATGGTCAAGTTTAGGGTTAATGTTCACACATTGACTGTACTATAAGAGCTATATGATCCAAACTTACAAATTGTTCATTGTTTACTAAGAGTGAAATGTTGGCAATTTTTCCCATTGCATGGCATTCACATATGCTCTTGACTGGTTGACATTCACACACACACACACGCATACACACATGCATTCTCACCCATACATATATAAGTATGTATATATGTACATATTTGTACATATGTTGCGGCTCAGGACTTGAGGACGTTCCTCTCCTTTCCTTTCCTTTCCTTTCCTTTCGTTTCCTTTCCTCTCCTTTCGTTTCCTTTCCTTTCCTTTCGTTCCCTTTCGTTTCGTTTGGCTAGCTGCCTTCTGTCGTTGGGTGACTTTCTCAACAAAAGGGGGCGGGAAAGTGGAAAGAGAAAGAGGAAAATCATAAGAAGAGTGGGGTGGAAAGGGGAAGGGGAAGGGGATGGGGATGGGGAGGATGAGTTGACTGACTTTTTTGCTTATTTTCTTGATATTTTTTTTTTTGGAAATGCGAGTGAAAGTGAGACACGCGCCGAGGACTTTGCTTGGCCAATTGGCGTGTGTGTGCGTGTGTGCGTGTGTGTGGGTGAGAATGACCTTGGCCTTACTTTTGGCTCGCCTTGTCACTTAGGCGTGAGTGTGTGTGTGTGTGTTTGGTTGGAGTATGTGTTGTCTGCGCTTTGCTTGTAATTTTATGCGGATTATCATTGCAAACAGACACATAAACAGCTATAGACATAGTCAAGACACACACACACACACACCCACAGACACACACAGACACACAAAAAGACAGACAGAGTGACACCCACACACACACACACATGCAATGAACACGCGTCAGATTGTCAGACAGGTAGACGCTTCTTTCTACTTTCTACTTTCTCCGTTTCCTTTTCCTTTCCTTTCGCTTTTCCTTGCCACCCAAATCCCAGCATCAAGGTCAAGTCAGTTGTCGACGGGACAGACAGACAGACAGACAGACAGACAGACAAACACTGTGGTGATGGTGGAAATAAGCTAACAAAATGGACGTCGACAGACAGACACTCAGTCAGATGGACAGACAGACAGACAGACAGAAGCCGGAAGTCAAAAGTGCCGAACTTATGAATTTTATGAAGGGCTGGGAATATCAAGTCGGCATTTTAATTGTTAGCCATGCTAAAATTTGGCAGTCCGAGTGTGAAGAACAAGAAGTCGAAGGAGATGCAATAAAAAGTCAACTTTCAAAGATCTATGAATTTCAAAAATTGGTAAATTAGATATTTAAAGATACATCAAAAATTGAGAATTCCAAAGTTGCGGGATATAAAAGCAAAAGCCGTAAAAGAACACATTTTTAGAAACAATCGACGGAGATGAAACATTTACATAACATATGTAGGACGGTTGTTGACCACGACATGTTGGGAATCGAACCCACTTATTCTTAGTCAATATCTAGTTGACGGTTCTTCTTATTTGAATCTCATGTGTTTTTACTTCATTTTATTGTACTCTCTCCAACAGTACGCTGGTTTAATGTTTATATTAATATATATGTAAATAAATTATTATGCTAAAAAAAAAACAAAAAAAAAAAATCAATTTTTTTTTACTTTTTTCAAATGTTATACCTCTTTGCTATAGTCCATTTTGTTGTAATGCTTACAAAAATATACCACTGTTCTTGTGTGTGTGTGTGTTTAATTTATGATTTGTATGAAAAACTCCTTCGCAAAATGGACTTTGATTCTGTGGTCGGCGAATAACGAGAGAATCAATTGCGGACTGAAAACTGAGAACTGAGAGCTGAGAGCTGAGAGTCCTTGCAGCACACAGACTTCATACTTTTATCCCATTCCCATTCCCTTTCCTCATTCCTTCATCCCTATTCCATATTCCACATTCCACATGCCCCAATTGTGTGTGTGTGTGTGTGTGTGTGTGTGTGTGTGTGTGTGTGTGTGTGTGTGTGGGTGTGTGGCATGTGGCACAGTTTCACAGTACGAGTATTGTCCAAAAAGCGAAGGTCACGGCTTCTGTCTGCAGATTTTGTTGCCAGCCAACGCGACTTTCTCTCCTTCCCTTTTCATCTTTGCTCTGCTCTTCGTCTTTGTCTTCGTCTTCGTCTACGTCTTCATCTCTGTCTTTGTCTTCATCTCTGTCTACTTCTTCTTCTTGCCCGGCGACAGACGCAACGAGGTGAAGCGAAACGTGGTAAGTCCACAAGACACCCAACCACCCAATTACCCACCCTACCGGTTAGGGTGTACCACCCAAGCAATAACAGGTAGCCACCTGTTGCATACAGAGAGGAGAACAGTGAGAGAGAGAGAGAGAGAGAGAGAGAGAGAGGGGAATTGAGGAAAGTATCTGGTGGTCTGGTCGTCTGGTCAGACTGTCATTGTGTTAATTACGCATACGCCGCATTGGCCATGGTTTTCTCAACATGAATTCGAGTAAGGTTTCACTACTAGAATTGCGACACATAGAAAATATTATTCAGGGCTGTATCATTTAATTATTTATTATTATATGAATTACAATTAAATGATTACTTTGCATTTTTATTGCTTTACTTGCAATTAACTAATTTTGATTAATTTTGAGTAATGAGTTTCCTTATTTTAATAAAATAGTTGTTGTAACTTTTGCATATTTTGATTACCGGCAACAGAATTAAGTTTTCTTTTTAATTTCGATTAAAAATCGATTGAATGAATTAAAAAACAAAATGGATAACGAATTTAGCAAGTTTTCATACAGTTTCAGATCTTTGAATTTCTAAAATTTCCAAAAAAAGCTTTTAGTTCTTATCAAACTCTATTGTGTTTTAAGGATATTTTACTTGTGTTTGTAGTTCTAACAACAGTCGTCGATATTCGATATCGATATCGATATCGCTACTCATCAAATGCTGCAAATATTAATAAAATGTTTTGCAAGCAGTGTAAACGAGTTCTGAGTTCGAACTCGAATTCGAATTCGACATATTTGCACACGATTGTGGAAATTAATTGTCCGTGTGGCTGCGATTTTTATTGGAAAAGTTTGCCATGGAAAATGGAAAACTCGATTGATATATTGTGTTAGTGTGTGTGTGTGTGTGTGTTCAAGTGTGTGTGGGTGGGATTAGTGCGATGAGGTATTACATAGAACATATAACATGTACAGCATATTTCCATTTCCATTTTATATTTCCATTTCCCATTTTGCATTTGCATTTTGCATTTTTTTCCATTTTCCATTTGATTTTATTTATAGCACTTACTAAACTTTCTACGAAATTACATGCTAGAATTCGGCGCAATGAGAAAAGAAGAAAAAATAAATATAAAAATAATGACAGGCGGGCAAAATGGGGAAAAACAATGGCAAAAAAGTATCAAAACTGACTTTTACAATTTACAATTTACAGTTCACAGTTTACAAACATAAAAAAAAAAAAAAAAACTAAAATAAAATAATACACAGGGCTGGCTAGAAGTATTCCTACAAATGCATAAATGGGCCAAAAAAAATACATAATTATTTTAATACGAAAGCATAACAAATAAATAAAAAATAAAAGCGAATCGAGGCAGCAAAATGAAATCGCATTAACAATGCAGTGATCAACCCCTTTGCCCCTTTATCCCACCACCACCCCCCCCCCTTCCCCCTCCTTCTTCGTCCACCCCCTTATCAGTAAAGTGCCGCTAATACGGAAACACACATAAACACACACACACACACTCACATACTGGTAGCAACAACATGAAAAAAATACCGCGCCAAATTATATTATAATTATATTTAAAATGCCACCGACTGACTATCTGTCTCTCCCTCTCTCCCTCTCTTCCTCTCTTGCTCTCCCTGTCTCCCTCTCCCCTTTTCACTGGTGTCGCTGGCAGGACTGTAAAACTATGACTTTGTCTACAGCAGGCAACAAAAAAATTTATTTTTATGAAAAAAAAAAAAAAAAAAAAAAAAAAAAAAAAAAAAAATGGAAAAATGTTATAAATTTGGGTTGAAAAAAACTAAATGAGATTTTGCAGTCCAAAGGACGGACTTATCGTCCGTTAGTGTGAGCTTTCCGACTTTCCGACCTGTTTTTCTTCCTTTTTCTGCCATTGCCTCCACTTCCTTTGCCTCCCTTCCCGCCACAGGACTTAAGGCAAATGCATCGCTTTGAAGCGGTTACTTTTGGACAAAGGATGAGTTTTCTAACTTTGTGTACAGACAAAAATAACAACAATACGAGAACGAGTACAAAACAAACGGCAATTGTAATAAGCGCATAAATTTTCAGTTGGCCTCGTATATATATATATATATATAGAGTATATTACGTATACGCGATGTAATTCAACTACTGCAGTGCAGGGAAATGGAAAACGTTTAGTTTTAAGATCAAGGCACGACTGTAAATTCATTCATAAGAGGTACACACGACATTGAGAACTATCTATTATTAAACATATAAATTAACTAGCACATAAATCGAAATCAAATTTGTAGTTACTATTAATGGACTTTGATTTCGAAGATTTTACTTAGCTTCGATTATTTGAGGGCATAACATAATAAAACTGACATTGATATGTGATGATGGTTTTGTCTTAAGAATGTCTTATTAATATATTGGGAGCTAACATTTAAAGTAGCTCTTCACACGTTTTTAAGCTATATTTTTTAAATACATATTTTTCTTTTTCAAATTTTTTGCAGTTTGATTTGCCCTGAAACTTGTGCAAGAATACGAATAGAAATACGAATGCGGAAGTAACGACTCATATTGAGAGGTAATTGTCTTTGATTTTATTAAGATACAATACATATTTATAGACTTTCCTCGAAAGTCTTTCGAATTAATGATTATAATGATGTTGAGGTTAATTTCCCTTTTTCTCCACCTTTTTGTTTTTTTTTTTTTTTGGTGCTTTTGCCGCAGCGTTATCGCTGGACCTTGACCCCCGAAATAAAACAAATGTTGATGCGTTGATTCAGTTGTGTTGACAGTGAGTGTAGTCAGTACGTCGACAAGCGCTGCGTATAAAAAAAATTATAACTAAACAATGTACAATAAAAATTAAGCAAATAAATGCGAAAAGCAAAGAACAAGAGATTTTCAATTCTCTGTCAGATTGAGTTCTCTTTCCCCCTTTGCCCCTTTCCCCTTTCCCCTTTCCCACCTTAGCACAGCACGCACAACTGTACAAAGAATCTGTCTATCTCGCTCTCTCTGCCGCTGCCTTTTTCGTGAAACTCTCAGCCTGATATCGATTTGAATACATAATAATTCAGCGAAACTTTGTATTACAATTTATTTAGTGCACAGTTCTCTTCACATTCACATTCACATCGACAGCGACGTCGACTGCGACTGCGACGTTGGCAGCGCTGTTAACTGTAGCCAAACGTTAAGTGCAGAAGCCGTTATTCGTTGTCTGTCTCTTCTACCCCCGCACCCGCCCCCGCCCCCGCCCCCGCCCCTCTCTCTACACACTCTCTACTCATTCGATTCGCTATTTTTGCTGGTAGTTGGCAATCTTTCTATACACGCTCAAGCAATACTTTTGCTACCCCCCCACCCCTTTGTACCCCTCACCACACGCCCCTAAAAAAAACTTGCTCACATTTTCTTTACCTTGGTGTGTGTGTGTGTGTGTGTGTATGTGTGTGTGTGGGTGGACTGTAAAATTTGAGTCTAAACGCAAAACAACGAAAAAAAAGAATGAATAAAAAAAATGAAAAGAAATACAAGACGAGGATTGGGGGTGAGCCTGGGGAAGGTAGGGTAGGGCAACCAACCGTTCAATCAACACCCCATTTGACTAACAACAGCAACAACTGCAACAACAGCAACAGAAGCTGGCATAAAGAAGAAGACACTGCACAGTGGTTCCTTTTCTTGTTTTATTTATTCATTCCTATTCATTAAGAACTTTATCCAAAAGATTTAATTTTTTTAAGCCAGACATTATCACCGTTACCTTTAGCCGTTGGAATTTTTCGATGAGCTAACTTCAAGAGATTGTTTCAAAAAACTTTTTATCAGTGAGAGACAATAATTAGTCCTAGATTATCAAATTAAAGTTAATCTAATGTTAATATGTTGTCTGAAAATGAAGTTTTAGTAATTGCCTATTGTTTGTTACCATATGGTAACGCTGGAAAGATTCGGTTAAAGTTAGAAACAAAGTGGATTCGATTCCCAAGCTTCCACTTCAAAAAAAAAAAAAAAAAAAAAAAAAAAAAATACGAGATAGTCAAATGCTTTAAAATTTAATAATTAAAATTAAAGTTATATAGGAATTTGAGTTAATCTTAACTACAATACATACGAAAAGTACCACTGTGCGCTGACGTCGCTGCCGACGCAGTCGACCTTCAAACTTTGGCAGCAGCAGTGCCTTACTGCTAACCATTTACACACACACACACACACACACACACACACACACACACAAATATACACTCACATAAATTTCTCTCTCTACACACACACAGACACACACACACACACACACACACACACACGCAGAGGCAAACACTATTCTAACGTTTCGCGTAGCTATAAAAATATTTTTTAACATTTCTCGCGCCGCGTACATTTTCTTTGGGTTTCCTTTTGCTTGACTCTCTTTCGGGCCCCTTTCCTCCCAGCATCCCAGCATCCCTGCCTCCCTGCCTCCCTCTTTCTCCCCTCTTTCTCACTCTCCCATTCCTAACCCTCAGCTGTGCCCATTGACGGTATATTTTAGGTATAGGAGAAACTGTTAGAGCGCTGAAAAGTTTGCGTCTGTTTGCCAGGCTGCTGGATGAGGACTGAGCGGGAGAGAGACGGAGAGAGTGAGAGAAAATGATAGAAAGAGAAAGAGGGAAAGAAAGAGGGGGTGGGTGAAGCGGGAACGGAGGGTTTAGGGTGTTTAGGGGCTGTGTTGCTGTTTTCTGTTTCGCTCGGTTTTGCGTAGAGTTGCTTCATAGTAACAACAACAACAACAACAACAAGACAGCCGCATCTTATTACTCTATTCCCTCTCTTTCTCCCTCTCTCTCTCACTCTCTGTTAATCCCATTTACACGCGGAAAAAAAAGCATAATAATAATAATAATAATGGAGAAAATCTTATGTATTGCCAAAAAAATACAACTAAGAAATTTAGAGTTGAGCTGCTCGACTGTTGGCTGCCCAGCAGCTGTATAACTGTGTAGAGTTGCCAACCTGCCTCAACTGGAATTGAAGTTTAGCTTGAAAATAGCTGGATTCGATGCACACCCTACCATGCCAAAAGTACAGTAATAAATAAATGTTGCACTACCGTCAATTGTAACTTTCTTTGAAGTCATATTAAGATTAAAAAATACCGAAGATAAATAGAGACAACCCTTTCTAGATTTTTAACAAGTGTAGACTGATTGACTAGACTGATGCTCCAATTGCTCCTGTTGCTCCTATTTTGTTGTGTTTTGATAATTGGCGCCAGAGAGTCGCACAAGCACTCGAGTAGTTATAATATGAAGTAATAGAAAAGGCAATGAATCAAGTAGCCTGTATTCTCATTTGGCTACTGGGCTGCAAATGCGGCAATGTATTTGAAACTAAACTGCAAAATATTAGTAAGAAGATGAAGAAGAAGAAGAAGAAGAAGAAGAAGAAGAAGAAGAAGAAGAAGAAGAAGAAATCTTCGCACTCTCCCGCTCTCTCCGCACATTAAGTTAACGGCCGTCTCCCCCTTAACCCTCCCGCTCTCCCGTTCACTCGGTCAACATAAAGAAAGTTGTAACTATGAAAATTTTATAAATTCCGCAGATTTTCTGGCGCTAAGAATGCTTCGGGCAATGGAAATGGTAGTGGAAATGCTACTGAAAATGGAAGTGGAAATGGAAGTGGAAGTGGATGCGGAAAATGGCTGATGAGAAGCCCCATGGCAGCATTTGAAAATATGCTGAGTGGGTGGCACACACACACACACACACACACACACTAGTGTATAAATAAATGTGTGTGTGTGTTAGTTGTTGGCAAAGTTTTGTGTATTGCAGTGTAGTGTTGTGTAGCATTCAAGGAAGAGGAATGAGAACAATGAAGACAATGGGGCACTAGAGGGGACTTTGCTTTGATGGCCAAGTATTTCTTATTTCTTATTTCTTATTTTAGTTTAGCGATTTTAGCTGCGATTGTAGCCAAAATTACGAGTAATACAGTTGGGATTAAAGCGAAGTATCACTAAGTGAATAGATGGAATAGGTGGAATAAGTGGAAAAGATGGAACCTGAGACGGATTATTGATTAAGCTATTGAACAACAGTATTTAAATTCAGACTTATGTATTTAATATCCTAGTGTTAGTTACAACATAATACATAGTACATACATCCATAGTACAATCCATAGGTATTATGAAAACAAGAGAAACAAATTTCATATTCATATGAAAAACATACAATACATTAGTTATACAAAGAGTCATTAGATTTGGTACCTCTAGCTCTTACAGTTGCACAACTAATATTCATATTAAGCAGGGAAATAAAAACAAAATAATTTTTTTTGCTCATTAGAAATTTGTGCAGAGTTAACCCGAATCTTCTATGTTATTGTTCTAGGATATTACTTATGATTTATTTACATTCATTTATTTTTGATTGCTAGCTTATTTGAAGGGCCAAATTTTAGACTAAATGCAAAAATTCTATAATTACGCTCTGAACTAATATGCTATACTTACTTACATCTTGTACTTATACTTATTCATTTAATACATATAGAGAAAGAAATAGTGAGATAGAGTGCAAAGGTATTTCAAATTCATTTTTAATAAAATTCATAAAGAGCATTTCCTTTGCCATCTCCTCTCTGCCTTTCTTTCCACTCCCCTCTCCTCCTTAACTCGCCTGCTTACTTTGATTTCTGTGAAGAAGGTAGTAGACATACACAGAGAAAAAAGGGTGGCGAAGGGGGGTTAAGAGGGCTGTTCTGCGTCTGACTGGTAAACTTCATTGCGCTTTTTGATTATTTAGAGTTTATTTGATTAACAAAAAACGTGAGGGAAAAGCATAAGACATAAAACATAAAACATAAAACATAAAACATGCAACATGAGCAATGAAAACAAACGACAAATTCAATTAAACTTAATAAGGATGTCTTTCCTTCTTTCCTCCTTTAACTTGTCTTTATCGTTGTTTTTCTTGCTCTTCTTGTTCGTGTTGTTGTTTTGCATGTTATTGTTGTTGTTTTTGTTGTTGATGTCGTGGCCGCTTCCTTGCACAATTGAATTACATATTTAACAAATTAATTGGGAAAATAAAGTCGTGATTTTATTTCCCTTAAACCCACCTCAACTGTCTTCTTCCTTCGATGAATGTATTATAGAATTATCAATTATATAGCTCTAAACTGCATTCACTAACGATTTCACTGGGGAACAACTATAATTAAATTTTATTTAAAATTATTTAATGGGTAAATGTATCATACAACATTTATAATTACCGAATAGAGTAATTAAACTTAATTAAATTATATACAATAATATCTAAGCCAAAATTTAGAGTGACATTTTTTTTAAAGGAAATTGACCAAATTTGAATGCAGAATGAAATAAAAGACCAAACTATAATCAAAATGACATTCCATTTGAAAATCGGTCAAGTCCTGACATAGTTGTGAAAGTTCGAAGTTGATCAGGATTTTTATTTACAAAAGCTACTTTACAAGTCTAAATTTCTTTCTATAAAAAAAAATAATATTTTTAAACAAATTAAT
This sequence comes from Drosophila phalerata, assembly GCA_951394115.2. Classification (NCBI taxonomy): domain Eukaryota; kingdom Metazoa; phylum Arthropoda; class Insecta; order Diptera; family Drosophilidae; genus Drosophila; species Drosophila phalerata. The sequence continues at coordinate 49,881,061 of OX596006.1, read as the reverse complement.
TAAATTTAAATGCAGAATAACTAAAGAGGCCGAAACATGATCAAAATGACATATCGTTTGAAAATCGGTCGAGTTTTGACAAAGTTATGAAAGTTTGAAGTTGATCGCACCATTGAACAAACAACTTTTCAAGTCAAAATTTTCGTTCAATTTCCCATGATTTTTTACAGAAAAATGAAAGGTCTCAGAATCAAGTTTAAAGTGTTGTTTTATACTAATAATGATATAAGGAGTTGATTAAAAGTGAAAACTTGATTTTAAAAATTTTGAATTTTCAAAATATCAAAGGGGGGACCCTTACCATAAAAATCGAATTTCAGAAAAAAATATTTTTTTTTAAGAAATTAATAAAATTTGAATGCAGAATGAAATTAGAGGCCAAATTATGACCGAAATGACATTCTGTTTGAAAATCGGTTCAGTTTTGACAAAGTTATGAAAGTTTGAAGTTGGTCGCACCCATGACCAAACAACTTTTCAAGTCAAAATTTTCGTTCAATTTCCCATGATTTTTGACAGAAAAATGAAAGGTCTCAGAATCAAGTTTAAAGTGTTGTTTTATACTAATAATGATATAAGGAGTTGATTAAAAGTGAAAACTTGCGATTTAAAATTTTGAATTTTCAAAATATCAAAGGGGGGACCCTTACCATCAAATCAACCATGGCTAGAATAATCGAAAATTATACAATTTTTCTAAATTAACAAAATTTAAATGCAGAATGAATTTAAAGGTCATATCATGATCAAAATCACATTCTGTTTGAAAATCGGTTCAGTTTTGACAAAGTTATGAAAGTTTGGTCGCACCCTTGATCAAACAACTTTACAAGTCAAAATTTTTATCAAATTTGCCATGATTTTTGCCAAGAAAAATAAAGTTCTCAGAAACAAGTTAAAAATATTGTTTTATACTAATTATGATATAAGTAATTGATTAAAAGTGAAAACCTGAGATATACAATTTTCAAATTTCTAAATTTCATTAAATCGGAACGAAAATCAAGGGATTAAATTATTTTGAATAAGTTTGATATTATTGTAAAATCAGAATGAGTTTCGAAAAGATACAATAAATAATTGTATTCTTGTCCAAAGTGATGTCCTAAATATAATAACATATTCAACAATAATAAATAATTCTTGGTTTGAAGTTAAAGTCAGATTGATGAATGTGGGAATTCCAAGACTGGTCTTGGTTAAAAACAAAGGGTACTACTTAAATACAGCTCGACGAATGGAATTCCTTAACCGAAGTTCCTTAGAAGTTTTCGAAGCTTTTACGGGCTTGTCTACAACAAATGCTCCGGCTTTTTCCGCTTTTCCGTACACATAGTTTTCCCTTTGCTTAAAATTTTTGGCAGAAGCAACAACAAGCACAACAACAACAACAACAACGAAAAGAGTAATAATAAAATACAAAAAGTAAAATATCGATCGATAATTTTTAATGTAGTCGTATTTCTTTTTAAGCCCGCGCTGTACCTTTTTTCTTTTCTTTTTTTTCATCTCTATTCTTACTTATTTTGGCTGAAGTTTGTCCCACGTTTCGCGTATTCCCCGCTATCCCCGCCATCCCCCTTCCCCTTCCCCTTCCCCTTCCACTTGCACTCCCCCTACCCCAACCTAGTCCCATTTATCGTTCAGTTTCTATCGTTCTATTCCCGTTTTTGCTCTGACAGTCTCCACCGCTTTCCCCCTTTGTGTTTCGTTCCCTCGGTTTTCATTTCTTTTTCCCTTCATTTCTTTTTTATTATTCGTTCTTTTTTAATATTTACCCAATTCATCAAAAAATAAGTAATTATAAACTTTTCAGTTTTTCTTCTGCCGTCTTGCGTCTGCGTCTACCTTCTCTCTCCCTCTCTCCCTCTCTCTCTCTCGCTATCTCCCTCTCGCTCTCGCATACTCGCTCAATGCGGATTTTCTTTCCCTCTCTCGCTTTTCCTATGTGTTGTCGCTTTGTAAAAACGCTTTTCTTGCCCTTTTCTGACTGTGCAACTTAAATACACTCACAATACAGACACACACACACACACACACACACACACACACAGCAAAATAGAAAAAAAATTGGAAACAACCCCGACAAAAAAAAAGAGAAGAAAGTAAAGTAAAGTTTTTGTTGTATAAGCGAAAAACTAAGCTTCTATTCAAATTCTACGCCATCGAGTGCTTCGCTTTTATTATTCATTCATTCCATTCTCAGCGCTTTTCCATCCCCCCGCACCCCCGCACCCACTACAACGAACATCACAGCCACCCCCACCCCCACCCCCTACCCCTGTAATTTTCGTATTTTTGGCACAAGCAAAATGAAAGCACAAAAAAAATGAAAAATGTTAAGAAAGAGGAAAGTTTCCGATTACAGCAAGGAACAGCGGATTGGGGAGGGGGTTGAGTACAGTTTTTGGGTATTGGGGGTTGAGGGGTTGAGGGGTTGGAGTTAAGTCCAACTAAGAATGTAGCGCTCTCGCTGTTTCTGATAGAGAGAGAGGAGAAAAGTTGAAGGATGCTACCGGGGATTGGTATTATTTGGGTGGCTCGCATTGTAGGCCCAGCACAAAGCCAACCGCAACTAAGCACAAGCTGCTCGACTGCTAGATACCCAATATTCATTAAATCGCAATTTTTAATTTCTAAAAATTTAATTCGTTACCTCAAAACCCCACGAGTAGCAGTTTCACAAGAATTTTTTGGGGTTATTTCAAAACCCTGACGTGCGGGTGTTAAATGATCTTCGAATTTGAATTTGCATTCAGCGACCCAGAAACTATATAGTGCGACCCCAGATCAGCAAAAAAAAATTGTAAATTTTAACAAATATGAAGATACAGATGAACAAAGGAAAAAATTATTGTATCATAATTATCTTCTTTGTTTATAAACCAATCTAGGTTAAATTTTTGGCACACATTTGCAAAATATTAAAAATTCCGCATTCCAAATTAAAAGGCAGTAGCTTTGAAATTGCTTCTGTCAATTGAATTCCTAACATTGTCCTATTTCTTCAGATTTTCTAATTTAATTTTTAAAAAAAAAATGTTATTTGCATATTATAATTAACACAAACCAATAATTCTGTGTGCTAATTTTGTGCTGGGCCAACTAGCCTCAGCACACCCACCAAACACACACACACACACACACACACACACACACACACACACACACACACACACATACACACGCGCACACATACACTTTTGAGCATAAGTAGAATATAAAAATTTTGCGATTATGAATTTGAATAAAAGCGATACGAAGCCAAAAGTAAGTACGCAGTTTCTACCTTCTCCTTTTCCTTTTTCTTCTTATTCTATCACTTTTTCTTCTTCTTCTTCTCCCTCTTCTTCTTCTGCTCTGCCTGTGCTTAACAATAATGTTGTTGCTGTTGTTTTGTGCCCACTTTTGGATCCTCATTTTTTGGGTGGATTAGAAGCTGCTGCTGTTTGCGGAAAATGCGATAGATGGCGCCAGGGAGATGACAGGGGGAGGGTAGGGGTAGGGGTAGGGTACGGGTAGGAAAATGAGAAGATGTTTATAATATAATAAAATACATTATATGTAGTTGTAGTAAATAGCTAGTGTGTGTGTGTGTGTGTGTTTGTGTGTGATTGTGTGTGTGAATTTGAGACACTACAGTTTTCAGTTGATATTGAATGGTATTATAGATTTCTTAAAACTGATGAAACAGACAAAAATTAGTCCTCAAATTAATTTAGATTACATACAAAATTCGATTTTACCTACTAAATAATGTCAACATCAAGTAAAAATAGGAGCAATAAAATAATTTGAATCTATTAATTTGAAGCAAAGTCTTTGGTTCAGGGAGTATTTAAATAGAACCGAGCCCAAGTCACGGTCTATGTTTCGGGCAATCAAACCGGAAATGTTTTCCAATTTTTGATGGCTTGTTGGAAAGTGTGTTCACATATAGGCTTATTAATTTTAGAAAAATGTTTATTATATTAAAACTATTTTTATTTATTTTTAATATGTACATATACAACTCTTTGTCCCGGCTCACTGATTGACTGACTCACAGTCAAAACTATAAGACCCAGGAAGCTGAAATTTGCACACAACATAGCTAAGACTATTTTATTGGAGTCTTACGAAATTCGGGCATTAAGCTCGTAAGCAATAGTCTGATAAAATTCTGTACAAAATATTTATTTTTTTCCAAGTAAAATTTTGTAAATGTTTGAATATGTCAAAACACTTCCTTGCTTAACTGTATGTTAACAAAAACTCGCATTTAATAAATTGAAGAATGGGAACTAAAGCCGCGAACTGGAAAGCTAAGGACGAAAAATTGTTCAACACACACACACACACAACTGTCTTTTGTGTGTGAACGTGTGTGTGTGTGTGTGTGTGTGTGTAAAGTGAGTGAAGCCTGCTGCTGTTTAAGCTAAGGATTAATACTTCTTTTTAGAATTTTATACTTATACAAAGCATAACCCCCATACTCCACCCCCTACTCTCAAGGCCCCTCTCCAATACCACCTTCTTCCAACCAAGTAATTCCTGGTTCAAGTAAACACACACACACACACACACACACTCACACATTCATACACTCATATGGAAAGACGCATGAATTTCTGCTGAATGCTTCTTTATGAATTTATGTATGGTTCAGTGTGTGTGTGTGTGTGTGTGTGTGTATGGGTGTGTTTGTGTGTATAGGTGTGTGTGTGCGCCATCTTTAGTAAGTATTAAAAAATCAGTGTGATGGGTGGCTTAGGGTGGTTGGATGTTGTGGATGTGGATGTGGATGCCATTGTGGGTGGATTTGTGGGTGCCATGTGGGTGCCATTTTTGGGTGCAAGTGCAAAAAGAGAAAAATCCTTGTAAGCAGTTTTCACTTCTGTCTGATTCTTTTCATCTTTATCTTTATCTTTATCATCTTCTTCAGCGTCTGATTCTGATTCTGATTCCGATTCTGCTTCTTCTTGTTGAGCTTCTGTCGGTTAGCCAAAAACGACGACAGCGCACAGTGGTCAATTTAGCTAGCTTGCAATCAAATTTTTAATTCAAATGAAATAAAGCATAATAATGGACATTTAAATAACATATAATAGAAGTCTGTATATATTTTTGGAGTATTTAAGATTATTGGTTCCATTTTTATACCCGTTACTTATAAAAAATAAGTATAAGGGTATATTGTGTTCGTTGGAATGTGCGTAACAGGCAGAAGGAGGCATCTCCGACCACATAAAGTATATATATTCTTGATCAGCATCAACAGCCGAGTCGATATAGCCATGTGTGTCTGTCCGTCTGTCCGTCTGTCCGTCTGTCCGTCTGTGTGAGCGCCTAGATCTCAGAGACCATAAGAGATAGAGTAACCAAACTTTCACACGTAGATCAGAAATGCGTTGGAGCAGGTCAAGTTTGTTTCAAATTTTGGACCCGCCTCCTTCCACGCCCGTAATTCGCGAAAAACTGGTCATCCGTCTGTATAAACACAAGGATCTCAGACACTATAAGAGATAGAATAACCAAATTTGTCACACAGATTTCCATATACCTCACGCAGATCAAGTTTGTTTCAAATTTAAGCCACGCCCACCTCCGCCCCCGCAAATCGCGAAAAACCACCTCACCCACAATTGTTCATATAATACGTATTTTTTGGTAATAACCGATATCTGTTATTATTATCTATTATCCCACTGAATCGCAACAAGATCGGACAAGTAGAACAGCAGTTATTGCGTGTCTAAGTTGTTAAATCAACAGGTTCCCCCTAGAGTATGCAATAGTTTTTGTATTGTTAAACCTTATTAGAATGCTTCAAATTCTTAAGTAATTCTGGCAACGCAAATATGACATTATGATTGAATCGCTAATGTATTGAAATAAGTAACGGGTATCCTATGGTCGGGATCTCGACTATAGCCTTTCCCACTTGTTTTCTTTTAAGAATTTGCTTATTAAAAGGAACCAATGTAAAAAAAAATGTTTAATTTTAAATATTTCTGTGTCAAAATGCAATTATTGAATTATTGACAAAGTTTTTTTGTATTTCAAAACTATTTGCCAACAAATCAACATGCTTGATGTGCATAATACAATTTTTTTTTTTTAAATATTTATAAATAATAAGCTTATAATTTAGTCGGTATTCAAAGTAAAAAGTTAAAATTTTTCAAATTAAATCCTTTTTGTTTAGTGATTCCGGAACATTTTGGAAGAGTAAAAGTTTAAAATATTTTAAATAATAAAATGTTTAAGTAATAAAATGCAATCAAATATTTTAATAGTTAAAAAAATAAACTATAATTTTCTTAAGGGATTTCGGAACTATTGGCTTAAGCATGTGTATAATAAAATGGAATCAACTATGTATTTGACAAAAAATTCGATTTTAATTTCATTATTAAAATGTTAGAATTTTTCGACAAAGTTATTAATTAATTGGAGATAAAAAAATGACAATAAACCACTGTGCAGCATAGTGAAGAGAGAAAAGTAGAGGAAAACGAAGACGATGACGAATACAAGGGAGTGAGGGGATGTATGGAGCAAGGGTGGGGTGAGGAGGGGGTGAGGAGGGGCAATGGAAGCGCGCAAAATGATGAATAGAGTTACTCAAATACAAACGTTGGGATAAGTTTTAGAAAGCGTGGGCGTGACAGTGGCGGAGACTGTGGTGGGGGTAGTGGTAGGGGTAGGGGTGGGGGTGGGGGTAGGGGGTGGTTTGCGTAGTTGAAACATGTTTAAAAATTTCTATAACATCTTCGGATGCGCCTTATGTGGAGGAGGGACAATTTAGGAACGAGACTAAAATGAAAGAGGGGCTCAAAGGGGAAGGGCGGTGGATTTGTGGGTGTGGGTGTGGGTGTGGGTGTATGAGTATAGCAGCAATAACTTCTAGTTCACTTTTTAATATTGTTCGGATTGAACATGTACAATATGTGTATGTATGTATATAGTATGTTGGTTGAAAAGGGTGTGAGAGGGTTGAAGGGTGGGTGGGGAGAGGGGAGAGGGGCAGGAGGAAAAGAAAAAGAATAGGATAAAGAAGCGCAACGATTTTCATTAAAAATGCTCATAGTCATTTGACATTGTGCAGTTGAGTGTGTGTGTGTGTGTGTGTGTGTGTGTGTGTGTGTGTGTGTGTGTGTGTGTGTGTGTGTGTGTGTGTGTGTGTGTGTGTTTGACTGGCAAACGGAACATGATTGATAACTTTTCAAGTCTTACAATTATTTAGTTTTGTGTGAGTATTCACGTTCAATTTGACATGATTTTTTACAAGAAAACCAAAGTTCTAAAAATCAATTTTAAAGTGTTGTTTTATACTAATTATTTTCAATTTTCATAGTTCCTAAAGGGGAACCTTTGAAAATTGATTGAGTTTTAATCAAGTAATGACTTATCTAGGAACTTTACAAGTCCAAACTTTCATTTAAAATTTCGCATGACTTTTGACAAGAAATTCAGATTTCTTGAATCAAATTGAAAATGTTGTTTTATATTAATTACGATATAAGGAAATCATTAAAAGTGAAATCTTGAGTTTCAAAAATTTTGGTATACTGTGTGTGATTTCTATAAATTCTTATGAGTATTTCCAGACTGAATGTAACATTGATTGTTACAGGCTGCCAGTATTCATGAGTACTCGTACACTCGTACACTCGTACACTCGTAACTCGTGTGTATGAATTTGATAAACAACATTTCGCAATTTGCGTTATTTTTATTATTTGTTTTATTTTTTTTGCTGCTTTTTTTATGTTTATTTTTAACTTATTGTTGTTACAGTTTGTCGATTTTGTGCAGTTGTTTTTTTTTTTTTTTTTCTGTTTTGTTGTTTTGTAGCGTGCAACGAACTTTGTGTCTTATCGGCCAAATAAAACTGAAAACGGGAACACGAAGAATGCTGGAAAAAGAAAGAGAGAGAAAGAGAGAGAGAGAGAAAGGGGAGAGTGTGTGTGTGGGAGTGGGAGTGGGAGTGGGAGTGGGAGAGTATGGAAAGATGTTGATCTGTTATCGATGATCAATTCAGGTTAGAAAGAGACAGGCAGACAGAAGGGGAGAGAGAGAGAGAGGGATAGAGAGAGAGGGAGAGATTCCAGCTAAGAACTAAATTGCAATTAGTCAGTGGACGAGGTCAAAGCCTTGCCTCTTTTTCTTTTTCTTTATCTTTCTCTTTCTCTTTTTATGAATACCTGCTCATTCACACTCGTATTTGTATTCATAATCATGCCACACTCACATGTGTGTGTGTGTGTGTGTGTGTCAATGCCACGCAAATCGCAAAAAGTAGAAGAAGAAGAAGATGAAGTAGAAGGAGAAGGAGAAGGAGAAGTCAATGCACTTCTCTTCTCTTCCCACCATCTCACTCACTCGTTGGAGGTTGCGATGTGAATCATTTTTGGTTATTTGTCTGACTATGCAGCCACTTACAATCCACAATCCACGAGCACTATGGGCAATTTATGACATTTTGGCTCATATATCCAAATTTTCTATAAATCGTTGCTATATCAGCTATATGATATTCGTAAAAAAACTCAAGTTTTGTCCTTCACTATCCATTCACATACCATATTTTCTATCAGTGTCAGGTTTTTCTTGTTAATTCTTTGTAAACCTTCATAGCTTTGTCAAAACCCAACTGATTTCATTCCGAAATATCAATATATAATTTTTTCATCTATATTTCCTATCAATGTTAACTTTTTTTTTATATATGGTACTTTTTCAAAAATTTGGGTGAAAATCTTAATAGTTATAACTCGATTGATCGACAACTCTGTTTTTTTTAGCTCTGTGAAAAAAAATTAATTTTTAATTAATTTGTTTGCATATATCGCATATTAAATTTAAAAATATAGTTTATATTAAAAAAAAACACGATTTTTTACAGCTAGTTTTGTGTGCATTAAAGTATGAATAAAATTATTTCAGTGCACAAATACTTGATAAAAATAATGGGCAGAAAAATGTAAAAATTGCCCATAGTGCACAGTTGACGCGATCCACAGTGCAGTCAGCCTTCTAAGCACCCAGTTCACACACACACACACACACACACACACACACACACACACACACACACTTATATTGCTGCAGTCATGCCCAAAATATAAAAAGCTCTCTCTCACACACTGCCAAATTCTGGCGAGAGAGTAAGCAACGAGAGCGCGAGAGCGATTGTGTGCGAGAGAGAGAGAGACAGCGTAAGAACAAAAGCTGCAGTGAGATCAACGTCAGGTCAGGAGGAGCTTTTGTGTGTGTGTGTGTGTGTGTGTGTGTGTGTGTCTGTGTCTGTGTGTGTGTGTGTGTTGAGACTATCGCACTGTGTTTAAGTTGTTTGCTATCTTTCTACACCGCTCTGTCCCTCTCCTCTCTCTCTCTCTCTCGCTATCTCGGTCTCTCGCTCTCTCGCTCTCTCGCTCTGGCACCCTTGGCCATGGTCGCTTGCTACTCGCAATTTGCGGGTCAATGACTGCCAAAAAAAAAAAAAAATATACAAAATACACGAATTATATTTGCGTCGACTTTTTTAGCCGCAGCGCCAAAAACTGAATAGTCACACACACACACACACACACACACATACATGCAACTGCAGCTGTGTGTGTGTGTGTGTGTAAATAACATACAAGTGTCGTACCTGTTCTTGTTCTCATTTCTGTTCTCCTTATTTCGTTCACATTTTTAAATTCTCAGTCGTTGTACCCCCTCCCCCCTTCCCCCCTCACCAAAACACCCCCCCGCCACACCACACATTTCTCCGTCTTTCTCTTGTGCCTCTTCGTCTTCGTCTTCTCTTTCTCTGTCTCTTTCTCTGTCTCTTTCTCCCGCTTCAGTGTCGCCTATGCAGTTGCAAATTTTTTCGTAGGCGTCTCAAAACATCACCAAAAATAATGTACACTATATTATAGCAGTACATATGTTACAGTTGCTCAAGTAATTATTTTGACAAAATCAAAAGTTTTATTATGTACATCTTTGTTTTGTTGTTGTTGTTTTTTTTTTTCAAATATGTAAATTCCAATATAACTATTTAACAATATATATATATATATATATTTTATTATTTTCCAAAATACTTCAATTTAATGCATATTAATTTTTGATCATCACAGTATTGTTTTCTTAAACTTATAAACTTATAAACATATTTCTTCTATTTCTAGGTTATCCATAATATTAAAATGATGTCTGCATTATTTGGAAAGTCGAATCTACATTGAGAATGGATAATGCATCGCACAAACGGAAGATTTTACCAAATAATTTAAGAACTATAGAGCCTTTATTTTCACATCAACTATACAATAAATAAGTTAAGAAAATAAAAGACTTTCTAACAAATGTATAAAATGTATTATTTCTATAAAATTAAATCAATCAACGATCTGAGCAAATTTATAATCGTATTGCATTATTTGTAGTATATATTTAAAAAAGAATATACCAGAAGAGACTGATCTACATCTGTGTATATAGTTTATTAAAGTATATATTAATGTAGGTACATATGTACATGTGAGTATAAAAACAGTTTTGTAAGATTAGAACGGCTTCTCATCGCAATTGTTGTTGTTGTTGTTGTTTTTGTCATATAATACCCGAAATTCTAGTCTAACCGGATACAAGGTTCGCTGCATTATTTTGCATTTTATTTTTTCTTTTTCTGTCATTTTTTTTTTTTTTTTTTTTGATTATTTTTGTTACCTTTCCTGGTGCGCAGCAATATGTATTCAGTATTCAGTATTTTTATTTTCTCTTTTCTGTTTTCTTTATTGAAATGGGTAACAGTGGTGCAAATTAATGTAAAGATTAAGAAACTACAAATTATATATATATATGTACGTGTAAAATGCTCATTATAAATACAAGACATAAGTTTATTTCATTGTAAATAAAAGTCAATTTCAATTATCTAAAACTTCAATGTATTATTAACATATGTTCTATATGTATAACGCTCTTAGTCGCATTGACTCACTGACTGACTGATCATTGCACAGCCCAAGCCATAAGACTGAAATTTGTACACAACATAGCTAAGACAATTTTATCGTGCAATAATATCTTGATAATATATATTTTTCTTATTGTATATATTATTAATATTATTAGTTTACATTATTGATTTATTCTTATACTCATAAATATATATCAGATAATGTAATGATGAAGGAAGCCTGATCGCTGGACCAACATATTAGCTATATAAAAATATATAATGCACAATTATTAAATTGAAGTCTATTTTATTTTAACTGAAAGTTAATTTATTTTATTTAAACTGTATATTTGATTATTAGTATATATATATATATATATATATTTATTTTAGTAATAAAATTTATAAAATCATTCTAATAATAATGAATAATTCGGATAATTAAAATTGTTGTTGCATTTCTAGATATTAAAATTGCAGATCATTATTATTTGGGTCTTTCGGTCTTTTGGTCTTTTGGTGTATGTATTTATGGTATTTATCTTAAAGATTCGAGTACTTGGTAATTACTTTAATGACCGCCTTGAGAGACGGACGGGCCAACAGGCAGAAGGACGGACGGATAGAAGGACGGACGGATAGAAGGACGGACGGACGGACGGACGATCAGTCGGGTGTGTGCGCCATCTGTTGGCCCCGATTGCGATGTGATTTTGGGCAGATGAGATGAGATGAGTTGAGTTGAGTTGAGTATTCACATCTTGTGCCAATGTTGAATACATATAAACATACATACATAAATATCCCCTATTGACTAAATTCACTCTCTGTCTTCCTTTTTCTCTCGCTCTCTTAACTCTCTCTCTCTGTCGATCCTTCTCAGTGCTTTTTCTTGGGCTTTCATTAGTTCCTTAATTGCAACTAGTGATGTAAAAATATTAGTGAATGCATTGATAAATCGATGATTGTGCCAGATATTTTTTAAAACTTGATATCGATATTTTCCTAATAGCTATAAATCGAGTTATATAAATTACTGCCGTTAAAATACTCAATAATCGCTTTCGCAAAAATCGAGTTATCGATCTTTCGCTTAATTTGGATTTTTTTCATCTTGAAAACTGAAGAAATGAATATCAAAATATGTGGAATGTTCTAGCAATCAAGATGTGCTTTCTAACTTTAAGCATTTTATGTTCTCGATGCATTTTTTTCACCAAAATTCTTAGAGCCGGCTTTTCAATGACTACTTAAGGGATTTGATAACTATATCAGAGATATTTTGTCAAATAAGAAAAAATCTCTTTGATCAATTTTCGGAGACATAAATAGTCCGAGCTTTAGTGCTGAGACCAAAATCTCGAATTTAGAATACGTTTTTTTTATCAGTGTAGTTTTCATTGACGATGTTTTAATGCAATTTTATACTTGATGTTTCGCTTGAATTTACATTGCTAACTGCAACTGCTGCGAGTATCTTCTATCTCCCTTTGCCACTGCATCATCAAGATCATCATGATCATCAAGATCATCATGATCACCATCATCATGATCACCATCATCATGATCATCGTCTTTGTTGTATGGCGCATAAGTTACTTGCTATTTGATATTTTTTAATGCATGTCTGTTTCTATATATGTGTGTGTGTTTTGTGTGTGTGTGTGTGTGTGTCTGTGTGTGTGCTTTGTTGTTTTTTTATTTTGTAATATTTGTGCGCTTTTTGGTCAAACTGCACGCGTTTTCTCTTCTCTCTCTCTCTCTCCCGCTCTCCCGCTCTCTCTGTCTCTTTCTCTAACAGCTTGCAGATCGTCGTCTCTATATATATACATATGTACATTCTATATACATACATACATAGAACCATTCTCGTTGATCTTCGCTCTGCGTTCATTGTTGTTGTTTTGGTTTTTGGTTTTTGGCTTTTGTTTTGTATTTTCTTTCTCTTCGCTTTTTGTGTTTTTGTTTTTTTTTTGGTTGGTAGGCTTTTGTTTGATTTCAGTTTTTTTTTGTTATTTTTTTTTGTGGGTCATTGAACCGACTGTGAAATTTTCGGTTCTTCTCCTAAAAACAAAAAATTGCAGTCAATTTAACTGCGGACAATTTTTGTTGGAATTTCTGTGATGCTTCTCTCAGTTTTTTTTTATCTCTCTTTCCTCCCCTTTTCTTTAGATCTGTTCTGCTCCTCTTTATTTCGGCAGCTCAGTTCTTAAGAGCTATATACATATAGCGTATATAGATTTGTATGTTTATAGGGTGTGATGGAAGGAAATTCTCTTAAAATAATTCATTTTTCTTGATTTATTGCATAATATAATACAGGTTAGTATTTGCCATTTTATAATTTATTTATACCTTATAACTTATTGAATAATTTTTCATCCTTGTTTTCCCTTCACAATAAAATAATCTATAAATTGTACTATTAAGAAGAAAGAGAATTGTAGCCTTTCCCACTTGTTTTTTCTCTATTTTATACATAAGTATAGTTTTGGTGTTTATAAAATTATTAATTTTTTTTTAATTTTTTGTTTGCTTTATTTTTTTGGTTTTTGGTTTGCTTAAATTATATGTTTAGTTTTCTTCAGTTTAGTTTTATTAGTAGTATTTTTTTTTTTAATATTGATAAGTATTCTGGAGTTATCAGCAGTTATCTGGATCTATCTGGTGTTATCTAAGCATTTGTAATAATTGTGTCAACGAGTCGTATGCTTAATAAATAGTGCAATACGGAAAGAAGATGAAGAAGGGAAATGGCTACAAAACATCAACAACAACAACAACAACTGCAGCAAGGAGGAGTTTTTATAGTTGGAGTTGTTGTTGCACTGCAGTTGCTCTCATTAAATTAGATTGCAGGCAATTAAACGCACAAAGGCCGCATAATTAAATGTGACCAGGTTTTTGGGACGGGGAATGTCAGAGAGTTAGAGAATACTCCACATACACACACACACACACACACACACACACACACGCACACACACACACACACACACTCACACGCACACACACACATCCATGCAATTACAAAACACATGTATGATTACAGTTCTATTTTTTGTATTTTTTTTTGTATTTTATTTGTATTTTATTTCTTGCTTCACATTTCATTTAATTTGCGCTTAATTAATAAGCAGCGATTTAGCACAAATGCAAATTGATATTAAATAGCGCATATTAGCGGTTACCCACTGTACAAAAAGCAGCAGGTGCAACTGCTGAATGTTGCAAGTGTGGCAAGTTAATAATAAAAAGCACTTCGTATTCTCACCGAAAGTTCTTACTCTTGATCAGGATATTAATAAAAATAAAAATATGTAGTTCTAGTCCTATTTACAAATTTTTTGATTTAAAAAAATTATATTTTAAAATTGATATTCAATTGCAAAATCCTTGGCGACCTTTCGTCTAAATAAGTTAATTAATCGAGATTTTTTAAATTTAAAAGAATATTAAACAATCTCCATTGCAAGACTTTTTTATTCTCATGTTTTTTTTTTTTTTTTTTTGGTATTTTTCACTTAAAGTTATTTTTTGTTTGCAATCAATAAATAATATTTTTATATGTTCTTTCTTTTTGATGAGTGTTGATTAACAAGAAAATGAATAAAATGACGGGAAAGTGAAGCTGCATTAACACCCCTCTCTCTCTTATGAGCACCCTTAACACTGTTCCCCATACCCCATACAAAAAGTCGACTCTATCATAAAAGAGGAAGTGTCAAATGAGCAATGGATCCTACACATTTTCAGATCTAATTGAGTGCATAACTTCGAGAAGGCAACACGATTGTTTCTCAATTGACTTTTAAAAAAAGCGGTGCTTTTTAGCCCAGTCCTCAATGAAAACAAAGACTTATCGGTTTCTGATAATGGCTTCCGTCGGAATGAATACCTATTTTTCAAGAACTCTTGTGTTGAACCAATTGCTATTTAATAATTGAAACTGGAATATTACAGTCGATGGCCTAGGTAAGTACTTTTTAAATTATTATTATGTTTGTATATATTTATAAAAAAAATTACATAGTTTTGTAAAAATATAAATAAATAATAATAAATTATTTACATATTTTGGAAATAAATAAATATCAATTTAGTACTTTAATTGCTCATTTTATTTTAATTCGTTTTTATTTGTTAGATTTATGTCAGCAAATATCGAAAGAATTGAAATAATAAACCAATACTACACAGGAAGAAGGACGCATCTTCGGTTTGTATGACAATTTACGTTATCTATTAATATAATCTATTATCCCACTTAATCGCAGCAAGATCGGACAAGTAGAACGGCAGTAACAGCTAACCAAAGTTATTATTGATTAAGGCAATACAAGCACCCAAAAGTATGCACTAGTTTTTATTATATAGTAAATACTACGGTCGGAAGCTGAACTATAGCCTTTCCGACTTGTTTTTATTAAATTAAATTTATGTTTTTGTCGTGATTAAATTAAACTAGGCATTTAACAGTCGATCAGCTTGACTGTTTAGTATTCCTATGCAGCACAGTGTGACTAGAGGGAGGTTAGGTAACGAAAGAGACAGAGGAAGAGGAAGAGGAAGAGGAAGAGGAAAGGAGGAGAACTGGGAGATTCATCCGAGTTGGCCCGATTCACGGTCCAACTTTGTTGACTTTGTCTATGTTTGAATTTTTTGTTGTTTTTTTGTTGGCAGCTAGAGTTGAAAATGCAGATGTAGATGGGAATGGAGATGGAGATGGAGATGGGGTTGCTTGTTTTATGCCTATACCCTGTGGCACTCGTGACTGCAACAGTATCAACAGTAGCATTTAGAAGAGGGGTACTTGTCGGAGTAGCGGGAGGGTTGTGAATAGGGGATGGGGCCTGAATAGGCACTGAAGCAGGAAGCAGGAAGGAGGGAGAAGAAAGGAGAAAGGATGAGGGAGAACCGCAGCATATGCCGTTGGATGCAAAAGAGGAAGAGGAAGAGGAAGAAGAATCCCGGAGAATGGGAAGTTTTTGTTTGCGCGTTTTAAACGCCGTTTTAGTAGTTTTCTATGCATTGCCACAAAGTGTAGCATGAAGTGTCTGTGTCTGTGTGTGCGTGTGTGTGTGTGCGAGTGTTTGTCTGTGTGTGTGTGTGTGTGTGTGTGTGTGTGTGTGTGTGTGTGTGTGTGTGTGCAACAAGGGCAAGTGCTACTGTTTTGGTTTTTGCCACACACACATTTTGGTCGGGTGCGAAAAATTATTAAGTAAATGTTTTTCTTATTGTTTTTATAACATTGTAATTTCTGCCGCCAGTCCTTGAATTGTTGTTATTGTTATTGTTGCTGTTGTTGTTGAGCAACTTTCCTGTTATCCCATTTTATTATTGTATTTAATTGTATCGTTTGTTGTATCTATCCAAGAGCATTTCTAATTGTCCTTATAACAACGAATTTCTCATTGAAATCAGTATTATAATTATCTCTTTCAGACTTAGTATTTCATATTGAAATTTAATAAAAATAAAATATATATACAAATTATATCATTTATTACTAAAATACAAATTTTGATATGGAATATTTGGAAATTTCGGCACTTGAACCAATATTTGTATAAAAACTGTTTATTAAATATTTGAAGCCTTTGACATTTAGATTGTTATTATTAGCAAATCTTTAGTGTTTTTATTCCGATCCTAAAAAAAATCAAAGGACCAATTGACTTTTAAATATAATTTTTTGGCCAAAAGTAAAAAACTTTTCAACACAAAAAGCGGGAATGAGGAATTGATTTTTATACCATAGTTTCTTGATGACAACTTAGACCCATAAGATTTATTACTTTGATTTGAAAAATGCGGAAAATTTTGAAGCTTGTGCAGTCTCAAAACTTTGATCATGTAAATATTTGTTTTCATATTAATATGAATGAATGAATCTATTAAATTTAATTAGTATTAGTTTGCGATATTTATCATAGGAAGTTTTGATTTTAATTTTTTTAATTTTATAATTATGTAACTTTAATATATATTTACATTTCCTGAATATCTACTTTAAAATAATGGTAAACTTCAAAATTGCAAACTTGAGCTTTGAAGTGATATTTTCTTTGACACGGGAATGTGGAATGAGTTCCGAATACATTTTCACGAATCCTTATATAATTCAAACCTTATAAAAAAGTTATTATTAAGGATATATGGTCTTATAAATTAGATAAAAAGTTCACCTACCTTTATTTGATTCAAGTCGAGCTGCGATTAAAATGAGAATTTGTTGATCGAATGATTTTAAGGATGTTCTTGATTTTTTTCAGGTTGAATTCGTTGTTTTGAATTTAATTTGAGTTCGAGTTCAAATTCTTCAGATGGGTTATAGTCCATGAAGCCACAGAATAATCGACACTTGAGATACACTGGGATACAGTTTAATAATTTTTATTTTATATTTTGTATTGAGTTTTCTTGTTTTTTTTTTTTTGCTTTAATCTGCAAGATTCTTCACTTAAAATTCACTTACAAAATGCACATCAAAAAAAAAACAGCAATTTTCAGCACTTGAACAAAAAATGTAAAGTTTCTCAACACTGGAAAAAAAAATGGGATTTGAAACGCGTTTTTCAAGCAGCCGTTTTATTCAGTTTTTCAGTTTAGATTTCGATTTGGAAAGTTTTGGAACGGCAACTCAACAAATTGGAGCAGGTATATAATAAAATTGTATGTTGACATTTCGAATACGTTTCGAGATGGTTTTTGCGAATCCTCTGGTGATAAGAAACGCTTTTAAAGTTATCGGTTCTTTGATTATTTTCTGATTATTTAAGATTGTTTGATTATTTTTGTTGGATGTTTGGAAGTTGGTTGAATTTGAATTTGAATTTGAATTCGTTGGTTTGGTCGACGCACGTCCAATCCGATAGCTAACTGATGTTCATCTAAATGGATCTGAACTATTCGAAATATAATGTTACCCAGAAACTTTTTTGGGATCAGCGTTGACGTTGACGTTGCTGTTGACGTCGCTATTGACGTCGCTGCCGACGTCGCAGCTGCGGCATTTGAAACGCCGGCGTCGCATCGCGTTTTAGTCCACACTTTACCTATGTGTTCGTGTATCCCAATGTGTGTGTGTGTGTGTGCGTGTGTGTGTGCGTGTGTATTCGTGTCGACTTGCAGTTGTCAATGCCCCAACGGCAAAAGTCCGTTTCGGAGCCAATGCGACGCACAGTGGTCCTCTTGCTTATTTTAGTCCCCAATAATTAATGTTCAGATTTTAATGCTAGCAACTAATTTAGGCAGCCAAACTTTATTTATTCCGCAAAAATTTTCAAAATTGTTGTGCTGAGATTTAAAATTTGTTTTCTCAGGCCTGTTTCGGTTTTCATTTCCGATTTTATCGGATTTCAAAAAAAAACTTATTTTTCACGTTGCATTTGGAATAAACGTTTCAAAATTATATTTTATCACTTTATTGGACGTTAATTCACCAACTCAAAGTGAATTCAATTCGCAAAATATTTCCAGATTGATATAAGAACAGGCTAAGGATTTTCACTTCCGACAAATCTTGCCGAAAGTGAATACCGGAACAGGCCTGTATATTTATTTGAATAATTAATTTCGTTTGATCACTTAAGTTTGAACTTGTTATATATATTTTTTTTTGAACAGTAAATAGATTGTAATTGACTGAAATTGATGTAATTGTTATTATTTTAGTTTTTAAAGCTCCGCTGAAAATTAAATTTTTTTTATACATTATTGAATTTAAAAAAAAAAAACAACCTTACTGCTGGATCAAATTGTCTCAGCTACGTGGAATGAACTACTATGAAATGATCAGTGATCAGTGATCCTGACGAGTGATTCAGGACAAAGTGTTTTAAATAGTTTATTGAAATTTATATTTATTAAATTGAATTAAAATTATTTGAATTTTATATTATGCATGCACTTTTTTTATAAAGTAATTGAAACATGGTGCAAAATGACCACAGTGCGTGCTTTGCGCATAATATGCAGGCAACATCATAATGAGCAGCGTCTCTTCAACATCATCATCATGTTCACATACACACACACACACACACACACACGCACACCTACACATATGTGCAGATTTGGGGCTACCCCTACTTAAAGGCTCTCAATCTCAGTTGCAATCGTCCTCTCTCTGTCTCTGTCTCTCTGTCTCGCTGTCTCAACTGCAACTGCTGCCCCTCCAGTTGCATCTCCCCCTCCCCCCTTCCCCAGCCACCTCTTCTTCTTCTTCTTCTTCCCCTCTGCACCTTCGCAAAGCAGTTGCTGCCACCGAAAAATAAAAATCTGCCCAAAACATGCTGCAAAAAGAAATCGCTAAAAAAAAGGCAAACATCGAAAACAACAAAAACAGCAAAAAATAAAACGAAACACTCACGCACACACACGAAGCACAACAAAGCGTAATCCAAATGTTGAAAAAACCAAAAAAAAAGCAGAGAAAAAATAAAAAAATTCAACCCAAAAAAAAAAAGGAAAAAAAATAATGAAATAATAAAAATGCATTGGGAAGCCCTATAAAAATGTGTGTGTGTGTGTGTGCGTGTGTGCAATACCTGCGTGGCCCCACTGTACTGATGAGCTGACATCCCCCTCCCCGCTGTCCCTTCACCCCTCCACCCCTTCATCCACTCTCTCTCTCTCACACACACATATGCAGATATCTATGTATACATTTATCGTATATATGTATACGATATTTCTATATGCTGGCAAATGAGCGGGACGAACTCGTCCTTTTTCGGCCTATGCGAACACTAACGCTGACAGCGCTGCCAGCGCCGCAGTCGCCGTCGCAGCCTGCGTCGTTGTCGATACTTTTGCAGCCAGTGTCCTGTTTTTTTCTATATGTGTGATATTGGAATACATACATATATATATATATATATATATATATTTGAATATAATGCAGAAACACCAGTTGCAGTTGCAGTTGCAGTTGCAACCCCCTCCCTACCCCAACCCCTACCCCACCCCTATGCCACCCACTCTCACTCTCCTTGTTGCACCCTAAAGTGGCAACAACAAAGCGCGTGCGTGCGTGCGTGAGTTGCAACAACTGCAACAACTGCAACAACTGAAGGGGAACCCATCGATGCAACAACAACAACAACAACATTATTTTAATGCAACAACAACAAAATTAAGGATACAAAAAATGAGCAACAAATTTTGTGTAAATTTGTATTTTATTTCTTTGCTAAAAAATCATTTGTTCCCTTTCCATTGCTTCGAGTGCAGTGTGCAACATGTTGCAGACTGCCTCAAAAAATTGTATTGCATCTACAATACATATATTATATTCTACATAGAATATTTTGATCCTGGATCTGACATTCTTTTCAGATATACAAATATTCTGTATTTTATTATTTAAAATATATTTCTATGCGAATAAGACAATTTTTTAATACAGTTAAAGTATTTTTTGTTTTTTATTATAAATAGATGGAAACAGCAAAAAAATAATTAAAATGATTTATAATTAAGTATAACGCATTAAAAAAAGAAGGAAAAAACTCCAGGATATAATTTATTTTTGAATATGTTACTATGCATTCGAATGCGATAAATCTTTAATATAATTAAAATAGTGTACCATTAACTTTATCTTTTAATATCTTGTACTAAAATGCTTAGTAATAAATTTAATACTAGAATATATCAATGGATGAGATGAAAGCAAATCATTGATATATAATATAATTATTTTTTAATAGAATAGTCTAAGAATGTCATATTCTACTTTAATTTAAATCTTTGTCCTGACTCACTCACTCAATGAATCTATAAGTATTAGTCCTTTATAATAGTACTTTTAAAAATAAGACACAAGTCACTAATTTTTAATATATTTAATATTATTTTTAAATTTAAGTTTTTGAATGGTATAATATTGCTAAAGAAGTTTAGCTTAAATGATGGGGATCTATTTCTATTCTATAATCTACAAATGTTTTTTCTACGACTTTTTGAATAAACCGCTAGTTTAGCGGGAAACCGCTAAATACCGCTAAAATTTTTAATCTCAACAGTTTCCAAACCATAAAAGCTAAAGATATATGTCCTATATATCATTGGAAAGGTGTGTTTGAGGATTTTTATGCATACTTTTAAACTTTTTTTCTGTAGTACTTAGTACTAAACTACACTTTGGCAATTAATGAAAAATATACATCTGATATCTCTATCAAACTTCAATATGTTGTATAGAATTGCTCTTTTTTTGGTATATCCCACATATCTGTAAAAATTCGCCTTGGCAAGATATTACCAATTAAGTGTATACATACATTTTACTAAGAATTCAAAGATGACAGCAGCAATAAAGTGTCATATGTGGCTGTCAGCTTTTGCGCAGCAAAAATATCCAGTGTTGCCAGAAAGTTTAGTTTTGTTTTTTTTTTTTTTAATTCATCTCTCTCCATTAATGATAAAGTTAGAATGCCAAAAGCAAAACAAATTGCACATATTTCTGATATCACACAAAAAACAAACCTCTACACGAGGTAAAAGTCTAGTGACGAAAGCATATTCCAGCCCCAAAATTTCTTATATCCAATTTTGTGACGACCAAAATAAAGTTTAATATAAATATTTTAAATAAAAATATAAAATTATATTAAAAAAACACGAATAGTGGCATTCAGCACTGTGCGCAAAAAGGGTGAACTGCCACGAACATAACAATTAATTTTATTAATACTTAATACTTAACTATTTAGTACTTAGAACTAAAATTATTATCGTGCTCAAAATATTATCGTATTAGAAATAAATACTACATAGAATTGAATATTGCTATTGGAGAATATGTGATATTTGTTCATGTGATTGATGTGGCTGCTCCACAGTGCAACTCATTATATTTACTTAGTTAAGGACAACACTCTCACACACATATTACATATTAGTGCACACATACATCTACATATCTACGTACATACATATATACATATAGATAGATAGGCTGATGCACATGACCATAAGAGAAAGAGTAAGGCAGCAACACAAAAATTAAGTATACGCACAGTCAGCTCAAAATACTGGCTACAAACGACGAGTCCTTCTACTCACACACACACACACACACACACACACAAACACACACACACACACACACACATAGGCAAACTTTTCAAATCCCCCCAAAAAATGAGCCGCGTGAGTAGGCCTATCAAAAAGTTGCGAGCCATATAATAAATAGCGCCCAAAAAAGCAAAGAAAAAAAAAGAGCGACCAAAAGGAAAAATAAAAAAAGTAGCGTCAAAAACGCAGGCAAAGCGTGTACCTAAATGAGAAAGAGAAACACGAGTATAAAACAAAGCAGGCGAATGCTAAAAAAAAACACAAAATGATGCACTGCAGCCGGCTCGCTCTGACGCACGTGACGCACGCTACGCACGCATCGCGAATGCCCCAAAAAACGACCAACTTGCAACTTGCAACTTGCCACAACAAAATATAAAAAACAAATAAAAATGAGCAAAATAACACAAAAAAAAATAAAACCAGCAGTAGAGAAGCAACAAAGCTGCTGTAAAGCCTATAAAGGCCGGTGGAGCGGTGAATTCAGGGGTGAAGCAGCGGTGAATTCAGCGGAGAAAGAGAAATGGTCAACTGCAATGACATTGAATGCATCGTGCAACTGCCACACAGACATGTGGGCGGCCTATTGCGAACTTCACACACACACACACACACACACACACACTCGCACACACACACATGCGACGTCGACGTCAACTGCGCACACACAAACGCAAAAAAAAAAGAGTTAAAAAATATGCCAAGTGAAATCAAACAAAAATGCA
Organism: Drosophila phalerata; assembly: GCA_951394115.2. Lineage (NCBI taxonomy): Eukaryota > Metazoa > Arthropoda > Insecta > Diptera > Drosophilidae > Drosophila > Drosophila phalerata. The sequence continues at coordinate 49,858,309 of OX596006.1, read as the reverse complement.
CACAAATGTTGAAATTGTATTCCCCTATTTTTTAAATTTTGTTGCACTTTTTTTGTGCGTGTGTTTGCGTGTGTGTGTGTGTGTGTGTGTGTGTGTGTGCAAAAAACAACCCCCATAAAAAACCGAGAAGGTCCGAGGACTATCTGACCGAACCACTCAACCACTCGAATCGTCAGTCGACTAGTCGCTGGGGCAGTTATGGGCGTTTTTTATATGCTGCACACGATGTTGAATGCAACAAAACCAAAACAAAACAAAACAAAACAAAACAAAACAACAGCTCAATACACAAATGAACCAAATAAAAAAAACATATATACACATATATAATATTAAAAAAAATGGGAAATTAAAATAAAAGAAAACAAGTGGAAACGCTAAAGTGAACTCGACTGTTAGATGGCCCAGTAACCGTTTAACATAAATTAAATCATAACTGAAAAGAGCACATATACTTAAAGCAGGAAATCAAACCGTAGCAAATATTTCTAACTAATTCTATGATCACAATTTCAATAAGATTTAAAAATTTTAATTTTTGAAAGTCCCAAAGTGTATGATGGTGAATAACGAATAATTTCTAAATGTACAAAAATTGAATGCAAAATGAATTAAGAAGACAAACCATAATATAAATTTAAATCAAGTTATGGTTACAAGTCAAAATTTATCTTCAATTTGACATGATTTTTTACAGAAAAGTGAAAGGTCTCAGAATCAAGTTTAAAGTATTGCTTTTAACTAATTATGATATAAGGAGTTGATTAAAAGTAAAAACTTGAGATTTACAATTTTCAGTTTTTAAAATTCCAAAGGGGGGACCCTTACCATCAAAATCGAATTTCAGTAAAATATATTTTTTTTTTAAGAAATTAATAAAATTTGAATGCAGAATGAAATTAGAGGCCAAATTATGACCGAAATGACATTCTGTTTGAAAATCGGTTCAGTTTTGACAAAGTTATGAAAGTTTGAAGTTGGTCGCACCCTTGACCAAACAACTTTTCAAGTCAAAATTTTCGTTCAATTTCCCATGATTTTTTACAGAAAAATGAAAGGTCTCAGAATCAAGTTCAAAGTGTTGTTTTATACTAATAATGATATAAGGAGTTGATTAAAAGTGAAAACTTGATTTTTAAAATTTTGAATATTCAAAATTTCAAAGGGGGGACCCTTACCATAAAAATCGAATTTCAGGAATAAATACTTTTTTTTAAGAAATTAATAAAATTTGAATGCAGAATGAAATTAGAGGCCAAATTATGACCGAAATGACATTCCGTTTGAAAATCGGTTATGTTTTGACAAAGTTATGAAAGTTTGAAGTTGGTCGCACCCTTGACCAAACAACTTTTCAAGTCAAAATTTTCGTTCAATTTCCCATGATTTTTTACAGAAAAATGAAAGGTCTCAGAATCAAGTTTTAAGTGTGGTTTTATACTAATAATGATATAAGGAGTTGATTAAAAGTGAAAACTTGATTTTGAAAATTTTGAATTTTCAAAATTTCAAAGGGGGGACCCTTACCATAAAAATCGAATTTCAGAAAAAAATATTTTTTTTTAAGAAATTAATAAAATTTGAATGCAGAATGAAATTAGAGGCCAAATTATGACCGAATTGACATTCTGTTTGAAAATCGGTTCAGTTTTGACAAAGTTATGAAAGTTTGAAGTTGGTCGCACCCTTGACCAAACAACTTTTCAAGTCAAAATTTTCGTTCAATTTCCCATGATTTTTTACAGAAAAATGAAAGGTCTCAGAATCAAGTTCAAAGTGTTGTTTTATACTAATAATGATATAAGGAGTTGATTAAAAGTGAAAACTTGATTTTTAAAATTTTGAATTTTCAAAATTTCAAAGGGGGGACCCTTACCATAAAAATCGAATTTCAGGAAAAAATATTTTTTTTTAAGAAATTAATAAAATTTGAATGCAGAATGAAATTAGAGGCCAAATTATGACCGAATTGACATTCTGTTTGAAAATCGGTTCAGTTTTGACAAAGTTATGAAAGTTTGAAGTTGGTCGCACCCTTGAACAACCAACTTTTCAAGTCAAAATTTTCGTTCAATTTCCCATGATTTTTTACATAAAAATGAAAGGTCTCAGAATCAAGTTTAAAGTGTTGTTTTATACTAATAATGATATAAGGAGTTGATTAAAAGTGAAAACTTGATTTTTAAAATTTTGAATTTTCAAAATTTCAAAGGGGGGACCCTTACCATAAAAATCGAATTTCAGAAAAAAATATTTTTTTTTAAGAAATTAATAAAATTTGAATGCAGAATGAAATTAGAGGCCAAATTATGACCGAATTGACATTCTGTTTGAAAATCGGTTCAGTTTTGACAAAGTTATGAAAGTTTGAAGTTGGTCGCACCCTTGACCAAACAACTTTTCAAGTCAACATTTTCGTTCAATTTCCCATGATTTTTTACAGAAAAATGAAAGGTCTCAGAATCAAGTTCAAAGTGTTGTTTTATACTAATTATGGTATAAGGAGTTGACTAAAAATTAAAACTTGAGATTAAAAATTTAAATTTTCAAAATTCCAAATTGGGACCCTTATTATTAAAATCAATTTCTAGGTCTACAGCAAAAACAAAAAAATTGTTGAACCATTGCCTTTTGTTATCTTTCAATATAAAGCAAAACTGTCGGAGAAAAAGAAATGGTTTTAGAATAATTCATCGGAAATACCGAATATTATTGAAACTTAATTTTCAAAAGTTTTCCCAATTAATATTACTGTTTCTATTCATTATTTTATTTATTTTTATTATTTCTTTTATATCCTTGTTGTTTTTCTCAGAAATTTTTGTTTTCTATTTTGTGCCTACATTTTGCTATCGTTAAGTGAATAAGAAATTGTCATGAAATTATAATCTTTGGCAAATTGTTTAGTGCTGGGCTAAACTTGCCACTGCAGCTGCAACTGCAACTGCAACTGCAACTGCAGCTGTGAAGCTGAGTGCAGTCAAAGTCAATGATGGCAGCTAGCGGGTGTGGTGCGGCAAGGTCGAAGGTCGCAGCAGAGGCATGCAGCAACAAAAAAAGAGCGACAACAAAAAAAAAACAGCAGAGGACAAAACAACCAAAAAATACAAATTTAATACCAAACGCAGGGAGGGCAAAAAAAGTGTAAATTATATAAAAATGCGCTAAAAATGTGCACGCACATGTACATGCTTCAAACACGCACACACACGCACACACAGCCACACGCACACACGCACAGATGTGAGGTTTTTTTTTAAATTTTATGTGTTGCCTGCTTTTGGGCGTCGCATTGAATTTGGGAAGGCAACACGGCGTATGATTGTTTTTTCGCCATTGGTGTGAGTAGCTAGTACCCAAATGTGTGTGTGTGTGTGTGTGTGTGTGTGTGTGTGTGTGTGTGTGTGTGTGTGTGTGTGTGTGTGTGTGTGTGTGTGTGGGTATTGGTAATATGTTTGTTTAATAGGCCTAGAGCTCCGTTGCGTTGCAATTGCAAATCGATGTGATTATGTATGCATATATATGTGTGTGCATATTCATGTGTGTGTGTGTGTGTGTGTGTGTGTGTGTACATGTGTGTGCATAATGCAATTTTGTGCAATACATCAGTAATAATTCTCCATCTACCAATCTACAGTATGAAATGCATTTATTTAAAAATATACAGACATATTTATATTTATTTTTATATTTATATTGTACGATATGTAATTGATTATGTCTGTAAATGTACAGTTTATTCACAAAATGCATCATTCAAATGCTAATAACTACAACATTATAAAATGCCATAAAATGTCTAATTATTATATTTTTTGAATTATCTTATTATGGTCTGAAAACAAATTTAGAAATCAAACTTAAAATTAACAATTAAATTTTATAACAGAACAATTTACATATCGGTTTGTAAATATACCTAAAACTTAAATTTTTGATCTCTTTTTGGAATAACGAATTACAGTAGAACTTCCCTAACTCGAATCACCATTATCCAAAGAAAAAGTTCGACTAATGGAGAATGCGAGCTGTCAAGTTTTTTTATCGGTAAAGTTAAGCAATTAGAGTTATAGAAGTTCGAGTTAAAGAAGTTCGACTGTAGTTTGTTTTTTTTTATTTTAAAATAAGCAGAAAAATAAGATTGTGATTTAAATTTAAATTGAATTATAAGACATTTTATGTTTGCAAGCTTACAATTATTTTTCTTTAGTTTTAATTATTTTTATAAATTAAGAAAATTAAAGAAAATTAAAGAAAATTAAAGAAAATGGTATATTTAATAATTATTTCTATTTCTTGAATTCTTTACCATTTAGTTATTTGTTTTTTTTTTAAGTTAAATAGATTGCACAACAAAAATTAGAAATAAGATCTGATTTAACAATTTATTTGTTGAATTAAGCTTTTAAATTGTAAGCAGAATTGGAAAAATAGGAATAAATTTTAAAATCAATTATAATTACGTGTAGCTTACAACTTGTTGTTTACATTTAGACGTCGTAGATATTATGGATTGGGTATATTCTATCGAAAAATTATATTTATATTTATTTTTATATTCGTATGTGAAATAATAATGCATTCTATTATTATTCGCAAAGAAGTATGCAAAAGTATCTTACATTAATAAAAAGAGCATAAAAATTGAATACAGGAGAATGAATGATGGGAAGTTATTAAATGCATTTCCCCCCTTTTCTCGCATTCCCCCTTTTCCTTTCTGTTCCTTTACCCTCTTCGGTTCAGTATTCAGTATTCAGTATTCGGTATTCAGTATTCAGAATGCGTTTGTTGTGATGCCAACTCTTGATTGCTTTGTTGTTTTCCTCGATGCCTTTTTTCAATGGATGTGTGTACATGTGTGTGTGTGTGTGTGAGTGTGTGTCTGGGTGTGTGTGAAAATTACGTAGGCCACAAAAACAGAGACGCCTCAACACTTGGCCAAGTCGATTGTTCTTGTTGTTGTCATTAAACCGGACCATGAGGTTCATAAGTTTTTATTTATAAAATTAACAAATAATAGTTGCAAAACATTTTTGATTGAATGAAAAATAGAACAAAAATTTTACAGGTCAAAATAACACCTTGAGTTTTGTTTTTGATTCAATCAAATAAAACTCATGAGTAAACATTATTCTTAAGTTTTATTTTATTTAAGTTTTTTTATTTTTATTTTTCTTATGATTACTTTTGAGCAAAAAAATAAAACTCAAGAATAATTATTATTTTTGATTCAATCAAATAAAACTCATGAATAAACATTATTCTTAAGTTTTATTTTATTGAATCCAAAATAATAATTATTCTTGAGTTTTATTTCTTTGCTCAAAAGTAATCATAAGAAAAATAAAAAAACTAAAAAGAATAATGATTATTCTTGAGTCTTATAATAAAACTTATAATGATTACAGTCCCTGAGTAATACAAATAAAATAAAAATAAAATAATATCTTATTTTTCCTAATTTGTTGAATTTCAAGTGGTTTTTGTTTTTGTCACAAGAATAAAGAAATGTAAAAAAGTCGAATACGTCATTTGAAGTTCCTTCAAATTTGGCATTATATAGAATGGATGAATAGGATGGTTTTCCTCCCACTCTTCGCAGTCTGTCTGCCTGCGGAAAACTGCGTGATAAAGCAGCTTACAAAGCGAATAAATGGGGTAAAAAAAATGCGAACCGTTATGGGACTCCAGGAGTTATCCATCTATCTATGAGTTCTGGGAGTGTCTCCTGTATAAATATATATATATATATATATATATGTATATGTATGTGTCTGTGTGTGTGTGTGTGTGTGTGTGTGTGCACACACATGTCAACACAAACAACGTTGTTAATACAGTGTGGGATGCCGCCAAGTATTACATTAACATTAAAATCAACAATGCAACAACAACAGCTACAATATAATAATATTTACGCTTATACATACACACATACACACACACACATACACACACACACACACACACACACACACACTCATACTTGTACATACCGTAAATGCGAGCAGAAAGAAGAAAAAGAGGAGGAAATATTGTGAAATGCCTAAAAAAATTGCAGAAAATTATAAAAAAAGCAGAATCAAAACAAAACGGCAAAAAAGACACACGAAAATTAAAAAACATGTCCAAAACTTTTGTATATATTAATACGCACACACACACACACACACACAGAAAGGCGCAGACTGCGTTGCATACACTCAAAAAAAAAATAAATTTAAAATTATATATATGAATATAGCAAATTTATTAAGATTTTACATGCATACAACATATTTATTTCCAATTTATAGCCAAATTACTACAAATAATAAAAAAAATTCGTAATTGAAACTAATAATTAATAATATTAATTGAATTTTGCCATATTTTAATAATTTAATGAATTTTAAATTTTGATTTTGACTTTAACTTTGCAATATTGATGGATTATACTAAATATGATATTATTAAATTTACTAGACGATTATTATATACTTTGAATGGGTTATTTATTATAAATAATTTTGTTATTTGAGTCAAATGTCTTCTATATATGTAAAGTCAGTGTCCTGAATGACCTACTGATCATTGTGCAGCCAAACCGTTAGACGTAGGAGGCTGCACTTTGCACACAACATAAGATCATGTTTTGGGGAACTCAAACTGGAAGGGTGTCAAATTCGTATTCATTCTTTTCTCCGTGTGCACGTTTGCCCGCCCACAGCTGACATTTTCTACCCCTCACCCGCCCCATTAAATTTGCTTGTACTGTTGTTGTCCACCCTTTCGCTTTGTCCACCCGATTGCATTACACGCACGAAAATAAAATGCAAATGCATCGCTTGTCCTAAGGGCTTGTGGACGGGGAGGGGGTTGGGGTTGGGGTTGGGGTTGGGGTTGGGGTTGGGGTTGGGGTTGGGGTTGGGGTTGGGGTTGGGGTTGGGGTTGGGGTTGGGGTTGGGGTTGGGGTTGGGGTTGGGGTTGGGGTTGGGGTTGGGGTTGGGGTTGGGGTTGGGGTTGGGGGTAGAATGCAGGCCTTTTTGACCAGGCCCGGATATGCTGGCCGCCATTGCATTTTCGTTAACCGCACGCACAAGCAGACACACACACACACACACATGCACACACGCACACACGCACACACATGCACATGCACACATTCACACAAATGCACATTTGTGGCGCATTTTCATTTGGTTCATTTTTATTTTTTACTCCTGTGTTGTTGTTGTTGTTGCTGTTGTTGTTTTGTTCGTTTTCTCTACTGACATCATTTTTTTCGCTTTATTTTGTGTTGTTTTCACTTTTTGTTTTGTTTATTTTGCCAGCTCTTTTTCCCCACCCCCCACTTCTCATTTATTTTTCGCTGCTTTTCCCTTTTTTTATTCGCACTCGTTGGATGCACTCGGTTTTGGGTGTTATGAAAATGACCAAAAGGACGCACGGATATACGGACAGCAGGACGAATGGATAGACGGATGGACAGACAGACGGACGGACGGACAGACGGACAGACGGACAAACAGAGTGGCAGACGGACGGATGGGAAAAGTAGACAAAGTGCGTACCCATTTATACTTTTTTCTTTCTCTCTCTTTCTTTTTGCATGTGTGTGCATTTAATTTTGGTCATTGCTAACTGTGTGAGAGAGATAGAAAGAGTGGAAGTGAGATAGTGATAGAGAGGGAGAGAGGGAGAGAGAGAAACCGATCAAACAGAGGAGAGCTGAATGCTGTTATAAAAATGCGTGCCTCGAAGCCTAGAGAACAAATGGAGGCAAGCAAATAAATAGAAGGAGAGAGAGAAAGAGAAAGAGAAAAAAAGCAGATGGGGTAAATGTGGAAGCGGATAAAAAATAACAGGGTATCTTGCTGAGATCGCAAAGACAACAACATCACATTCCAACTACTTTTGTATCTGTCTATTATATTTCAATACTTTTTATTTAGATCCTATTTTTGTATCATTTAATTTATGATATCCAATTTATATCATTTTTATCGATGTTTTGGTTTTTTAGTTGGGTGTTTCTTTTATATCAAATTTATTTCAAATAAATAATAAATTTCGTATTTTTTTCTATAAATTTGTGTTCTTTTTTTATTCTATGTATTTTCTTATTGAGTTTTGATTGCTTGTCTTAGTTATGTCGTGTCAAATTTTCAGTTTTCTTTGTCTTACCGCTTGGGATGCACAAAAATCAGTAATGAGTCAGGACAAACAGTTTTATATTTAGATGCTACAAATATAAATTTATAAATATCAAAATCTGAACCTCTAATCAAATTATATTGATCCCTGTTTTATAACTATTTATATGTGTACTAAATTTCATTTAATTTTTTTTATTTTTTTTTTAATTTTTATTACATTTAATAAGTATGTTTATAAGATTTTATATATATTATTATAATTCATTTATTTTATTATTTTTAAACTTTTTTTTTAATACTTATTACTTTTTATTAGTATGTTTTTATATATATTTTAAGCCTTTTTCCTTTTTATTTTAAGTGTTAAATTTGTTTGTATTTTTTAAGGATTTTTTTATGTTTTATTTCTATGATATTTATGTTATTATTATTTTTAAATTTGTATTAGTTTTATTTATATTTCTTACTATTTATTCCGTATTAATATTTTTAATTTTAATTTATAATTACATTTATTGTATAAATTAAAAAAAAAAAAACATATTTTTTTATGAATTTTTGGTATAATTTTGCATATACGCAGAATGGCGCATTAATACTTTTGGATTATGTTGTGTCTGTGTGTGCGTGTGTTTAATCTTTTTTATTCTTTTTTTTTTTTTTTTTTGTTGGTGCAGCTCTTTCCTGTTTTTGGGTTTATATAAACAACAAATTGTTGGGCCTACGCGTTTGTTATTTACTTGATATTTTTATTATTCTTTTGCATTTTATATTTTGATGCCATTTTACTTGTCTTTTTGTGCATTTATCAATTTAATTTGCGGATACATGTATGTGTTTATACATATATATACATAGATATATATTTATATAGACATATGTATGTGTTGACGGCATCTCCCTCTCTCTCTCTCTCTCTCGCTCTCGCTCTCCTTCTCACTTGCTCTGTGTGTAGTGCAAAAAATAAAAAAAAGTGGAGACCATTTTTTAAATATTTGTAATATAATGTAATACCTACTAGGCCTTTGGGGGGTTGTCAATGGGGATGGGAATAGGGGTGGTAATGGGGTACAATTGAGTGGGGAATGGGAATTGGTTTTTGGGGAATTCGATGGGAATGCGACTGCGTTCAAAGCAACTCATACGCCCCGTGTGCCACGCCCCCGAATTGTTTGGATGTTTTTGGATGCAAAAATGATGTTTACTTTGGACTTTAATGAAAAATGCGTGGTTAAAAAATTAGCATAAACATTTATATTTGATTCCACTGCGTTGCACCAGCACGTGCATAATGTGTGTTAACTTGGCCAACAGAAACAGGTCCAGTAAAGGGTACAGGTACAGTTGCAGTTGCAGTTGCAGGTACAGTTACAGGTACAGCTACTACCACAGCTGTTTGTCCAATCCAGTAACCAGTAACCAACATCATGATATATCCTTTGATTACTCTATATGCAATATATATACACAAATATTCCCTCTTTCTCTCATTCTCTCATTCTCTCTCTGTCCCTCACTCACTCACTCACTCACTCCCGCACTCAATTAATTTAATATTTAATAAGGAAGCATTTAAATTGGGAGAAAATGAAGATTACGGATTAGGCGGTGTCATCTAATACCACCTACATATATATAACAAATTTACAATCGGTCTTTAAATAAAAAATAAAATAAAGATTTAATACAATTTTTCAAATTCTTGTTTATTTCATAAAACAAATAATTTAAAAACCCAAATAGAAAGCGATTAACGATGAATTTAGAGATAAGTATAGAAAAGATAAATGCAAAATTAACTATTTTATTAAATCTTGACAAAAGTGCTTATTTATAAAAAAAAAAAAATAAATCTAGTAAAGATTGTCAAGTAATTCTTATCTCAAAAATGCATCATGAGTAGTCCTCTATCATTACACTAGGCAACAATTTTCAACTTTTTGTCTATTACACGAACCAAACCCACTTTTTTGGATAGATTTGGGGCTCCAAATGACGAAAAACATTTTTTTTTTTTTTTTTATGGTGAGATTTTTTTTTTAGAATTTTTTGAAATTTGGCTTTTTTTTTTGTACTTTTTTTCTGAGGTGCGCCCAGTTTTTTCATCATTACTCGAGAACGCCGAAACCGATTTTCAAAAACATTACTTTTCCTGAAAGCCATTGAATATATCTATAATTCATTAATACAAAGTTTTGGATTTAAACTTATAGTTTAAGAGATATCAATTTTTGAATTAAGAAAATGATGATTTTTTTTAAGCTTTTTTATTAGCTTTTTTTACTTTAAAATTTGAGGAAAAGTCGAAAAAAATTTATTACATTTTGTCTTTAATTTTATTTGCATAGCTGCATTAATTACGCGTCGTTTATGATATGTCTTATCAAAATCTGTGGAGAGACGGCGATGTATTATTTATTTTTGTCTAGGCATGTTTTTGTCGAATTTTATGATTTCCTTGTAGAGCGGCATGACATTTAGTATGAAAAACTTTTTGGTTTCTTAAGATATCTTAACCAAACTCACAGATAGTGTATTTGGGACTGTCTCATACACCCTGACCAAATTTGGTCTAAATCGGATTACTATATCATATAGCTGCCATAGGAACGATCGTTAGAAATACAGGGGTTAGTATGAAAAAGTTTTTTGTTTTTTGAGATATATCATCCAATCTTGCTGGTTATGTATTTAGTAATGTGGTATGTATCCCTACCAAAATTGGTTCAAATCGGATCACTATTCAATATAGCTGCCATAGGAACGATCAGTCGAAAATTCACCTTTAGTATGAAAAACTTTTTTATTTTCTAAGATATTTTAATCGAACTCACAAATTGTGTACTCTATGTTGTCCTTTACATCTTTATTAATTTTGGTTCGAATCTGTCTACTATATCATACAGCTGCCATAGGACCGATCGGTCTAAAAACAAGTTTTAGTATAAAAAACATTTGTGTTTTTTGAGATATCTTAACTAAACTGATAGAATATGCATATATGTTGGTCTTATGCATCCTGACCAAAGTTGGTTCAAATCGGTCCACTATATCATATAGCTGTCATAGGACCGATCGGTAGAAAATCATGTTTTAGTATAAAAAACTTTTTTGTTTTTGGAGAAATCTCAATAAAACTCATAAATTGGGTATCTTTAATTGCCCATTACATCCTTACCAAATTTGGTAGAAATCGGACCACTATATCATATAGCTGCCATAGGAACAATCGATACGAACGGTCGATAAGCAACCTTTAGTATGAAAAACTTTTTTGTTTTTAAAGTTATCTGTTCAAAACTTACAAGTTATAAGCCTTCTATTGCCTTATACAACCTGTCCAAATTTGGTTGGAATCGGATCACTATAACATATAGCTTCCATGGGACCGGTCAGTCGAAAGTCTACCTTTGCGTAAAATTGTTTTATTGTCAATATACTAATAACTTAGCCGTCCTTCCATAGATTTTAACGGTAAACATACGCAACGATTGGTAATTAATATAGCTATATATATATAAACAAATTTAATAGTTCAGATGACCATCTTAAATGCATATTCGTTCAGATTGGTTAAAATATCTCAAAAAACAAAAAACTTTTTAATACTAAACCTTGATTTTCAAACGATCGTTCCTATGACAGCTATATGATATAGTAGACCGATTTGAACCAAATTTGGTCAAAATGTGTAAAATAACAACAATTTGATATTGTGTGAGATTGGTGAAGATATCTTAAAAATCACAAAAAATTTTCATACTAAAGGTCATGCCGCTCTACAAAGAAGTCATCAAAGTCGACAAAAACATGCCTACACACAAAAAAATATTATATCGCTGTCCCTCCACAGATTTTGATTGGACTTATCTTTAACGACGCGTAATTAATGCAGCTATGCAAATAAAATTAAAGACAAAATGTAATAAATTTTTTTCGACTTTTCCTCGAATTTTAAAGTAAAAAAAGCTTAAAAAAAAGCTTTAAAAAAATCATCATTTTCTTAATTCAAAAATTGATATCTCTTAAACTATAAGTTTAAATCCAAAACTTTGTATTAATGAATTATAGATATATTCATTGACTTTCAGAAATAGTAAAGCTTTTGAAAATCGGTTTAGTCATTCTCGAGTAATGATGACATAAGTCGGAGCACCTCTGAAAAAAAGTACGAAAAAAAAGCCAGATTTTTAAAAAATTCTAAAAAAAAAATTTTACCATAGAAAAAAAAAAAAAAATGTTTTTCGTCGTTTTTGGCCCCAAATCTATCCAAAAAAGTGGGTTTGGTTCGTGTAATTTTTTGGCTGTTGCCTAGTGTTATTTATTATTACATGATATTATTTTGTGAGTGCAGTTTCATTTAACAGACAATTACCAATATATGAAATACGTATAACTTTTTCTTCTTTGTAAAAAGTGGAAGCTAGATATTGATTTTAGACCCATGGACAATTCTTCTTAGACTACGAATTTTATAACCGCTGTGTTGCGAATGAAAATTGATCCACTCTAATACACATATCTCAGCGTTCTTCGAGGTTTACATAATTTTATCGTCTTTCTTTTTTTCCCTTCCCCCTTCCCCCTTCCCCCTTCCCCCTTCCACCTTTCTCTTCTTCTGCCTCTTTTCTGTCTCTCTCTCTTTCTGGCACTTCTTTCTTCTGAATGCATAGAAAGCTGTGCTCAACATTTATAAGGAAACACAAAAAAAAAGAAATAAATAACAAGTGGATCAGAAGAAAAGGGCGCAGTGTGAGAGGGAAGAATGGCGAAAAGAGAGAAGAGAGAAGAGAGCTAAAGGGCTAAGGGTTAAGGGAGTGAGGGAGGGAGGGGGGGGGGGGGGGGGTGAAAATGAGGGGTGGGGGGAAGCTGGTTGCAGTTGCATGTCCGGAACTCGTTTGTGTGTGCCAAATATTTGCAACTCACAAATCTTGTTATTTTACAAATTCTTCAGAGACCCAACGAGTTTATACACATGTGTGTGTGTGTGTGTGTGTGTGTGTGTGTTTGTGTGTGTTTGTGTGTGTGTGTATTTTTTTTAATTTGACTTTTTCAATTCTTCATTTCTTTGTATAAATTTAGTGAGGCACTCCAAAGTTTTGTATAACGATGTGACTTTTGTTGCTGCTTTTGTTGTTGTTGTTGTAGTTGTTGTTATTGTTGTTGTTGTTGTTGTTGCTGTTGTTGTTGTTGTTGCTTAATTGCCCCTCACATGTGTTTCTTTGGTGCATTTTAGCAAACGACTTCACATATTTACTTTATACTTTCAAATATTTTTGTGACAATCGCAAAAACATTGAACAAAAACATTTCGATGAATAAATAATAAATATTTATATTTCTATATATATTTCTTAAGAATAGAAGTATAACATTAAGAAAGCAAGACCACAAAAAAAAATAAATAAATACGAAATCTAAGAAACTGTTGAAGATTCAATGGGATATTTATTTATACATGATATTTTGTATTTACTGTTTAGTACTTCAAAATTTAAATATCAATTTTTGGCATAGCTTTTTCTCTAGTTTTTTTTATTAATTCATTATTTTGTTTCTAATTTTTTTTTTCAAAGTTATAATTTGTAATTGTGTTTTTTCCGTTTCTTTTTTTGGTGTAAATTCTTCTCCATCCCATTCTCCCATTCTCCCTTCTCCTTCCCGCTCGTCTTGCTTGTCATGATCATCATCAATGTCATTTCTGGTTTCCACCTCGCTTCCTCCTCTCTACCCCTCTCTCTCTCACTCTGTCACTCTGTCACTCTGTCACTCTCCCTCTCTTTCTATCGCCTATCCTTGCCCCACTAAGTTCGCTTTGTTGTTCGCAATGCAAGAGTTGAAAAATATAAATATAAAATATACAAAAAATGATCCCACAAAAACAAAAAAAAAACCCAAAAAACAAAAGTCGAACGACGAATGCCGAGGTTAACGGCTTCACTGCAACTTTTTTAGGTTTCTCAAAACACACACACACACACGCACACACACAGAGAGACACTTCCAACTGCAAAGCAAACCTATCGAGAGCACATTGAGAATTTAGGGTAAAAGAGAGCGAGAGAGAGAGAGAGAGCGAAAAAGAGGAGGAAGTACACTTAAAATTAGTATATGTGCAAGTACATGTGTGTGTGTGTGTGTGTGTGTGTGTGTGTGTGTGTGTGTGTGTGTGTGTGTGTGTGTGCCTGCATATTTCAAACTACTGTCAGCAAGATCTTTCCGCTCAGAGAGCGAGAGCGAGAGCTTAAACGCTAACGAAAGAGACACAAACACAGCGAGAGAGAGAGAGAGAGAGCTGCGGGAATTTGCCAAAAATTATTTGTATTTTTAGCCCAGTATCCAAAAGCCTACAATGGCGCTTATAATTTGGTGATTACTTACACTGTTCAAAAATAATGCTTCTTATAATAAGACTAAAAATCAAATTGTAAATCTAAATTAAATAAGCTTGTATTAATCATTGTCAGAAGCTTAAATAAAAGTGGAGATGCGTGGATACTTAAATAATTTTTTAATTTTTATTCTGAATTCACAAATTTTAAATTTGAAAGAAAACAAAATTAATCTTAAAATATCAGAAATAAAAAAACCACAACAATTGATAGTATATATATTTTAATATATATGTTGTGTTCAAATGTAAGCCTCCTATTTCTTGTGGTTTTGGCTGTGCGATGATCAATTAGTCAGTGAGTAAATTAGTCAGGACAAAGAGTCTTATATTTATATATATTTTAAAAGGTGATTTAAAGATTTTTAGATTTGAAAATATATAAATTTCAAGAAATATGTAGTACCAAAAATAAAAAATAGCTTTGTAACTTTTAAAATATTGTAAATGCAATATTTTTGTAATTTTATTTTAAAACGTAATAATTTTTTTCTTTATCATTTTATTAGTCAGATAAACAAAATGGGTTTTATATTTTTGTTTTGGTAATTTATACATTGAGATCCAAAATAAAAATATATTACCAATACTATATATCAAAAAATAACAAACAATGAAAGTATCAATATAAAAAAATGACGAAAATACTTTTTAGATATTGTTATTGCCATAATTCTGTATTTAAATATATTTTATACTTTTATAATTAAATACTCTTTTGATAATTTAATATTTTCGAAATATATTTCGTTAGGGTTCCTGCTTAGTCGAGCACGCTTTACTCTACACTCTACACTCTACACTCGACTACTTATTTTAGACTTTACATTTTTTTTTTTGGCAAAAAGTTGTGTCTCTTCTCTCTCCCTCTCTATCTTACTCCTTCTCTGTCACTCTCACTCTTTGCATTGTTCTCTTTGGAGTGATCACCAATACACTTGCATCCCTTTAAAATATGCCCCCTGGACTGCAACGTCAGCGACTGCGACGGCGACGGCGACGGCGACTGCGACTGCGACGCTGCCAGCGATGCCTTCTGCGTCTGCAATGCCGACGTCGACGTCGACTGCGACGGCGACTGCGACTGCGGCATTACATAGATCGCCAGCTTTATTAATTTTGGTAGTTCAAAGACCGCAGCTCCATCAGCGTGACTTTTTTCTGCCCCTCCCCCTCCCCCTCCACCCCAACCCCAACCCCAACACCAACCCTTTACCCGGCCTCCCCTTTCTCTTTGCACCATCTTCCTTGACCGATTTTTTTTGGATTTATTCGTTGTTCGTTGCAGGTTCATTTTTATTGTTTTTGTTTTTATTTCCCTTGATTCTTGCTTTCGTCTGAATTCCGTCTATTTTTTCAAGCTTTATTATCCCTTTTCCCATCCCAATCCCTTCCCCCCATTTTGTTAGAAATCTGGGAATTATCCTTTAAAATCTTAAATGATTAAGAATGGTTATAGAGTACTTAGTTTAAAAAATACAATAGATAAATATATAATTTAAGTGCATGTAATAATTCCAATTGTAACCTAGAACAAATATTTGTATGAATTAAATTGCAAAAATTCAAAAAAATAATATAATATGATATAAAAAACATCTAGTTTCAGATTTTCAGAGAAAAATGTTCAAATTTATAATTCATTTATAGACTTAATAATTAACAAACCAAACAAAATCACAAATTCTTCACTTGCTGTGGGAGAATCGAGAAGATTCGTAGTTTTCTCTGGTAGACTGTACAAGTTCAACTATGAGAGAGAGGCGTGCAGAGAGAGAGAGAGAGAGGGAGAGAGAGATGGAGACACACACACACACACACACACAGAGGTGATGAAAGCCTATGCAACGAGAATCAGCTTCATATTCAAAGTCAAAAATTGTTGACGAGGCGTCAGGGAAAGAGGAAGCAGCAGAGAATGGGGAAGAATGAGAGAGAGAGAGAGAGACGAGTGGGTAAAGTGGAAGGGGGAAGGGGAAAGAGTTCGTAGCACTCTTTAGATTTACACAGCATAACATTTTTTGTTGTTCTTCATTGCGTTTCGTTTCGTTTCGTTTCGAATACGTTTTAGACTCTTTTTCGCATTATGTCCTCACACACACACACACACACACACACACACACACACACACACACACACACACACACACACACAGAATGCATTCACACACATGCAGAGAATTTTTGGTTTATTTTTGGTTGTTTGCTTTTCGTAGATGTCGGTTTCCAAATTCAATTTTGTTGTTCTTTGCGCTCTGTGACTTTGAAATCGGGATCAATGCACTCACTTCTTTTCAACTTCTATTTATCTTACACTCCCTCTCTCTTTCTCTCTCTGTCGTTCTCTCTCTGTGGTCTCTCTCTCTCAGCGTATCTCTTTCTCGATCTGTCAGTCAGACAGTCATTCGAACAGTAATTGTTTCTCAGAGTTTTGTACTCTTTATTTCTTTTCTCAAAATCATTCTAATGAGATAAGTAATATTTTTTAAATTTCGAAATTACTCAGCAAACTCGAAGCATTTTTCAATTACTATATATTTTAATTGTTTTATACATTGACATGATGTTTTTTATTTTATTTTTAAAATTAATAAAGTAAACGCATTGAATTTAAAACTAAATCAATGATATTTAGTTAGTCTATCTATTAATTAATATAAATCTTAATGAATATCTTAATGTAAAAGTCATTTTGTGATTATAAAGATCACATTACTTCGTGATTCCTAACTTACAAATCTGAGTAATCGTAGTAATTTACATGATTATTGTAAATTGTATATCATTTGAAAAGCATTTTTTAAAAGTCATTCTTAATTAATGAATTAAGTAAACAAAAACCAATACAAAATCAATGCAAAAGTAAATAAGCACTAAAATCCCCAAATATGAGTCAGATATGACACACTTTAAACAGAGCACACACACACACACACACACACACACACACACAAAGTCTTGTGGCCTTTTTGGGTTGCAAAAGTCAAACAAAGCTCAAGGTGACCCTCTTTTTAAGCAACTACTTAGGCTCTTAGCTCTTGTTTTTTTTCTCTTTTAGCTTTAAATACAAAAGTACAATATATATACATATATACGATATAAGCCTCAAAATAAATGAACAAATGGATTACATTTCCATTACGATTATTTGCCTGATTTCAAGGCAGCCAGCATTCTTTGAATGAGTCAATAATCCAGATGCAGTTGAAGATATAACTGTTGCATTACTTAATAATATTTTACATATTTCCACACCTTAAGACCTTAAGAAATATATTTAATTTCTTTATTAATTTCATTTTTATTTTCAAACTATGAACACTTAATAAATAAATAAAATAAATTCAATGTACCCTGAAGTACGGGGTGCTAGCGAATTGGTGATGAGTACTAGAACCACATGGAACACTAGCAATGTAATAAACAAAGTACCGGGTCGCATTAGCTAACGACTTCCCTTGTACAAAGTGTGTTAAATAATCGTTAGGAAAAAAATATAATCAGATTTTAAGTTTAAAATTTGTTTATTGCTGTTTTTAACATTAATATTTTTATGCTTTTTTGTCTGTAATGGAGCCTAACTACCAGTGATGCATCACGGGAATAGAATTTCCCTAGCACCTCTGCATTTCTTTAACCTAACGACTTACCTAACTACCAGTGATGCATCACGGGGCTAGAGTTGTACAAATTATGATATACAAATTGATAGGAAAACAAATTTTTGAACAAATTTTAGAATTAATTAAAAAAAGATAAGTACAATTGATAAATTAGTACAAATAATATCAAAATTATTGTTATAGATAAAATTAAATTCTTAGTTCTTTAACTAATAAACCAATCCCTAGAGTACTAGGCTAATTACTCACCCTCAGCTTGTCACTCCCCCTCCTCAACCACATTTTGTTGGCCCAATTAAGAAGAAGAAGAAGAAGAAGAAGAAGAAGAAGAAGAAGAGGAAGAAGCGGTAAACTGTTATTTTCAACACGTTCGAAATTAGAAAGTCATTAAAACAGAAATGACGACAGTATGAAAAACACATGATTAAGGCATTAAATGATTTGTCACACACTAATAAACACACACACTACCACTCACACACACACACACACTACCACTCACACACACACACACACACACTATGATGGGCAATAATCAGGAATCCTGCTCGGGGCAAAAACAATTCGTAAAACTAGCAACAAGTTCAAAGTTCAAAAAGGCTGAAAAGCCACAAAATCAACACTTTCACACACAGACAAATGTGCGTGTGTGTGTGTTTGTGCGTGTGTGTGTGTGTGTGTGTGTGTGTGTGTGTGTGTGATGTGGGACAGGTTTAGAATTGCTGCCAACAGGCAAAAACCGCTTAAGTGAGCCTATAAAATTACTCGGAAAATTTCACACTAAAACTTTTACCCTCCGAGCTTTGGAAAATACCCGAACCCACAAAAAAGCATTCGAAGTTGATGATAATGATGTGTCTAGAGTGTGTGTGTGTGTGTGTGTGTGTGTGTGTGTGTAAATGAGTTGGAATTTAGGGCACAAATTCATCATAAAATCACTTAAAATGATATTAACAACCCTTATCCCCTTACCACTACCCTTATTCCTTGCCCTTACCCTTACCGTTTTTCCATGTGGTTGTCGTCGTTGTTTGCGAGGTCAAAGGCTCAAAACTTTTGACACGCAATTACTTGAACACATGTGGGATAGGCCTGTCTGGGGAAAGCGACACCAACGACACCAACGACAACAACAACAACAAGAACAACAACAACATAAGCGGAAACGGAAACCCTTCAACCCTTTGGTCCTGTGTCCCGTGTCCCGTGTCCTTTGACTTGACTTGGCGTGCTGCCTGCCTATTTTATGGGCGTCATTGCCTAATCCTTTGATGGGCCTAATCGTGGACATGGCCCACACACTATACACACTCTCTTCCTATACTCCTTTCACCCTCACCCTCACCCTCACCCTCATCCCCTTCCCATCCCATCCCTTTACTCCCCCTCTTACTAGTATCATGCTAATTTGCGGACAGCCGCCTTCGTTTGACTCGACTTCCGATTCATGTCCTTTTCCTCGTTCCTGTCCCTGTCCCTGTCAGGAATTACTGTGGACAGTGTTGACAACATTTCCAGTGCTAAATAAGCAACTTTTCTCTATTTCCTATAAGAATGTTGAAAGATATTACCAAAAAATAAGAAAATTTTTCAATTTAATTAAGAAAAACAAAAGAAGGAAGCTTCTAATTTGGATATAAAAACTATGAAACCAATATTAGCAATTCTGTTTTTAAGAAATAAAACTTAGGAAAAACTATTTTGGGCAGATGAAAATAAGGAAAACTAAAAATTGATAATATTGTTATTAGAAAATAAAAATTGGCAAAAGAAAATATTGAGAATACAAAAATGATGAATAAACTAAAATATTTTATTAAAAATAGCGCCAAATATTTTTTGGTAGTTTGGCTTAAATTTTTGAAACACCCCTATATCATTAAATATATTTCTACATTAAATTTTTTGATATAGTATATTCGATATATTCAAAATATTAAAGTTATCTGGCAATTTGAAAAGTAGTGTACTTGTATATTTAAATAATCAGATTTGTAGTTAATAACCTATTAAGTTCGAGAGGCTGAGTTTAGCTACAAAATAGCTAAAATGACAACACTTTTCTATGTCCCTTTCTTATGCTAGTTCTTGTCACTTTTCCTCTCTCTCTCTCTCTCTCTCTCTCTGCCACTCGCAACCGGACACCCCATAAACTAAACTAAACACACAAGGAACGACCAGAGGCCATAACGGACTGAGGGGGATGGACAACCGACGGACCGACGGACCGACCGACCGACCGACCGACCGCTTGCCCATATCAATAAATGTGAATGCCTTATGCTCACCCATGTGGCATGCGGCAAGTGGCAAGTGGCAAGTGGCAAGTGGCAAGTGGCAGAGTCTTGTGGCGCCCACTAGGAAGCGGCAACAAAAGTATCATAAAAGTGTTAAAATCATTTTGGGGTTGACTTCCGTCTTCTGACCTGGGACACCGTTACAGGCTGACCCCAACCCACAAAGCCCACAAAGGTCATTCTACTTATTAGCTACGAGTATCCTGAGTATCTGACGATTATAGTTGTAATTTAGCAAAGATACTTACTGAGATAAGTAAAAGCTTCCTTGACGCTATCTTAAACGAATTCCGAATTATTTTTTACGCCTGATTTTTAATACAATAGGTGGCCAGGCCAATTTTATTTTCTATCTAGATTTAATTCTCTTATAATATAATATATATAATATATATAATATAATATTATAATATAATATATATAATTTTCATAATCCGAATATATATTTGAGGTTGATAATGTAATATTTTTCAATTTTACTTTACAATTTGGGGCCATTCCTATTTTATTTTATTCCTAGTTTCAGTTTTCCAAAAATATTTTTTTTTAATTAATGCTTTCTTATTATAGTCATTAAGTTTTAAAATTTGGAGTTGAATTCCATTAAATTGAAAATTCAGGGAAATCTCTATATATATACAACTCTTTTTGTCCTAACTTGCCTAACCCATATGAGCCAGGAGGCTGAAATTTTCACACAACATACCTGAAACAAATTAATTGAGTAATAAGGCTGAGTTTGGCGATATTCGAATCGCAAGGGGGTCAAATTCGGAGTCAAAGTTCAAACTTTGAAAAAGTTGCTTAGTATAAAAATAAATATAAGACAGTTTTTAATAATCAAGTTTTTCCTAGCTCAATCTATGCTTGGTTTTGAAATAATGTGGTATATTAATTAATATTGTCTATATCTAATTGTGTAAGTGACTTGATAAAAATAAAGTACTTTGAGTTGTTTGATGGCAAGTTGTTGTTGTCAGATACTTTGAGCAATTTGTATGCAATAGGTTAAGCCAGTGTTTGTGACTTGTTGCCTTGGCTAATTCATTTGCATAATACCTGCGAGACGTGGAAGGGACTTGGGATAACATCGGAATCGGAAGATGCCTCGGAAGACCCATCATGCGCTACGTTTAGAAGCTTACCCAGGAGTGAAATCACTTGGCGCAATACGTCTCTTCATTCTCAGTGTTTTCCCCTAAATTCCACACACATCATACACACCCACACACACATCATACACACACCCACACACTAAAAACACCCACAAGGACTTACCAAACTTCAACAGCATTCTTACCTTCCACTTCCCAAACGCATTTTGTGGGTCAAGTCAATCTAGGACGTGTTGCCGAAATCCGAGAATTTCACTCTTGAATTTTTAATAAATTCATACCACAAGTTAAATGAATTCACCCGGGAATTCCTTGATGAGCCTGAGGGAAAAACTGGGTAAATATAATGAATATTGCTTACACCCAGAGATAAATGCTTTGAAACTTACATATTTACACTTTGCTTTAACTATAACTATAACTATAACTATAGAAAATATTTGTGAGAGTGTAAATTAAAAACAACCTTAATGTTTCAGTTTCCTTTTCAACGGCTAATCATTATAGATATTATAATTAGAATTGCTTTAAAACTCTTTGTTAAATATGAAATAAAAATTAATTTTAAAACAAACTATAGAAAATCTTGGGCATTAAGTTGAACCCAATAATAAGCATTATTATGAATTATAAATTATTAAGAAAACATTATAAGTGGTCAAGTATTTGATATTAGTTATAAAAAAAAAAAGAAAAAAATTGTAACACACTTTGTAAAACTATTACAATTAGAAGTCACATCAAAAAGAAAAAAAAACATATTAAATTGTAATTCCAAACCAAGGAATAAGTTTACTACTTATGTGTTTATAAATTTAAGTGTATTATGTTGTTTCTAGTTTAATAATCTTAAGTTCTTTACATTAAATAGATCTAAAATATAATACTAAAATATATATATTAATAATAACAATAATAAGTTTGCTCTTTTATTATGGTTTATAGAATATATTGATATTAATTATAACTTAAGGTTTTTTTTTCTGCGTGCATCTATCTGAGACAATGTGACTCCTGTAACTGTATCTGTATCTGATATATGGTATCTGTATCTCAGTCTGCATCCGTATCCGTATCCGTATCTGTGTATGGTTGTTTATCATGTTCTGACTGATGATTATGTGTGTAATTTCCAATTATGACTTCCGTGCGCTTACCATCTTCAAGAGGGTTGCTCAGGAGAGGGGGGGAGGGGGGGGGAGAGTGGGGGAGGGAGATAGGATGAGAGTAAGGGTGGGGCATAAATAGGAAGGTCGTTTTGCTGGACAAGCTGCTGTGTTTAATAAACTCGTCTCGTTCTCCGGCTTTCTTTATTTAAATATGCGTGTCTGCATCTTTATCCATATCTACATAAGTCTAGGACTTTTCACACTTCACACACAACACACACACACCACACACACATACAGTGAGCCACAAAAGTATTTCACACGCTGGCGCTTCAGAGTTGGGTCAAAAAGATGCCATGAGCTCTTTTTTTTTATTTTTTTGAGGCTCATTGGGAGAACTGAACTGAACTGAAGTGGAGTGGAGTGGAGAATTGGAGAAGTGGAAGTGGTAGTGGTAGAGAGGAGAGAAGGAGTGGAGATGGAGAACTGGTCGTCTTGGCCGTATTTGACTTACATTCTGGATGGGCTTTTGATAGCTCTTAGCTTGTGAGGTTAGGATTGTGTTTGTGGGTTTGGATTTTGGGTTTTTGGGTTTGGGTTTGGGTTAGGAATATCTTTGAGGTTGCGTTTTTTTTTCTGACTCTTGTAGTCGTAGAACCAAGGACAAAAATCAACAACGACATTGTTGTATCACTGCAGATACTTTTACTCCTCTCCCCACCTTGTAGGCCCAGCATTTAAATCGTACTGAGGCTCTAAGTTCTTGACAATGTTTTTGGGTTTCACATTATTCTCATCATTTATTAAATATACCTGAAGAATATCATACCGAAATACTTAATGCACGTAGACAGTTGACGAACACAAGCACACATAAAACTGTTTTTTAAAATATAAGTTTTTTTTTTTTTGGTAGTTAACAATAACTATATTTATGATCGGTTATCGTGTTTAATCGCAACTTAATCGGAAAAATAAAATAAAAATAAAAATAAATAATGCCTGATTTAATTTGTTAAAAGATGCAAGTGCCTAAAGTGTAAGTTTCTATCCTTTGTTTTAAAAATATTTCTTTGATTTGTTTTATTTATTATTTATTTTAAGCTATGAAGACTGGGCGTCTAGAAGTCACTTTTCCCATACTTATTTTTGACGAGCAGTACGGCTCTCGGCTTTCCGTCGGTAATCCTCTGATTTCTTGTGTTTTTATGGGTCTACGCTTTTGTATAAGAAGCGACCGAACTCATTCTCTCTCTCTCTCTCTGCCTCTCTGTCTGTCTGTCTGTCTGTCTGTCTGTCTGTCTGTCTGTCTGGGTGCGTGTGTCGCATTCGCATAATTTGTGGGTCATACACATATTTGGCATGTTTGACATGTTTTCTTGGTGTTTTACATGATAAACACTTAAGGGTGCCAACAGAACAAAACAGAACAAACACAAAACACAAAACAGAAAACAGAAAGGAGCAACAACATGAAGGAGCTAAACTAACTACGCACAGGCTTATAACCAGAGAATCAGAGAATAATACTTGGATAGAGATATGAATACTTAAAGTACTTTTTGGATTTCATCTTCTGCCATAAATACCAATTCTAAACTTGGAAAATTCATGTTAAAAAATCCAAAATAAAATTTGGCATTTCTGTCAAACGTCAAATCGAATTGTAACTGATATTTTTGATTATTATAACACAGTTTGAATTTTATTTAATTTATTTGAAAATAGGTATTCAAGATTTTTCAAATTTAAGTCTTGCATTTTCCAATTCAAACAGATTAATTGTTTTTTTGTTTTTTTTTTATATCTCATCAATTTAAACTTTACCTTCTTAACTTAATATCCCGTCTATATACAGTAAGTCTGCAGACAAAGTTAAATTCAGTGGCTCACAGCTTATTTGACCCACTTCTCTTTCATAATATAAACCTAAAGTCCACTTCTATTTTAATAGAAGTCAAATATCACCATAATTTAAGCGCTGATTTTTAAAACTATATTTAAACTTACGCAACATATATTTTTTTTTTTTTAATATATATTGTATCCAAATTAATTAGTGGGTCAAATAAACTGTGAGCTACTATTATAGCTCTATTCGCTAATTTTGGAATACTCTGTGCTTTTCCCACATCTTGCTATCTTACGAATTGAATCCACGAATGATCTTCGTTAGCTTGCCGAAGTTTTGAAGACTTGTTGCCTTGGATTAAGCTCCTAATTAGGGCCATCGCCATTGGCAAAAAAAAAAAAAAAAAAAAAAGTATCTTTAAAACTCAAGCTTAGGCAGCAACTGGCCCCAAGTGAAATTACGCTAACAACTTCAATCAAATGCTGGCCTTAAAAATAAACCAGTTTCCCCAAATGTAGCTGCAACCGAAAATGATGGTCAAGGGGCAAGGACAAGGAGGCAAGGGGGGCAAGGGGGCAAGGGTGCAACACCGGCAAGATGAAACCGGTGAAAAGTCAAACTTAAAACTAGTTTTTTTTAGTTCTGCGTCGAGTTGATCACGATGTTGCAACGTTTGGTATTGCCAAAAAAAAAAATAAAGATGCAACAGGTAGAGGTACGAGTGGGGGCAGAGAGAGAGAGAGAGAGAGGAGATGCGAAAAGAGAAGTGGAGCTTTAACTGTAGCTAAAAGAAGCGAATTTACACACAAAGTGCGTTATTTTTAGACCAGTTACCAAAGAAAACAGAGGCTTATCAGTTTTGCGACAGATTGTTATCTATATATAAAACTTTAAGTTCTGACTTACTGACTCACTGATCATTATAGTTAAAAGTTTAGGAATCATTCTTTCTTTACGTTTTTTTATATTTTATTAAGTATTTATTTTTTTGGTCATATTTTCATGCTGATTGAATCAATTGTAGCGATCAATTCAATTTCATGCAATTCAGAATCTTTCTCATTTCATTTGATCTGTGTCTCGCTCTCGCTCTTTCTCATTATCGCTCTCTTTCAGCTTTTCTCGAATAACAAGTTTTTGTTTGGGATATCTAGAAGGGAGACCCTGGAAGACCATTGCAGAACTCTTTCTGGTCATCATCATCATCATCATCATTAACATCATCATTATCATCATCATCATCATCATGATCATCGTATTGCCTTCTTTCTATGTAGGTCGTTGCAATTTAATACTTGGATTTCATGTTTGCTTCTTCTGTTTCTCCTCCTTTCTTCACTATCTTCACCTTCTTCTTCCTCTCTCTTCACCTCCCCCTTTATCATGTTTTCTCAGCCCCTTTATCCAACCATGCATCTGTTGCATTCGTTTCATTTCTGTCCGGTTTCGGTTTCGTTTTCGGGTTCAGTTTCTGCATCGCTTATTTCGGCGCTCCTGCCTCTTCCCCCACCCCTTCACCCCTTAACCCCCTTCACCCCTTAACCCCCTTCCCCCACGCCCTTTCCAATTACTAGTTGCATGTGCAGCTCAGCTTCAAATCTTTATATTACTTTTATTTGGGATTCTTTTTTGGTCAAGCTACTTGCATTTCTCGCTCTCTCTTCAAAAGAAAAAAAGAAGACATAGTTAATGCCGAAATTCAAGTAATAAGCAGTTTGAGAGCTGAGATATATAAGGAGACAGAGAGAGACAGAGAAAGAGAAACTGGTTTTTGGATGTCCAAAAACATATTCGTTGCATTGTAATTTCAAATACGAGTACATCCCTCACTCCCTTTAGCCACTCCTTTCCTCCCTTTCCTCCCTTTCCTCCCTTTTTTCCCATTCCTCCCTTTCTTCCTCAGCCTTTTCAGCAACCACAAATTAATCCTCTTGATTTTGGCCCAAACCAACCTAAATTAACTCATCAAACTTGGCATATATTTTTACTCCTATACTCATGTTATAATAAAATGTGTAGTTTTTGTTATATTTGATAACAACAAACTCTATTTGCATTTTTATTTTTGCTGAAGAACTCTTTTATTTATATTTTTTATTGTAAATTATATAATAAACGTTAATACCTAACCTAGCCTTTTATAAAATATAGTTATTTTTATTTAAAAATCAGAGTATTATTTTTTAATTCGATCTTTAAAATAAACATCAATTTACGTAGTGAAAATTTTAATTAGTTTACATTTCCAAAAAAAAAAAGGTAAAGATTTCCGTATTCAAGTTCATTCGATCTTAAAATCAACGTTCTTATTTCAAACCATATTTGAAAATATTTCTGGAATACTTTTATTACACATAAGCATTGATTCATTGTATCATAAAGCTGTGAAAGGAAATGGTCAGTCAGAAATATAAATTTAAGAACGTTTGCTTAATGCTTAATTTTAGAAATGTAATCCAAAGCAATATTTAAATTTTTTAATTTTTTTTTTGTGTCCAAATAAGAAAATTCATCAAACATAAATGTTCAAAAATGAGGAATATTTTTATTACATCGCTACTCAAATCATACAATTGAAGCTTATGGTGAATTTTAAAAAAGGTGATTCTATTTGATCGATTGAATTCAATGATTAATTTTAATTTTTGTTTTCCCAAATTTTCTTTCTATTTTCTAATCACAATATTTCTTATTTTAATATTTTCTTGTTCTTAATTTCTATAATATATGTTTTCTTATTTTGATATCGATATTTTGGTATTCTGAATAATATTCTTGCCCATTCGTTCCGAGAGGCAGCTGTTTCCCTCTCCCTCACTCTCTCTCTCTCTCTATCTCTGTCCCTCTCTCGCGCATACATAATCCAGAGCAAGATTAGAGCTATCGTATCTCAGTTGCTGTTGTCTGTTGTCTGTTTTCTGTTTTCTGTTTTCTTTTTTCTATTTTCTGTTGTCCTACGTCATGGATGTCTCATCTCGTCTCATAGAGAAGTCAAGTCCACAGAACACGTGGGTTGTCCCCTTTCCAAATTCGGATACATTCGGATTTTGGATGCCAGCTCGGAGTCAAGTTGAGTCAAGCACACATACGAGTTTTGTACACATGCATATACATGTGTATCTGGTTGCCAGGATTAGTGGCAAGTGGCAAGTGGCATGTGGCATGTGGCTGTGGCAAGTGCAACACGTGGCTATCCCAGCCAGTCGAGGGATGGAAAACGTTGACGAGGGGGTGGCAAGAGCAAAAGGAATGACAGGAAGGCGGAGGAGGACAGGGGGACAGGGGGACAGGGGGACTGCTTGAACAGTTGACAGGCTGGATAACGAGAGGGTCAGGACCCGACAACACTTACCATTTACCATTTACCATTTACCATCTACTATTTACCATCTACCATTTAGTATTAAGCTGGTGCTCAAGGTCAAACTGGCGGGCATTGAATTTCTCCGAGTGTTGAGCTACATTTTCAACTATCAAGAGAGCGCAGAACGTAGCCAATGAACCGTAAATACACGCAGAGAAAAAACATACATATATTCAAAATATACAACTAATCAAGATACTTTTTTCACAATTTTCACATACTACCTTGATCAAAAAAAGTTTCCGAAATTCCCACCGTGTGGCGCTCTCAGTCAACCGATTTTTGTTTTTAATTTATTTTAATGTTACCACATCTGTCACTTATATTTTGTGGAATTTTCAGTGTGATAGGTCTATATTTCAAATAGTTAAACCGCATTAAGTACATCTACATTTGTGCGTGCCTCGATTTTATCACGGTAGTATTTCTCCAATCCCATTAAATCTTAATTTTTTCAACTGGTTATTGAAACCATAGTCAATTATTATAGAAAACAAAATAAAAATTTATTAAAAATATAAGTTTTATATTTTAAAAGTGAAATTTTGTATATTTATACCCTGAGCCCATTAAAAATGGGCAAAAAAGGGTATAATGCATTTGGCAGAATGTATGTAACAGGCAGAAGGGGGCGTGGCAGACCCCCGAAAGTATATATATTCTTGATCAGGATCAACAGTCGAGTCGATTGAGCCATGTCCGTCTGTCTGTCCGTCTGTCTGTCCGTCTGTCCGTCTGTTTGAACGCGTCGATCTCAGAAACCATAAGAGCTAGAGACTTCAAACTTGGAATGTAGGCTCCTGGATACCGTACGCAGATCAAGTTTGTTTTTGTTTTTGGATCGGACAACTATAGCAGTTTTAGTATGAAAAGCTCTTTGTATTTTTGAAATATCTCAACCATTCTCACACGATATACAATTGGGGTGGTATTATGCATCCAGACCAAATTTGGTCGAAGTCGGCCCACTATATCATATAGCTGTCATACAGACGCTCTGCCGAAAATCAAATTTTAGTATGAACAAGTTTTTTGTTTTTTGAGATATCGTAACCAAACTAATACAATATGCATCTGGGCTGGTATTATACATCCTGACCAAATTTAATTCAAATCGGTCCATTATATCATATAGCTGCAATAGAGACGCTCAATCGAAAAAAAAGTCTTAGTAAGAAAAAACATTTTGTTTCTTGAGAAATATTAACCAAACTGATAGAATATGCATTTATGTTCGTTTTGTACATTCTGAACAGATTTGGTTCAAATCGGTTCCATATATCATATAGCTGCTATAGGAACAATTGGTCGAAAATCAACTTTTATTGACCTATCACAATTTTATGTTTCATTCCAAAGGAATTTAAAAAACAGTTGGGATACCAGGTTGGGGAATCGAATACAGACTTCGTTCCAGTCTTAAACGCAAACTCAGACTCAATTCAAGGGTCCAACTTGCAACCTGTTGAAGAAAGTTGTAAGAGAAATAAGCACCGTTACGACGAAAGCCAAAAGAGAAAGCAAAGCCCATGAAAATCCTTTATATATATATTTTTTTTTTTTTGTTTGTTTCTTTCTTATATTTTTGTTTGTTTGTTCAATCAACAAGAGCAGCAACATTTGTGGGCTTTGAGAAAATCCTGGTCATACGAATACACGTATTGCCAACTGGTCAGCACTGTTAACAGGTTGTTGTTGTTGCCAACATTTTCAACTTCTTTTGAGGGGATTGCTATTTTCCGAGAAGAGATTGAAAGTCCAGATGAATCCCAATTTAGTAATTGAGTAATAAGAGAAATAAAATCGAAATAAGAAAATAGGGTTATTACGAACACCAGAATCAGATTAAGTCGAAAATATTTTTAGATGCGTTTTTGCATTTTTTTTTAATACTGCTAAATATATAAAATACTCTTAATTTAAGTTATACAGCTTGAATTAATTGTATATATTTGATTTTGTGCTTTTCAAATTTATCTTTTCAAATATAAACTTTTGTATTTCCAAAAATATTTTATCTAAAACAAGTTTATAAAAAACTCAACTACGTCATATTTTACAATAAAATGGTCTAATATTTTTGATCAATTTTCTTTTCTGCTTTTTTATACAATTGTTTAATAAATAAAATACTCTTGACTTAAGCAGAACTAATTTTATTTATTCAATTATGTTATACATTGACTATATCTGTTTTTTTATTTTGTTTATATAAAAATATGCTCCAAGTTGGCTTATACATTTTTTCTATATTATCTAATAAAATATTTTTGATTTAGGTATTTAAATTATATTAAATTAAATATTGATGTTTTCGACTTTTTCTTATATTTGTAATCAAATAAAAATATTCTACTATTTTCATATTTATTTTCAGTTTGTTTGTTTCTACGTATTAATATTTTGTATACTTTATATTATGTATTTTTTTGTTGTTGTTGTATTTTTTACCTGTAGTCTGTGCTGCCATTTGTTTTTCTTGCGTATCCTTGAAATTTATCTGTTGCCACATTTTCACATGCCTCTCTTGTTGTTGTTGTTGTTCTTGTTGTTGTAATCTTTTTTTGTTCCGTTGATGTGGTAACTGCGAAAAAAAAAATATTGTTGAGAAAAAGAAAAATTGACATCGTCAGGGGGTGGGGTGGGGAGCTGCGCAGTCGCCGACGCCGTCGCCGTCGACGCTGACAGCGACGCTGGCGTTGAAGTAGAAGTTGAAGTTGAGCGCAAGAAGCTGATGGAGAGCAGAAGGAAGCAGAAAGAGGAAGCAGAGGGAAAAAAGCGAAAGTTTTGTCTGAGGAGTCCAGGAAAACAGGCACAGGAGTCTACAGGAATTCACTGCCTGGGTCGACAGTGACAGCGACAGCGACAGCGACAGCGACGTTGGCAGCGACGCTGACGCCAGCAGCATCAGCACTAGCCGAAAACTGCGCACGTTCCTTTCATTTGGTCTCGTTTTCTTCTCCTTCTGCTTCTCCTTCTCTTTCAGCTTCTTCTTTCACCTCATATTTGTACTGCCCTTTCGAGCTGGATTTTTTCTTCTTACTTTTTCTCTCTTTTAGTGGCACAAGTTTCCTTTCGTTGATTGCAGGACAATTTTCTTGGTCTCCCACGCAGTTTTCTCTTTATCCACTTGTGCTCTTAAGCACACTGTAGTCCTTAAGAGCACAAAGAGAGACAGGGATAGCGAGAGAGTAAAAGTGTGAGAGAGAGAGAGTGAGAGAGAGAGAGAGAGCGAAAGAGAGTCAGAGGCTCAGTTGTCTTGGAAAATAGTCAGTGGAGGACACAAACTGATTTATGGTTAAATAGTTTGTACGCATCCCAAACCTCCCAGGACCCACATCCTTCTCAGATAACTTCCACTACATTAACACTCGAAGAAAAATGTGAGGACTTTAAGATACGTATAAATAAATATGTTAAGAATATAGTTAAATTCCAATAGATTCAATATTTAATATAATACATACTATATATCAACAGATTTCACTAAAGAATCAATTTTATCATCTTTTCAGTTTAAATATCTTCAACTTTTATTTACCATTTAAATCATTTTAATTTTAAATAGATTTAATTTTTAATATAATGTATTAACAGTTTTAAATTTTATAATCAAATTTATCATGTTTTCAGTTTTAATTTTTTAAACTTTACAACGCAATTTAGATAGTTTAAATATGTTAGAATTAATATTTAATTTAACAGATTTCCATTAAATATGCAACTTTATTATTTTATCCGTTTTAATTTGTTCATTTATAATACATATATCAACTTTATAATTTTCTTACTTGCCAAACAAACTAATTTAACAAATTTTTAGTTTAATGGCTTCAATCTTTAATATTTCATTAAAATTAAATTAAATTTTTTAATGAATTTAATAAGTATTTAACACATTTTCAGCTTTGTTATTTTAATTCTATCGTTTTTTTTCTACGTGTAATGTTTATATGCATACTTATTTAGATGAATGGAGTCAGTCTTCGTTTTTAATGTGCTCAAATATTTAAGCTTTAAGCTTTAAGCGTCTTTTGAGCTTTTAAGCTTACAACTGCGAGCTTTTTAAATGAGCTCGAAATCTTGATCGATAACCGACAACTCCATTTAGCCAAGTTACAAACCATATGTACACAATCTTTACATACGATCTTCACATACTCTTGAGGTACACAACTTATGTTTATTAATTTTATTATAATAGATATAATCTATGGTTTTTGAATCAAATGTTATGTATTCCGAAACAGACTTTTATTTTAAACATTTTCCATTATATATTTCCAGGACTTCAACCATGATGTTTCGGTCGGATCTTTTGGGAAGATTTCTACATAATTCTTTGAACTAAATGTTTGTGATAAAAAATACAAGATGTCCACTATTTTATCAGTTTCCAACACTGTTCACATTTCTATACTTAATCCCCGAATCTTTCTCTTTGTCAAAAACTGTCATAACTTGTCAAATCTTAGACGATTGCAGAATATTAATTTGATCATAACTTGGACTCTATTCTGATTCTGCAACAAAATGTTCGATTATTGTACATTTGCTCTATACTTTCCCGTTGACACCTTACCAGATGGTTTTAGTGTCATAATTTTCAAATCAAATCCTAGCCGATTTCCTTGCAGAATATCTATTTTATTATAATGTGGCCTCTATTTTGTTTCTGCATTAATATATTCTCAAAATATAATTTGTTCCATCATTGTCAATGTTTTCATACTTTCGGTTACATCGCAATCACTAAACCAAAAGTTTGTGAATCTTTTGGTTACCGGAAAAGAGGAAAAACCTGTGGCCAGCATGAAATTGAGAATGAGAAGGAGACGGAGAAAGAGAAAGAGAAGGGGAAGGGGAAGGGGAAGAAAACAAGAGCAAAGCAAATGTGCAGTCGTCACAACAAGTAGAGTCACAAAAGAACCAAACTGAACGTCCTTCACAGACTCCGAGGGTTCGAGTTCGGGTTCGAGTTCCAGTTCGAGTTCGAGTCAGGATCCGAGTTTGAGTGAGGGTCCTGTAACTGTAAATGTAACTGTAACTGTAACTGTATGGTAACTGCAACTGTAAGTGTGGGTTGCCTCTGGGTGGCTTTGGTTTTGGTTTTGGTTTTGGTTTTGACTTGGTTTGCTGTGGTGGCTTATGAATTGGCGCGTGCTGACCAAAAACTGGAGCGCCACCTGTTGGTCTTGGGGGGAGTCGCAATAAAGTGTAGAATGGGAATTGAGGAATGGAAACTGGGAACTGAAAACTGAAATGTCAACGAAAACAACAAGAACAAACAATCCTCCTCTTACTCCTCTTACTCATCGTACTCCTCGTACTCCTCTTACTCATCCACCTCTTTTCTACACGCAATTCGTATCCCTAACTCAGTCAATCTAAAAGTCGGATCTCGCATCTCACTCTACCTCTCTTTTTAATTTTATTTTACTTATTTATTTATTTATTGTTTAATAAATTAAATTATTACTGTACAATGTAAAAAAAAATGTTAAATAAAAATAGAAATTGATAAAAAAAAAACAAGTGGGAAAAGCTATAGTCGAGATCCCGACCATAGGATACCCGTTACTTATTTCAATACATTGGCGATTCAATCCTAATGTCATATTTGCGTTGCCAGAACTAGTTGAGAATTTGAAGCATTCTAATAAGGTTTAACAATACAACAACTATTGCATACTCTAGGGGGCATCTGTTGCTTCAACAACTTAGCCACGCAATAACTGCTGTTCTACTTGTCCGATCTTGTTGCGATTCAGTGGGATAATAGATAATAATAACAGATATCGGTTATTACCAAAAAAAATACGTATTATATGAAAAATTGTGGGTGAGGTAAAACAAACTTGACCTGCTCCAACGCCTTTGTGATCTGCGTGTGAAAGTTTGGTTACTCTATCTCTTATAATCTCTGAGATCTAGGCGCTCACACAGACGGCAGACAGACAGACGGACAGACGGACATGGCTATATCGACTCGGCTGTGGATGCTGATCAAGAATATATATACTTTATAGGGTCGAGGATGCCCCTTCTTCCTGTTACATACATTCCAACGAACACAATACACCCTTTTACTTACTTTTAAAGTAACGGGTATAAGAACTAAAAATCAGAAAAGGTTAGCCACATATTTACGAAATCTACTTTCTATTATGAAAGGCAAATTCGAAGTCGAATTTCAGAATTTCAGAGCAAAAAGCGGATTGTTGTTTTTCCGAGTGTGGAATGTACATTTGATTCGAATTAAGCTGGCATTAGTTATGCATAAAGATAGCACATCTGTCCCACTCTCAATCACTATATACTAATACTCCTACTCCTACTCCTACTCCTATTCGTACTTCTGCTCATACTCAAAGTCGCAAAATGTACGCACAATGCTCAAATATGCATTCACATTCACAGTCACATTCACATTCACACTCACAGTCACATTCACATTTGTATAGGCGGATATGCGAGTACTCTTATGTGTTGTTTACATACGCGATTTACAGTTACTGTTACAGTTATGTGCCCCACAAATCGGCATCCAATGCGCTTAGCAACCATCTGAGCTGGATTTGAATGTGAATGTGGATGTGAATGTGGATGTGAATGTGGATGTGAATGTGAATGTGGATCTGAATGTGGATCTGCATGCAGCATCTGCACAAATCTCCAGTTGGCCATGAATTATTCAACAGTTAACAGACATTACGCATACGCACACGCACACGCACACACACACACACACACACACACACAAACACACACACACACACACACACACACAGACACACACACACTTCCTAATACAGTCGAAAACTATAGCATACAATTTGCAACTTTGATACACACAACGAACTTGGAAGTTGACGACGCTTTACGCACAATGGGCCAATGGACCATTTTTATTGGATTAAAATATATAATATATTTGTATATGCATATGTATATAATATGTATTATCATTATATTATAAATTTGGAACCGTACCGAATATAATTTTATACCTTTTAATAACATTACAAAAATGATGAGTGCATTTTAACCCGAATATTCCCAGCGTTACCATATGGAAACAAGTAATAGACACTTGCTAAAACTTAATTTTAAGACAACATATTAACATAAGATGAACTTTTATATGATACTCTTAGAGTAAATTATTGTATCTAACTGATATCAAGTTGATTGAAACAATCTCTCGAAGTTAGCTGATGATAAAGTTGCTCAGGAAGATTCGGGTTAATAAAAAAATTTTGTAAGAATAACTCCAACTTTATGATCCCAAGAGAGAAAAATGTGAACTACTAATTAAAGTAATATTTGCAGTTAAAAATTATAAATAAATTATTATTTTCAATATTATTTGTAATTTTGTACTTATTATCATTTTTTAAGTGCTGATTTTCAAATGGTGTAATATATAAAACTACAAGTTCTCTAGTTTCAAATGTGTTTAGAACAAAAACATAGATAATTTGGTCTTAAAATTTCTCAAACAATGTAAATAACAATTTAAAATTTTTAAGTCAATTAACTTTGTAAATTTTAAGTTATATAAGCATACTTATCATTAAAAAAAAAAATAAAAACAATTGTTTTTTAGAGAAATACCCCATAGTACCTTGCCACATACGCACTCACGCAGTCACACACACACTCACACACACACGCACACACGCACACGCTGTTGCTTTTGGCGTTTGGCAAATCCTTTTTATGTCCCCATCATGTAGTTCACACGCATTTGCTATCTATGGTCTCACTCTAAATGGAGAGAGGGAGGATGGGGGAGGGGGGGGGGGGGGAAAGCAGGGTCACATTTGGTGGCAAACAACGCGACGCGGGCGTCATTCAATTCCATTTCCATTTGCCATTTGCCGCCTGCTCGTCTTCGTCATTCTCTGGGCCGTACCGGGCCGTACCGCACTGTGCCGTACCATAAACCCAAGTTCAATTACCTGTTACAGCCGTTAGATGAATTTCTACGGCCAGAACATGTTTTGACTACTCGTAGTTGAGGTGCCACGCCCTCTATTCACACCCACCACCTCCAATGCTACATGTGTAGTAACATACACGTATGTACTAACTTGCAACTCGCACTTGCCCCATATACGAGTTTATACACAGAGCAAAAGAACCTTGAATCTCGTTCGTATTGAAGTACACACATTTTAGGTTTTAAAACTTTGATGTAAGTTGAAAGTGTATTTGATCACTACGGACGGCAGTCCGCGCTAGTGACGAAAGCAGCATAAGTGTGCGAAAGGTGACTAGCAATATTTTAAGAAAACCAGTATTTTAAACCGTAAGGCGTAGGAAGTTGAAATTTTCACACAACATAGCTACAAATTTTTAATTGTATTAATTGTATTTATGGCGAGATAAGAAACTCGAATGTGAAGGAAATAAATATTTAACTTGACTTAAGATTACTTGAACATATTTTAGAAGTTTTCGCTGTGAAAAATTGGTTTGAACCTGAGTTATGATTATGTTATGCTTATGTTACGAATTTTTAAGTTTGATCCACGTAAATCTATTATTTTATAGCTCTTATCGGCGTTTGTAAATAATGATTATTTTGTTGAAACACTTATTCACCTAAAAAAAAAAAACACTATTGAATAAAATATAGAAATCGAGGAATTTTAAATAAGAAATTCATCAATATATGTAACATATATAATAAATATTATGTTTATGTCCTTTTTTTTCTCTCTGTGTACATGCGAGTATGCATTACCATACGTGGGCGCGAGTGTGGCAAGTGCTTTTGTGTTATTGCCACATTTCTCTCTCCCATTCGAACACTGTGTGTGCGTGTGTAGGTGTTGAAGGGGGATTTTTGTTGTTTATTTTGTTTTTTTTTTTTTTGAGAATATTTGAAATGTTTTTGTTCGCGCCAAAGAAAAAGAAGAAGAATAACGACACACTTTGGCACGCATTTGTGATAAACATAAATGAGCTTAGAAATGAACCCCGGAGGATAAGGCACACATGTATAGTGATAAAGAGAGAGAGAGAGGGAGAGAGAGAGAGTGAGATGAAGTCAATACTACAGTTGATATCAAGTATCAGGCCAAACACAACATTATACAAATGATATGACATTAGATAAGCCTAAGTGCAAATTGGCTTACAAACCGGGATTTGTCTGCTCGACTTTTTCTCTCCTTTTTTTTATACCCTATGCTCATTAAAAATGGGCAAAAAAGGGTATTATGTGTTGGGAAGAATGTATGTAACAGGCTGAAGCATATATATTCTTGATCAGGATGTCTGCCTGTCCGTCCGTCTGTCCGTCTGCTCGTTCGTCTGTTTGAACGCGTCGATCTCAGAGACCATAAGAGCTAGAGACTTCAAACTTGGCATGTAAGTTCCTGAATACCGTACACAGATCAAGTTTGTTTTTATTTTTCGATCAGACTTCTATAGCACCTATAGGTGCCATAGAAACGATGGGTCGAAAATAAAGTTTTTGTATCAAAACCTCAACTAATCTGACACAACATACATCCGGGCTGGTATTATACATCCTAACCGCATTTGGTTCAAATCGGACCTCTACATAAAATAGCAGCCATAAAGATGCTCAGTCGAAAATCAAGTTTTAGCATGATAAAGTTATTTGTACAGTACAAAAACACAATATTTACGATTTGGAGTAAATCTTGTAACAAAAAACCCAAATATTTGCACTAAAAAACTGATGATAATAATACACTAGAATAAGAAACAGTGTATAACATTAAAATAAAAAAGAACAACCATAGGATTGTAACTGTTGTCACAAAGTAAGACGATTCACAGCCGAATTAAGCAGATGTAAATCAAACAAGTAGGGAAGGCTATAGTCGAGTTCCCGACCATAGGATACCCGTTACTTATTTCAATCAAGGCTGCAAACCTCCAAAATTTTAGTTTTAGAAATCCATTAAACTTATGAAATTATTTTTTATTTCGACCCGAACCTTTTATTTGGGAAAGCGTTTCGGTTTAGGTTCGGGTTCGCAATATAAATAGTTTCAAGGGTTCGGTTCATGATCCGGTTCAGGCTGTTACTTACCTTACTTTTCTTGAAATTTTTTTAGTAAGGGCACGACTAAATTCTTGTACATTTTGTTCACAAGAATTTCGGACTTTTCCAACGCCTGTATGGACGTTGTGATGACGTCTAGTGCAGGCCGTAATGTAAGTGTGCCGACATGGGCTGGACCCGAATATAGTTTTAGGTTTAAATTCTCTCCTTCCCGGCATCCACTAAGAATAATAATGTCGTTGTTTTTATGATATTGTATTACATAGTTTCCATTGGCCTTTTTGTAGGATGGGGGTAACTCTTCCCTTTCCAGAAGTGGGTTTGGAATGTCGTTATCCTTTTCACTGCCACATGCTAGAGTTTCTAATTTCCGGGTTATCACGTAGTGTGCCAACAGCACTGCGACATCAAAACGGTCGTCCATGGAACGCACACTTTGTTTGAACGTACACTGCCAGCCAAGGCGAAATTGAAAATCGAATTTCATTGTTAAATTGCAATTTTTAAACTTTAGGAAAAATTTATAAATTTTCGATGTCTACTCTTCTAGGACCAGACTAAAAGTAATCGTAAAAGCTCAAAACAAAATATCTGTAAATAATATCAAAACAACTTTTAAAAGAATAACGAGATTTGAAAAAGTTATATAGAATAATAGAGCACACTTGACAGTAGGACACCCTGTACTTAGGCATTTGGCATCGAAGATTTGATATCCCTGTAGAACGCTGTATTCCAATGACAATGACAGGAATTAGATATATGATAGAAGCAACAACAATTTTCCAACAACAACAATTATCGATCAATTCTTCCTATGACAACTATATAATGTAGGGGTCCGATCCAAAAATAGAAACAAACTTGCTCTGTTTGGTGTCGCTAGCTCCTTCTATGACACTGAAAATACTTTAACGTATTCATAAAAATAAAGCATAATGAACAAATTAATTTTAAACAGTTAAATAAAAAACATAACATACAGGGGTGCCACAGAGAGCGAAAGCAACCGAAAATCTTCCAAAATTTAATACGTTTTAATGAGATTTTCGATTAGTTTCGTTTTCTGTGGCAGCCGTTTTTTTGCTTAAATATAAAGTGTGCATCTAAAATGTGTTCAAAACAATTGTATGACTAATTGTATATAAATTAAGAAATTTTAACAGTATACTATTGTACAAAAAAATCAGGTTTCTACGTCATTCGGTTCACGGTTCACGGTTCACGGTGCACAATAAAATTCGCTGTACGAGAGTGTGAATGTGTGTGTGTGTATTGAGGAGCATTAATGTTGTCAGCTCTATCTTCTTCTTTCACCACACACTCTCACTTTCTTTCTATATGTGTGTGTGTGTGTGTGTGTGTGTGTGTGTGTGTGTGTGTGTGTGTGTGTTAAGCCATTCGATGAGCCGACTAACACACATACAACACAAGAATCCAGCGAATCCGCAACATTGAGTCGGCATTACTATTACTTTGATATAATCTACGCGTATGTTGACTTGAATAAACCAACAACAACATCAACAACAACAACAACAATAGCGATAAGAGAAGAAGAAGAAGAAGAAGAAAAACGGTAGCCTGTTGCACATTTTGTAGAGTATGTGGGCGGCAACAGTCGAGCACGCTCGACAGTATGATACCCTGAGCCCAGGTACTCTTTTATAAAAGTTCATTTTCGACCGATTGTTCCTATGGCAGCTATATGATACAGGATACCGTTCTGAACCAAATTTGGCCAGGATATATAACACCAACTTAAATGCATATTCTATCAGTTTGATTAAGATATCTCAAAAACAGAATATTTTTATATACTTACTAAAGCCTGATTTTCGACTGAGAGTCTCTATGGCAGCTATATGACATAGTGGTTCGATTTGAACCAAATTCGGTCAGAATGTATAATGCCACTCCAGATGTATGTTGTGTGAGATTGGTTGGGATATCTCAAAAAACCAAGAAGTTTTTCATACTTAAACTTCATTTTCGATCTATCGGTCCTATGGCAGCTATATAATATAGATGTCCGATCCCAAAAAAAAAAAAACGAAC
This sequence comes from Drosophila phalerata, assembly GCA_951394115.2. Taxonomy (NCBI): domain Eukaryota; kingdom Metazoa; phylum Arthropoda; class Insecta; order Diptera; family Drosophilidae; genus Drosophila; species Drosophila phalerata. The sequence goes on along the minus strand of OX596006.1, from coordinate 49,818,311 downwards.
TTGATCTGCGTACTGTATCCAGGAACCTACATACGCCTTTCACAATGATTAATCAGAAGTAATCATTGGTTCATCTTAAGTAAGTTAGTAAAAAAAAATAATCATTATTTTGTAGTATTTATTAAGATAATATTATAAATGATTAATCAGGAATAAACATTAGTTTATCTTAGGTAAATCAATATGCATTATTTTGTTATGTTTATAATGACTTGTAATAATTAATCTGTAATAATCATAAGTTTATCTCAGGTAAATCAATTAAAATGTATATAATCATAAGTTGTGGGGTGTGAAATGAAAGTCGCTGCTCTCATCGAGAAGTGGGCTATATTTCTTTTTGATCGCATCGCAATATGCCACCTGTTTGGGCTAACTTCAACTTCAGTTCTTCTTTTGGGTCAATTTGGAAAAAAAGCCGTCATCTTTTTGGAAAAGAGAAAGAGAGAGACAGCGTGAGGAGAGGGAGAGGGAGAGGGTGAGGAGGGCAACAGAAGCAGAGTCGATGCGGCAAAAAGTCACAAAGAAAGTCGAATGAACGTAACGCGTATACGCCCCGTCATCCGCAATCCGTGATCAAAAAGGAAAAATTGTTTGCAAAATGGCAACAACAAACAATAAGTGCAAAAAACAGAGCAAAAGTAAAGGCAGCACACACACACACACACACAGACAGACAGTCACACACAAGGACGAAAGGCGAAAAAAATTGCCAAAAAATTCGTCCTTGCTTCGTTGCAGTTTCTTTTTAGGCAACTCTTCGGTTTCTGTTTGTGAATGTCGTGAGTTTCTAAAACGAAAGCAAAAAGATGCAGTCATCACACACACACACACACACACACACACAGACAGACAGACAGACAGGGAGAGAGAGAGAGAGAGAGAGGGGACAGTGGGGAATTGCAAAGAGAAAGTGTCTGGAGACTGGGCACAAAAAAATTGAGCAGAGCTCAGAGTCTGAGTCGGAGAGAGGTCAACGGCATGAATGATTGTGAATTGTGAATATGTATGTGAGTGTGAGTGTGAGTGTAAGTGTGAGTGAGTGTGTATGTGAATATCCCCCTTCCCGTTGCCCTTTCAGTTATTTTTTGCTGTTATTGTCTGCATCTTTTGTTGCATACTTTTTGGCATTTCGTGGCAACAGGCAACCGGCAACAGGCAACAGGAGTTAAGGGAGGCGAACGGGAAAGGGATGGGGATGGGGATGGGAAGAGTTTTGGGTATTGCATCACCTTTAAGTTGTTGCCTTCCTTTTGTGGCAACACGACTCCATTTTCTGTGCCACATGTGTTGCTCCAGTTTCCCAGTTGCCATTGTTGTTGTTACTGTTACTGTTACTGTTACTGTTGTTGTTTATGGTTCATGGTTTATGGCTAGATATGTATGTGTATCTTTTTGCATATATATTTATGACTTCAAATTCAAATCAACTAAATTTTAATAATTTTTTAGGATTCACAAAAACCAAAACAAAACAAAAGGATAAACTTTTTTTTTCAAATTTAATTATAAAAATAAATAAAAATTCTAATTTATTTGAAAACAAACAAAAAAAATTATTAAATAATAATTGAAATTATAATAAAATAAATTAAATAAAACCATATTCTGAAATTCCATTGTTCAATTGTTTTCTACATTTACTTGCTAACTTAATAACAAATTACATAATTTCCAATTGTTTATTGCTTATTGCAAGTTTCCTAATTAATAAGTGGTCCCAGTTTCTTTTCCAAATTTTGTTGTTTCGCTTCTTTCATTTGTTGTCTATATATAATTAATTAATTACATCCTAGCGCTTCATGGATTTTCTTATCACCAAATTTTCATTATTCGATTCTAATGCAATAAATTTGTATTTAATGTATTTTAAGTTATATTTTATTATTACTATTGCTACACATATTTTGTGTTTTTTTTTTTCCTGTTTTTCTTTTTTAAATTTATTTCGATTTATTAATTATAATTGAATTGTGAAAATGCTCTTCGGATGTAGAATTAAGCTTGCCTCGTTTCCGTTTGTTGCATGCCTCTTTAAGGCTGAAGTGGACAATGCACTGTTTTATATTGTGGCTGATTTCGTGGCCGAGTGAATGCCGTGTGGCATGCAACGCTTTGCTGCATGTTGTATGTTGTATGTTGTATGCACAACTGGTCATAGAGCCAAAGCAAAGTCGCGTGTTGCGCATACGCCCCGTTGCCCGCAAAAAAGCACAAAAATCAACATTCAACATTCAACAATTTTCATCGTCGAGTGCACAGATTTGTTGCTGTACCCGTTTCAGTTTCCGTTCCCGTTCCCGATTCCGTTCCCGTTTCAATTGAAATTGTGGCAACTGCCCCGTCGTTTAAGCCATTTGTCGGTCTAAATGGCCAGTTGAGAAAAACGCGGCTCACAAGAGCACTTGAAGCGTGTCGCAGTCCAGCAGAAAGGAGACCGAAAGAAAGGAGGAAGAGAGAGAGAGAGAGATAGAGAGAGGGGGCACCTTTCTCTACTCTACAGTTTCACAGTTTGTTGGCTTTTAGTTGCAGTCAGTGCTGCCAGTTTAGCCTATTTTATGCGAAATCTAGCTTGTTTTCTAAGTGCTTAACAGTGCCTTCAATTCAGCGAAAATTAAATAAAACCACAATACATATTTTATTTTTATTAAGTGCATTTATTTAACATGCGCTTCTCTATATTTAAATAATTTGGTTATATTTTCTACTTTTTCTTTCTTAACTTGTTTATATTTTCTTAAATTTAATATTTATATGTATTATAAATTCAGAAAAAAGAAGAGAGATTTTTGTCAAGTGCAAACATGCTCTTTGCTATTTAAAATAAATTAATTTTTATTTCCTTATTTTTTTTCTCTTTTTTTCTTTTCTTTTAATTTACTGAATTTTTAAAACTAACTTAAATTCAGCGAAATTCAAATAAAAAAATGAAATTTGTTGTTTCGTTAAGCAATATTAAATTTAATTTATGGTTGCATATTCTTTATTTATATTTATTTTCTTAAATACAAATATTAATTTTAACTTCTTTGCCTTTTTTGGCTAATTGCATCTATGAAAATTGTGGCAACTCTGGTTGTGGCCGCAGTGGCAGTTGCCAATTTGTAAATATTGCCACATTTCGTGATATCGTTTATATATTAAATTGCATTAAGCTCGTCCTTATTATTTATTGACTTGATTGATTTTAAATATGCAAAAAGCTGCAATGCATTCACAATATTTGCCTTTGACTCTGGCCAAAACGCAATGGCAACAAACAAACAGAACCGCTTTTAATTAGTGGCCCAGATGCACCTCCATACGTCCTTCTCCATCTCCTTCTTCATCTCCTTCTCCTTCTCCATCTCCCTCTCCACTTTCTCTTATTTGTGGCCACCTCAATTTCGTTTTTAATTTGCTGTTTGCATTACGAGTATTCTCGTATCAACTTCTTTCTATTTTTATCTCTTTTTTGTATAATCATTTTGTACCTTCTTTTATTATTTCTTGGCGTAGGGTATTTCATGTTTGTCACCCAAGTCATTTCTGACTAGAAGTAATACAAGTAATACCAGTATTTATAAAAAACATTTTTCTGAAAAAAAACTCTTAATTTATAAAATTTATATAAATTACAAATTGGAATTGGAAAAATAAAAATTTGATTTGAATATCTAAAAAAAAAAAACGGAAATTCAAAATTAATACACATTGAAAAATGTGTGTTTTTTAATACACTGTGAAATAAATGATTCATAATTAATTGATAATTTTGTAAATTAAATATTTAACATTGAATTATACTTTAAGGCTTAAGCAATAATCTTTATTTTTGAGCAAAAAAAATAAATAAAATAAACTCATAAAATAATTGTTTCTTCTTGACTTTTATTTGTTTGCTGAAAAAATAAAACTAATGTTGCTATTTTAAGGTTTTAGAGTCATTGCAGAAGTTACTTGTTTTTCAATAATTAATTGAATATAATAATTAAATTTTAACCAAATAAATTTTATTAAAATAATTTTTTCAATTTGTATTCAATTTCAAAATGATTTGCACATCTTTGCCTTTTAAATAAAAACAAGAGTTGTATTTTTGAAAAAATAACACAAAATTTTTGGGATTACTCAATATTTTAAGAGCTTTATTTGTTTAAGATTTAAAGTACACCTCATAACTATCCATTATTAAAATAAATGGTGATTAATAGTTACCTGATTTAAATTTAGTTTTTTAATGTTAGTTTTGAATATAATTTATATAAGGTATCGAGCTTTCGGCGATTCTTTTTGTTATATATGTAGTTAGTTTTTTTTGAAGAGACGAAGAAAGAGACGGAGAAGAAGGAGGAGAAGGAGGAGAATTGTCAGAATGCGAACATTGATGTCGAGGCAAATTTGCTGATTAAACATTCATTCATAAGCAAATTGTGGTCGTATATTGGACTTGATTATTCATTTACCTGAAAGAACAGATACTATGGATACTGCGAGTGATAAACGAGGGGGTGACGTGAGAGAGGGGAGGGGGGGGGGGATAGGACAGGAGTGGGGAATTCGCATGTGCCCCAAAAAGTATGCTACTAAAATTTGCATCCGTCGACTTTTAGCATAAAAATGCCAACAAACTATTTGCCAACAACAACAACAACAATAACAACAACAAGGATACAAAATAGAAAAAAATAAAAACAGGCGGAAAATGTAGAAGAAGAAGAGGAACAAGGCTTGTCCATTAACGTGCTATAAGGTGGGCGGATGGGCGTGGCAAGCAGCTCTCAAATATTTGTAAGCTGATGCAACGCGTTTTTTACGCTAATTGTTTCTTCCGACGACAGTCAAACCACACCCCACCCCCCCCCACCCCCTACCCCTTAGGTACCACCCACCGCCCCCCACTCCCTGACAACAGCAGTGTTTGCATTTTAATGTAAACTTTTTATTTTATTGAAGCATTAAAACGCATTTTTACAACCGATGTGCACTATTAGCGAATAGCAGAGAATCAGCCTCAAAGTCTGCTCTTCTGCCACTTCTTCTTCTTCTTCATCCACCGTTTCTAGGGTCCAAGGTCCAACATAGTACTGTACATAGACAAACGTTACAGTCAAAAGCTGCTCGACTGTTAGATGCCCAGTAGCTCTTCAGTTTAATCAGCATACTCTACGTATTACACAAAATCTTAAAAGAAAAGGAAATATTTAAAACATCGAACACAAGATCTAGAAAAACATATATTTGTTGAACGAATTTAAAAACAATTTGAATGCAAAATAGATTTATAAGCCAAAACAAGATCGAAATGACATTCCGCTTGAAAATCGGTTCAGTTTTAATCAAGTTATGCAAGTTTGAAATTTAGACTAAAAAGTGACTAGGTCTAAAGTCGGATCCTTGCCACTTTACAAGTCAAAATTTTTATTTTTTTAATTTGTTATGATTTAAAATAAAAAGTTTTATACTAATTTTGATTTGAAGAGTTGATTAGAAGTGAGAACTTAAGTTCATTCAAAAATTCTGCTTTGTCTTAAAGTGATATTTCTTATAACTTCCTTAGAATTTTATATATAAGATATTTTGCTTTGCTTAACAGTCTTAAAATTTTAAAAGCATAACAATAGAAATTCAAGTACGAACGAACTTAATTGAAAATGTGCATATTTCTCTGAGTGTAATGACAAACCGAAAGACACTGTCACAAATTTATAAGCCTCGGTGCACATTTCGATTACTGGGCCGAGAACCAAGCTTGCAGGGGAACCGGATAAGGGGTGGGGGTAGGGTTAGGGTTAGGGGTAGGTGTAAGACGGGTTGGGGGGGGGGTAAGGGGTTAGGGGTTAGGGGCAGCGGCGTGCTTGATGGTCCATTAAATACAAAGATTTTTGAAAAATTACTACATTCACTTTACTGACTTTGGGGCAGAGGCATGTGGCATGAGAAGGGGGCAATGGGTAGGGGGGGGGGGGGCAGCTAGAAATGGCAGCAAAGGCTGCCGCAGGCAAACAACAAAGTTGTAAAAATTGTTTCGTTTTTAAGCAGCGTCGCTGTCGACGTCGCTGCCTCTAACAACTCTGTCGGCGTCAACGTCGCCGTCGCCTTCGCCGTCGACGTCAATGGCGGTAAACTACAGTAAGTTTTACAGCGACGCATAAACTGCAGCAACAGCAACAGCATCCCCCTCTCCACCCCTCCCCCCCCTACACCACTCTCGCCACTCTCCTCTCTCCACTCTCCACTCTCCTCTCTCCACTCTCCTGTTTTACCCGCGGCCATTACTTTCGTGCTGCCGCTGCCATTAGCAATAAAAAGGGGGGCAGTTCAAACCATTGGCAAGAGTGTGGGGCTACACTGAGAGAAATCGAACCAACTGTAAAGGAAAAACAACAAGTCGGAAAGTCTTTATTCGAGATCCCGAGGCGTTACTTACCACTATATATGGTATATACAAATTACTTCATAGAAATTACTTTCTAATAAAAACTAGTGTATACTTTTGAGTGCTTGTATTGCCTTAATCATTAATAACTTTGAAGACTAGTCCGATCTTTCTGCGATTAGATGAGATATCAGAAGGGGGCGTGTCAAAATTGAAAACAAACTTGATTTGCGTGGGGTCTATAATAATCTGTGTGCCAAATTTGGTGCCTCTAACTCTTATAGTCTGTGAGATCTAGGAGTCTATGAGTTTGTTTTTTGTTAATAAAGAATTATGATAATTTAGCCTCGAAAATAAAACTCAAATTCTAATTTAGATTCTTCGTGGGCAACATTTATATTAATTTCTACTCAATGAGTCAAGACCAAAATAGTGAAAAAGTGAAAATCTTAAATAAATTTTGATTTTTTATTTTTTTTTTGTTAAATAAATATTTAATATCTTTAATATTTAGTTTTATATAAAGTATTACCCATTTAGAATTCACAATTTGATTTAGCTTCTGTGCATTATCTACTTAGAATATAACTTGAGTAGTATTTTTTTTAATCAAAAATATTTTCAGTTACTACAAGGTTTCAATATAATGATGTGTAAGTTGCTTCGATAGTTTAATGAAAATTGTTTCTACTTATAATATTATAGAAAAATAAATTAATTATAAGCAAAAAAAAAAGTCGGTACATTTGCATTACTATTTTTTTTCGCTCAGTGTAGAAAGTATGGGTTGGGGGTTGAGAGTGAGGTTATAGCCGTCGAAGATTGAGTTATGTGCGTTTCGACTTTGTTTCAGTCCATGGTCGCAGGAGGAAGAAGAAGAAGCTGAAGAAGAAGAAGATGAAGAGAGCGCGTTGTTTCGGCAATATAACGGTAATAACTGAATCGTTACCGTTACAATCGCGTTGCCTTATTTTTAGTTGCCGTTAGAATACACACACACACACACACACAGAGAGAGAGAGAGAGAGAGAGGGGAATGTTTTGGGGTAAGAGGAGGGTTGGGGGTAGCAGCCGCCAGTTGCAGGTCATGAATTTGCCATTTTACAGCCTCGTATTTTTTCGTATGCCTTCCCCCTCCCCCTCATCCCCTCCTACCCTTTCTGAAGTCTAAGCTCTTATCCCGTGAGCTGATTTTGTGGGGAGTTAGAGGTTGGGGGTTGGGGGTTGGGGGCTGCGGTGGTTGGGGGATTGGACAACCCTAGAAATAATAACGCTTAAACTTTTTAGTGTTGTCATTAAATTCGTCGTGTAAGTTGCCAAATAGGGGGAGGGGGTGGCAACAGGGTTGCCTCGGCTTCTATGAGAACGCCGTACTTTATTTTTTTGTTTGTATCTTTGTCAGTGCGTGTCTGTGCTTGTTTGTGTTTGTTTCGTTTCGTTTTTATTTAACATTTTTAATGTCGCTTCGGCCGCACACTAACTTTCCACTGTGCCTTGGCAACCCTACTCCTACTCCTACTCCAAGTCCTACTCCCTTCCTCTTTCTGTTTCACGCACATCTGCAGGTCTATAAATTTCGATATTTACTTTTTATATTGCAAAAATTTTTCTGCTGACGGAATTACGGAAATTAAAAACGAAATGACGCTGAACCAAGGCAACATTTCAGAAACAAGACCAAGAACGGAACAGAACAGAACGGAACGGAACGGAACAGAGAAGGCCGCTCATGCGCTCATCTAAGCTCCGACTTTTAACCCCATCCGCACACCTCTATCTTCCCTTACTCGCACACAGCCCCTTCACAGTGGAAGAAAAGACTCTTACTATTAATAACTTTTATATGTAAATTTCATTAAATCCAAAAATTTCACGAATTTTTCTCAAAATCTAAACCTAGATTTAGTGGGAAAATAACATAATAAATAAATGAATTAAATTTAAATTCAAAATGAATTTAAAGACCAATCCTCTCGAAAATCGGTTAATTTTTGACAATTTTATGACAGTTTGAAGTTGGTCCGACCTTTGACCTAGCCATATTACAAGTACAATTTTTTGTGGATTTTTGAATGATTTTTGATAAGAAAATGAAGTGGCTCAGAATCAAGTTTAAAGTGTTGTTTTATACTAATTAGGATATAAGGAGGTGATTTAAAGTGAAAACTTGAGATTTAAAATTTTCAAAATTTCAAACCCAAGATTCAGAGGGAGATCATTTTTTTTTTAATCAGTTAAATTTGCATGCATAATTGAATTTGGAGGCCATGCCATGAATAAAATGATATTCCGCTTCTAAATCGGCTCAGTTTTTATCAAGTAATGAAAGTTCGGAGTTGGTCAACATAAAAAAAAAATGGCATTGCTATAAGGAAACGTGCTAGGAACTATGTTTACTTTTCAAACCTTTTAAAACACCTTATATGAAAGAAAGTTATTTGAATAAATATAGTGCTAAATTATTGAAAACACAATTTGTTTTTTATTGCCTTTGAAAAGCTCACCGCTGTAAAAATATCAATATTAAAATTACACACAACAATTTTTATTAAAAAAGGTGCTTGAAGTATCGGTAATCGAAAAGTGTTTAAGCATTAACACCTACATAAAAGAATTTGTAAATATTCACATTTATTTAAAACAAGGTTATAAATAATGAGAAAAATAAATTTTTACAAAGGAAATGAAATAAATATGAAAATAAATAAAGCTAAGAAAATGTTATCAGTCACATGGAAAATAAAACATCGTTATGATGATATCATAGTAATTTGAAGAGAGAAAGCTAAAAACTATCAAAAAAAGTATTATATTTTATTATTAAAATTGAAAAATTACATTTTCGGTAAAAATTAAAAGTTATTTTATGATTTTAAATAAAAATGTATCTATTATTATTACATCATATCTTTTTAGTGATCTAGATTTCTAGTTTTCATCTGGATTAGTATTTTAAGTTTTATTTAAATCATAATTTTCATTTGCCATTCCTGCAAAGAACAAATAATTTGTAAGATTTGAATTACATGGGCAAATTTAGGTGCTTTCTCCACTGTGCCTTTTGGCAACTTTCAATTCCTTGTCGCTGCCACTTTGGTCATAAAAAAACATTATTTGTGCACTTTTTAATATCCCGCACGGTTTTAAATTTCTTCGTCTTCATCTCCCACGCCATCCGCCTGTCCCTGTCCCTGTCCCTGTTCCTGTCCCTGTTCCTATCCCTATCCCTATCCCTGTTCCTCTCCTCTTCTCCTCCCTCAAACTCTCACTCGGCTTGGCCTTAGAACTAACCACGACATTGGCATTTACTCGTATCATCATTAAATGTCCAGTTTACAACACTTTTTGCACACTTTGCATTTCATCGAATTTTTTTCTTTTTCTCTCTGCCTTTTTCCATTTTCTTTCTTTCAATACACAGATAAAAATAAGATTCTTAAATCAAGATTTTGGTTTTAGAACTAAGAATCTTTGATCGTATTCTTCAAGTAAAATAACACATCTTGGTTTTAAGAACATTTTAAATAAGACCAAGTATAAGTTTATGAATAAATTTAGTTACATACTCAAGAAGACAAATCAATTTATATAAAACTGTTTGTCCTGACTGACTGACAGACGACTGACTTACTGACTGACTGGCATATTAAATAAGACCAAGTTCTGCTTAATATAAATATAAGTATATGAATAAATTTAATTACTTACTTTAGAAGACAAATCTATATATATAAAACTGTTTGTTCTGACTGACTGACTGATATTCGTAGAGCCCTAACAGTAAGGCCCAGAAGGATGAAATTTGGGCAAGACGGCTTTTTCGACCGTTTGTTCCTATGGCACCTATATGATATAGGGAACCGATTTAAACTAAGCTTGGTCTGCAGATATAAGAAAAACCTTAATGCATATTCTGTAAGTTTGGTTAAGATACATGCATCCTATATACAAACATTGCATACAAAAACTTGAATTATGATCGATTTGTACGGCGAACGAAGTCAACCGGAGGTTGGCGAGCGAATCGAGCTGGGGGCGGAGCCCCCTAGTAATAAATGAAATAAGTATGGTGGTTTTTAAATGCAATTTTTGTATTGTTGTTTTATTATATTTCGATACATACGATTTTTTTTCTGGCTTGGTAATTTTTGTAAGTGTCCCTTAAATATTTTTTTCTCTTGGCAACAGTGGGATTCGAACCCGCGCTTGTTTAGCATATAAATAGTTTCCTAACAATTAACGGTTTTTATTCTTCAATTACAAACTGCGATTTCTTAGATTAATATTTCTAATATTAGTAAACTTGTCTTAAATTGTAGTATATAAGATAATAGTTCTTGACTTTAACAGTTGGTGTTTTTTTTTACTGCACATTTTTCGAATAGTAGGTGTTGTAGAAAATGTTTATTTATTTTGTAAATGGACACAGGATGATTTAATTGCTTATTGCTGTGCCGGGTACTCGGACTATTCGGTTAAGGGATAATTCCAATCCCAATTTCGATCCCGTTCCCGTTCCCTTTCCCGATCCCAATCAGGATTCAAGACATCGAGTCCATCTACGAGTACTCGTAATTTCTAAATTTATGGTTTTTTCGCATAGTTGTAAACTGTAAAATGTGAATAATGGCAAAGTACAGAGAACGAGGGTTGCTCGATGGATTACTCTCTCTCTCTCCTTCTCTCTACCACTTTGGGGGGTGGCAAGTGGCATGTGGCAAGTGGAATGCTGAATGTTGCAGTTTTACTGTCCCGTTGTTGCGCGTGTATTTTGATTTGATTTTTACGCCCCGCCATAAATTGTTTAGATGAGTTTTTTAATCGAAATTGTTGGAAATGACTTAGGTGCGCATAAAATGTCTCTGTCTCTCTCTCTGGAGAAACTCTACACAGACATTACCAAATACATTTTTTGGTTATGCGATTTACTTTGGGCCAGTTTCAGTTTCAGTTTCGACTCTTCGACGTTTGCATCGCCTTTTTTTTATGTGGCTTATAAAAAGAATATTTTTAATAGGGCGTAAAAGTACTTGGTAGTTTCCCAACGAGAAGAAAATGGGGGAATGGTAAATGGGAAATGGGAAATGCCATAGGAATGGGGTTGCCAAAAAGAGAGATGGAGAAAAGGAGGAGGGGGAGCTGGCAGGGTCACCTTAAAGTCAGGTGATCCAAGAAGCGAGAGAACTCTTATATTTCATATTTTGCATTGTTATTTTAACAATATTTTAAATAAGACCATAAAACCATTAATAAGATGAAAAATATTTATATTATTTAGACCACAAATAGAATATGAGCATACATTTTTTGAAATATTCAAGAAAAAAAAATTGAAACAAAATGAAAAACAACTTAAGATTTGTATTCTTATATTTGGAACTGATATTTTTTTTTTTTGATATAAACAATTTAAATATGGTGCTATTTCAAAATCAAAATATTTTAGATGATTGTTCTTGATTTTTGAATTTGGTCCTTTTTTTTTTGTTGTAGGCTGTTTTGGGTCTAAGATCTAAGAGCCAGGTGAGAGTTGGAGTTGAATTCAGATCTGTTTCCGTTTTGGTCCAGCAAAGGAATAAATAAAAAAAAAAATTCAAGAAGCCTGAGGAAGATGAAGATGAAGATGGAGAAGAAGAAGAAGAAGAGTGCTCTTCATTTTTACTGGCGACAGCAGCACGGCTCATAAACGTTGCCAAACTTTGAACTTGATGGTTTTCCTACCGCTTTTCCACTGCTTTTTCCTGCTGCCGTTTTGGGCTCCTTTTACGGCGCTGGCGTGTGTTCTCATGTGGTCGAAGAACTGCCTGTCCTGTTTCTGTTTCTGTTCCTTACCCCCGGACCCGTACCCCTGACAGTACCCCTGACAGTACCCCTGACAGCACCCCTGCCATTCCCCATAAAAAGATACATTTGCAGGCACCCAAACGACGCATAAAACGCGTTACTTTCATCCATGAGCGACGTTGATGGGCTCATAAATGCCGCGAATGTGCATGAAACGCGTATTTTTCTACTTTTTGATGATTTTGAAATTTTGTATGCGTTGAGTGCCGTTAAGTATATGTATGTATATACAAACATATATATATATACATATATATGTGTGTAGCACCCGTTAACGGTAACCTAACCTCAAACTTAACCCCCCCAAGTTAGCGAATTGTTTTTAACCCACTGTAACTCCGACTCCAAAACTGTTGCTGATGCTGAAACTGAAGCAGCAGTTGCTCCAGCCATAAAAGTAATATGAAATGTCTCATTTTTAGAGCTTCGATATAAAAAAGTTATCGACGCATTTCGTCAGCCTTTATCTTTTTTTTTGGGCATGATTAATCAATCTCAAGTCGCAGGTCTTAAGTCTCAAGTCGCGAGTCGCCAGTTTACCCCTCTAAATTTCCACTCTAGATTGAGTCTCGAAAAGCCCTAGCTAAACAGTAGCTATTTAACATATTTGTTAAGTTAAATTTACACAATTTTTTGATTTATTTAGAAAAATATCAATTCTCTTAAAAAAAATTAGTTTAGTTTTCAACTGGACAAGCAATAAATAGAATTAATCTGATTAATTTAATGCTGTTCGACTGTGGAATGATCTACCTCAAAACTTAAAAACAATTGTCAGCAGTACACAATTTAGGGCCAAACTATTCTCACACCTACATTAAAATCAATTGATTAACTAATATAAAAAAAAAAAAATTAAAAATGACTAAATAAATAATCACTTATATATTACTAATAATCAAATTTATAAAATTAAACTTAAACTAAAACAATTATTATAATGATTACAAAAATTAGCTTTAATAATTAGAGATCAAGCAATCTTTGTGAATAGGCTTAGTTATCATTACCGTTTATAAAATTGTGATTGTAGTGACTAGTGCGATAAATTATAGGTAACATAATACTCGTACAAAAATTTGGTGTAACCTGTTTTGATAGGATACTTAGGTATCAAGCATCCGTTATTTTTGACAAGATGATTATGAAACAATAGCAGCACATTAATATTTTGGATAAGTTTAAGATCCAAGTGATTTTAAATAGGAACAAGCACTTTTTATTATCTAATACTGATCCAGAATCAAAAAATATATTTATAAAAATATTGTCAGTCATTTCTTAAAACAATGCAATAATATTAATTAGTTTACATTTTTACTAGTTTTGAGCTCTTAGTTGAATTTTATAATTTTTGCTTCCCTTCGTCCATTTCACTCATTTTATAGACTCCTGAAATATTGCTAGTTTTTTTTTCTTTGCTTTTGTAGTGCTTACAAAATAGATTAAAAACTCGTATGAGAAGTTAACTCATCAGGATGTGATAGGATAGGAAAATGTTACTCTTCTTGATGATTCAATGTTGAATTTTCCAGTTACGTTTGGGGCCACTGATGAGTCAATATATATGTTGGGGTTTTGCATTTGGTTTGCTTTTGGGGTCTGCTTAATCGAATATTTCTGTTGCCCATAAATGGTAATAGCATTGGGCGCTCATCTATGGGTTGTACTATGCCCAAAAACCGTCTGTAGGGTGGGTAGTGGCAACTTTTGGGCTGTACCAGAGTCCGAGCCCAACCCTATTTAACCAAAAAATGCAGCTGCATTTTAAATTAGTGCAGTTACACTCACACACACACACACTCACACTCACACACACCCTTATGTATAGGCATATATACTTATATATGTGGGATCTATGGTGGATCCATCCATCTACCATCATACATTATACTTTATCCTTTTTTCGCATTTTTCAGTTTCGTTTTCTTTTTTTTCGGCTGCTCTTTTTTTTAGTTTTATTAGTTTGACTTTTATTTATTCGGATGCCAGATTTTTTTTTAGGTCTTCTTTTTTTTTTTTTTTTTTTTTTTTTTTTGTTCGCATTTTAGGGCGGAGTTTTTCAATTTTTATTTTGCGCCACGCGTCCGAACGGGAAAACTGAAACAACTCACATCACGCTGCTCTTTCACGCACATCCAACAACAACAACAACAACAACAACAACAGCAACTACTACAAAAAAAAAGTAACAAATTTAAATATATTTCCCATTTTTTTTTTCACACATTTTTTTAAAATTTTGTTTTTTATTTTGTCCATGCAATTTTTGTGTTTTGTATTTTTTTTTGTCGCAGAATTGCCAAACTGCAGTCTGTGTGTGTGTGTGTGTGTGTGTGTGTGTGTGTGTGTAAAGTGCAGCGACAGCGACTGCAACTGCATTTCTCCTCCTTTTTACTACTTTTTTTTGTTTATTTTTTTGCTTTTTTTTGTGTGTTTTGTGCGCTTTCAGCTTAATTTTATTTATTTATGGACTTTTTATTTTATTTTATTTTGTACTTCATTTTTTGTTTTTTTTTTTTTGTTTTTGTTGGTCCATTTGCAGGCGTAGTGCTCGTTTGATGGGTGTTGGGTGTTGGGTGTTGGGTGTCGGCTGTGCATGCACACGCATGCACATGCATGTCCACACATGCACATATGCTGCATGCTGCACTCGTTGCATAGGAGGCGCCAGCTGCATTTGCCATCTCACACTACACTGTCTCTGTCTCTGTCACTCTGTCTCTCTGTCTATCGGTCTCTCGCTCGCTCTCGCTCTGTCGCACTCTTCGTCCTGTCGATTCGACTGCAAAAGTCAGACGCCCCGAACAGTTGCATCGACAGTTGCATTGGTCCATCGTCCAGGAGCGCAGCGCGGGTCCAACAGAGCCCAACGCATTGCGATCAAGGCTCTACATTTTATGTTGCCTACTTTTCGGCATGCAGTGTTGCCAGTTTTCCATTTGTAACGCTAGATTTTGCGTAGTTAAATGTATATAACTAAAACTGATAAAAAATACGAGAATTTCTATTATTTTTGTTGGTATTTTTTTAGTTTTTATATAGCTAAATTTATTTATTTTGTTCTTTTTGATCTTCACTTTGTTTTACTCTTATTCCATCAACCATAGTTAGTCAAGAAAGTTTTATTAGAAAATAAAAATCAACCTAAATAATTGTTTATTTTTTTGTTTAAAAAATAGTTCAATTTCGTAATCATTCTTTTTATCACTACTATTTATTTATTTATTTTTTTGCTTATGTAATTTTTTGGTAGTCACGAGACTGTTCCGATAAAATAAAAATTCACATTAATCCAAAAATCCATACATAAAATATAAAAATTAAAATCAACGTATTTGTTTTTAACTTTTGTTTTTCTAAATTGGTAAATATGATGAAAATTGTGTAAATTTTATATTATTTCATGCAACCGTTTCTCGCCTAACTTTTTAGTTTTAGACACACACTCACACCCAGACACACACACACACACACACACACACACACACACACTTTCATTACACACACAAGTGCGCACCTGGAAAACGCATTTGCTGGCAAAACAACTAAATAGAAAAGCAACAAAACCAAAAAAAAAAAAAGCAAAAAACAAAAACCAAAAAAAATGAACAGAAAAAAGCAGCGACAACCCACGTGTTTTTTTTTTTTCTTTTTTTTTTTGCTATCTCTGTTTTGCTCGTTCTCGCTGGCAATCGCTGTCCCGCTCGGTTGCCCACTCCAGGCTGTCGCTGACTCACTCTGACATACGCCTGAATTTAGGAGGCGCAATTGGAACCTTTTTATTATATTCCAATTTTTTCTCGTTTTTTTTTCTCTTATTTTATTTGCCTTTTTGCTGATTTTTATATATTTCGCAGTACCTATCTTTTTTTCTGACCATGTGTAACTGCAATTTGCAACTGCAACTGCAGCGGCAGCGGCAGCGCAGTCGCAGCGCAGCTGCATCGCTGTCGGCGCTTGGACACCAACCTGCTGTTATTTCACTCGCACCCAGGCCATTTCCATTTTCCTTTCCTTTCCTTTCCTTTCCTTTAAATTCCTTTTTCATTTTCATGTGGCGAATGTTTGATTTTTTTCCGCCTCATTTTTAATTTCCCGTGCTCGCCTTTTTTTACACTTTGTTTTTTTTTTTATATATTTTTTTTGCGCCTTTTCGTTTTTTGGGCGGCTTTTTGTTTGAGTTTTGCAATTTTTTTTGTTCCTGTTGCACGCAATTTTTGCCGCTGCATTTTTATTGGCTGCATTTTGCGTGCGTGTGTGTGTGTGTGTGTGTGTGTGTGTGTATGTGTGTGTGTGTGTGTGTGTGTATGGGTTAAGTAGCTGGACATGCATATGAGAGGCCTCTATATACGCACACAAATAAATGCATGTATTTTAGCTATCGACGTCAATTTTATTCGGATTTTTTTTTTTTTTTTTGTTTTTTTTTTTTTTTTGGTTGTTTTGGACTATTTTGTTTTTCTGTTTTTGTAGGATTTTTTGTTGTTGGCGGTTAATGCAAATAAAATGTTTGTGTAGGCTTGCATTATGCTGACGTTGTTCTGGAGTTGGCGGAGAAAGAGGAAGAGGCGGAGGCAGAGAAGGGGAGTGAAGTGGGAGTGGGAAGAAGAGTCAGAGCTGTTGCTGCCCACTGATAAAGCAGCATGGAGGCATTGCATTCTGCATCCTGCATGCATCCTTGTCCTTTTTTCACATGCACAAATTTCAGCATATACACAAAAAAATAAAAATAAAAATCGGAAAAATCAAAAAAAAAAAAAACAACGAATACAGCGAATTTTGTTTTTTATTTGCCGCCATTAAAAATGGCCCATGCCCAGTAGCAGTGGCAGTGGCAGTCACGCCCACCTCCAAATGTCGCCCACTTGCTGGTTTTGTTGTGGGTCGAATGTGGGTCGCAGTGTTTTGTTGCAACATCCACATGCCACATGCCACATGCCGCATGCCACGCGTTTTCTTTGTTGGCAAGCGCGTCGCATAATCGCCAACTTCACACGCGCCCCTCGTTCGATTGACCCAACGTCACAACGTTGAGGATGAGAATGAGGATGAGAATGAGAATGAGGATGAGCAGTTGCATCAAGAAGAAGCAGCATAAGGAGCAGGAGCAGAAGTACGGCTCGGTACGGCTCGGTACTGCCCTACACGGTTAGGCGCAAGGGCGCAACTCTCTTTCTCTTACCTTTGTTTTTTTGTCGGCACATTTTTTGTTTTTTGTTAATTTACTTTTTTTTGTTCATTTTACCATTGAACGCTTTTCACGCTTTTTGTTTTTGCCTATTTCTGTCTGTCTGCCTCCTTCCAACCGTACCATTTGCCGTACCATTGTATTATTTTATATTGTACACATACCCACATAAATTGTGTTTTATTACAAAATTACTGATATTTCAATGCGCTCCGCTTTCATCTCCTCTTTCATCTCCTCTCTCCTCGCCTCTCTCATCTCCTCTCTCATCCCCTCTCTCCTCTCCTCTCTCATCCTGTGCTTTTCGATTAACGTTTATCTAACGTTTATACACCCACAGAAAAATGCATCATAAAAACAACGAGATTTTTTTTCATTTGTCATACAACTTATACAATTTATAACCCAAAAACACTTTGAAAAAAAGAAGAAAAAAAGCGAAAAATACTTTAAAATGCCATATTAATTTTCAACCACAAAAATCTGATTTTTATTTTAATTTACAAATTTGAATGCAGTTGTATTCAAATATGTTGCATATGATTTTTTATTTTAGATATGTAGAGTGCAATATATGTATACATAAAAAAATAAAGTTAATTATGTTTAAATATTTAATTTAAAATTCCCAATCGGTTCTAGCTTGCCTGCAATAATGAGCAGTTCGCGCTAGTGACGAAATTATTCTTGTCTAGGATTTTAAGAAAAATTTGAAAATTTGAAATATTAATTTGATCGAATTAAACTATTGCCTTTGCTTTTGTTTCTCTTTTCTCCTTTGATTTCTCTATGTTTATGTTGCTTTCTTTTTGTCTTTTTTTTCAGCACTCGTGGCTTTTGTGTATAATTTTTTAACGCTTTGACCGTCAAGTGGTTGGAATTGGAATAATAACCACAAATACAACAACCGGAAGACGTACCTGTACTCGTGTACTCGTACCTTTCCTAAGGGTCTTGCTATGCATGCACAAGCACGCTCATTCACGCTCATTCGAGTGCACGGTAAAATATTGGAAAATAAAAGTAGAAAATAGAGAGTATTGTATTTGCAATTTACAATTCGCAATTCGCAATTTGAAATTGCGGCTTTCTAATTGAATGCCAGCTAATAAATAAAAATATATCGATTTGGTCTGAGCGGAATTTTCATTACTCCGTTGAGATTTTCCGCATTTCACTGGATTTGAAGTGTCGACGGAAAACGGACGGTTAACAAAAGCAATTGTTTATGCGGCTTTTTCTGCATCTTTATATTTTTCAATTTCATCGTCCTTGACCAAAGCGATCTGTGGAGAAAAAGAAGGTCCTTGAACTACAACTGCAGTACATTTATATTTGGGACTTTTTATCAAACTTACCAAATGATAGAAGGGAACCTTATACAAATTCCAAATATATCTTTTGGAAAATACAAAAAAAAAGAAAAAAAAAGAAAAAATCAGTATTACATATCAGTAAGTCAAAATGAGGAATAAAAAAGATACATTAATTAGGGAATTCAATTAACAAAATATTAAGATTACAAAAAATTAAAAGAAAAAATTAGAAACACAAAAATTACAAAATGTAAAATTTAGAAATAATGTTATTCGGAAATAATGGAAATACCGAGCTAAAACCGAGCAATACACAATTGAGAAGAAAAAAGATTAGGAAATTTACCTCAATTTTGGTTTATTTTGATATAACCGGCTCGACAAAATGTAACGTCTATTAGTTAGAAGACAAAATCAAAAATATTTCCCAATTTTTTGATCCCAATTTTAATTTTCTTATAAGAATATTTCTAATATTGGTCCTGCCTGATTTGAATGTTCTCAATATTTTTTTCATAATTTTCATTCCAAATAACACACTTGCTAATTTTGGTTTCTTATTTTTTATTTGAAAATATGCATCCTAGTATTGTTTTTATAATATATTTCCAAATATTAATTTTTGCGCCGATCTTGATTTTATTTAAATAAAAGCAAGTTGAATTTCTCTGTTTGTTTTTGTGTAATCAATTTACAAAAGATCCAAACATGTTTTTTCAGATTGCAAATTAGCAAAGTATGCAACTTTGAAGTTAGCTATGATCAGAAATGAGTATCTAATATAGATTTATATGCAATGACAATGATAAAGGCAGACGACAATGACAATGGTAACAAATCCAAAAACAAAACACAAAAATGAAAAGAAATATTAAAAATCTCTGCACGCATTTTGGGCGAGCATTAAAATCAAAGTAAAATGACATCAATATAAATACTCGTAAATTTGCAATTTTGCGAGTCGAGGCAAAAAAAAAAAAGCAACACAAAAAAAAACGAGAAAAAATTATCATCCCGATCCCGTTGAGCAATTCGCATCCATGAGAGGTTGTGAATACGGCAAGGGAAGGGGAAGGGGAAGGGGAAGTGGATGAGGAGGAGGGGAGGATGCTTTTTTTTTGTTTGTGGGTGCTGTCATAAAAACAAGGCCTCTACCTCTACCTCTCCCTCTCCCTCTTCTTCTCCCTCTCCCTCTCCCTCTTCTTCTACTTCTTCTTCTTGCGTCTTTCGCTTAAACCTTGATGCGCATATGTTTAGAGAAATTAGTTTTTCATAACGCACAAGTTGTTATTGCCCCCCCACACACACACACA
The DNA here is from genome assembly GCA_951394115.2 of Drosophila phalerata. Taxonomy (NCBI): domain Eukaryota; kingdom Metazoa; phylum Arthropoda; class Insecta; order Diptera; family Drosophilidae; genus Drosophila; species Drosophila phalerata. Next base: position 49,798,289 of record OX596006.1, on the reverse strand, counting down.
CACACACACACACACACACACACACACACACACACACACACACACACACACACACATACAGCTGCCTTTTAACGGCATTTTTTATTGCAAATTCTATTCAAATATCCATACATTTTTATGGTTCCCAGTATGGGGTACGACAACAGCACAGAACAGAGGCCCAGCGCACTGTGGGCTCATTTGGCTAAAATATATGGCAAAAATCTGATATATCTGATATATACATATGAGATACTGGAGAATTCCGTCCCCTGCTCTCTTTGCTTGTCAACCATCCAATTGAAAGCAACATTTTTCTTAAATAAACTTTTAACAATTTTCTTACAATTACTTTAAAATTTCAATAATTCGGACACTTGTCACAGTGGAAATCGGATTTTAAATATATTTGTTTAGGGCGTAACAAATGTCAAAAATTACACAATCTGAAAGTAAGGTTGAGATATTATTAAAACTAACAAAGTTTTTCACACCAATCAATTTTCTCAATGTGTCAACTATGATCCCGAATTTGACCACCTTGCCATTCGAATTTAGCAACAAGCCGCCATATTGTCTCCTCGGTAATTGTCTCAGCTATGTTGTGTGAAAATTTCAGTGTCCTAGCTCTTGTGGTTTAGGCAGTGCAATGATCAGTGAGTCAGCAAGTAACTGAGTGCGTAAGTCAGGACAAAGATATATAGCAGATATGAGATATGCCCCTAAAATTAAAATTCTACAGATATATTATTCGCAAATTTTCAATAAAAACCTTGGTGGCAAATTTAATTTAATTTAAATTTTAAAAATAATTATTATTTCAAAAATGGGTGCTGTGAACTCATTTAAAAAATCGAACTAAACTTTAAAAGAAGCCCTTCTTCAACATTGACGAGAAACACATTAATATTACAATTTTTTCATTAATATCTTTTAGCATTTTCTAATCGAAGAGCATTAACATTTTGCCACGAACTTTAGCCAAATGTTTCATTGTGCAACTTGGCGACATTGCCGTTTTTTAAAGCGCATATGAGCGAAATTTTCTCATCACCCAAAACACCACGTAACAACCACCCAACCATCGTACCACCCAACCACCCAACCTCCCAACCAACACCCACAAACACCACGCACCACAACAAAAACCTGCTCAAGTAAACTCGTTGTTTTTTTGTTTTTTTTTTTGTGAACAAACACAATTTTTAATATGCCTGCAATTTTTATGAGTGTTTAGAGGAATTTTATTGCTAAAGATTTTGCGTGTCCCTGTGCCTAGAAAATGTTTCCTGTTAGTTGCAGCCCTGCAGAAGTGCGTAGTGGTGGTGTGGGGTGGTAAGGTAAGGGGAGGGCTGTGGAGCGGAGAGGAGAGGAGGGAAGGATACTTGGGGCAACGGGGACGTCCCACATCGCGTATGCGCGATAAGCGCATTGCCTCACAATTGTACCTAAAAATGTGTCCTCTAGTGCCATAAAAATAAAAATGTAAATAATATTTAATGTTATGTGAAAGATTGCTGGCTGAGTGAGTGTGTGGAGACGAAAGGAGGAGGAGGAGGAGGAAGAGGAGGAAGAGGAGGAAGAGGGGGGCACCTAAACTGTTGATTATATAGAAAATACTTTAAATAATTATAATACAATTAAGTAACATTTAAACTAAGCTGCTCTTAAGTTTCCCGCTGTTTACACAACAGCTAAAATCGAATTATTGTATTAACAAAATTAATGAATTTATTTTATTTTATTTTATAAAACCCAGAGCCCATTGAAAATAGTCAAAAAAGGGTATAAAGCATTTGGCAGAGTGTATGTAACAGGCAGAAGGGGGCGTGGCAGACCCCTAGAAGTATATATATATTCTTGATCAGGGTCAACAGTCGAGTCGATTGAGCCATGTAAGTCTGTCTGTCTGTCCGTCTGTCTGTACGTCTGTCTGTCCGTATGTTTGTCAGTCCGTCTGTCTGTCCGTCCGTCCGTCCGACTGTTTGAACGCGTCGATCTCAAAAATCATAAAAGCTAGAGACTTCAAACTTAGTATGTAGGTTCCAGGATACCGTACGCAGATCAAGTTTGTTTTTATTTTTAGATCAAACCACTAAATCATATACAGGGGTGGTCAAAAGTATTTACACAAAACTAGAAAGAATTAAATCGTTGATAAAATTGTAAAAAAACATTTTCTTGTAAAATGTTGTGGATTGCAAAGATATAGATGAGATTCTACAGGAACATGAACTCTTCTATAACCTTCCCCTATTACTGTTTTAAAAACTTATCACTGTCATAACAATGACAAATCTTGACCGATTTCCATGCGGAATGTCAACTTTATAAATTATTGGACTCTAATTAATAATTTATTTCTATTTTGAAAAATGTTGTGGTCTTTTTTAACATAGTCCAGGGAAAACGATATATATAGCATTGTTTTATTATTATCATATTTTTATATTTATTTTAACAAAGGCTGCCTAAATTCGTCATTCATTTATCAACTTAGGCGGATCTTGGGAACTCAAATTTAGCTGGCCACTTGAATGGAAAATGAAAACTGGAAAATTGGAGCGGGATAAGCCGCCAAAATGAATGAAATGAGGTACGTTGTCCGATATATTATATTTCATTTATAGCTGATCGTAAAAGAAACTCGGACTCGGAAACTGAATTATTATTTTTATGAATCTTTATTTGACGCACAGTGGGCTAAACGGCTACATTTACTTCTAATAATTTGATAATGATGCAGTTTGCTTGTTTTTTTCAGTATTATGTAAAGCTTCAAATTTATTTAAAATTAAGTATTTTTTTAACCATTAAAAAGAGTAATAAAATAAATTATATTAAAAAAATAAAATAATATAAAAAATTGGATTTTGAAACTAAAAACTCACACATCACGAAGGAACTGTGATCATAAATTTAACTAAAGACTTTTATTTAAATTGAAGTTTAGAACTATTAAAAAGTTTTTTTTAATTTATTATTAAACATTATTTGAAAATATAGAAACTATAATTTGTTTACTGCATAAAAATTGATTTTAAAATGAAATAAAAAATTAACCATAAGGTATTTAAAGAATTCGATTAGTTTTCAGACACTTGAAGAGATTTAGTTTAGCAATTTGTCCCACTGTAAGGCTATGCAATCGACAGACAAAGTGACAAATAGGCTCGCGGAATTTGTCCCTACATTTCATGGGAAAGTGTATCTATTGTCAGTATGAGTGTGAATATGAGTAGGAGCATGAATATGACTATGTGTATGAGTATAAGTATGAGTATGAGTATGAGTATGGGTATAAGAATGAATTTGTGTATGTGTATGAGTATGAGTATGAGTATGAGTATGAGTATGTATATATGTATGTGTAATGACTTTTTTATGACCCTATAGGCAAACAAATATTTTACGACATGTTATTAAAATTTTGGCAATGGCTGTGCCATCGATGCCATATTGGCATCGATGTTTGGCATCGGCATCGGCATCGGCATCGCCTTTAGCATCATGACCAGGTGATTGTGTGGACCAAGGACGGGTGACTGCACTGATAAAAAAACTGATAATATTGTGTATTAACCCGAATCGTCCTGAGCAACATTTTTTCGAATTTCTTAATGAAAATTTCAGGACTGATAAATTTGAGTTCGCTGAATCCGAAAAACACATAATTTTTGTTCGGCCTTGTCAGGATAATCGACAGGACAATTTTTTCGGCTGTTACCATATGGTAACGCTGGGAAGTACAGGGTACAGGTTTTCATAATGCTACAAAATACAAATGTTTGAGAAAAAGTCTAATAAACACAACTTAATCCAACAGGGGGGCTCTCCCTTGATATATAGGACAAAATTTGGGTCAAATCGGTGCAGTATAACGTATATATAACACAACTGTCATAGGACCAATCGGGGTCAAATTCACCTTTAGTATGAAAAACTTTTTTCTATTCTGAGATATCTCAACCAAACTCTTAGAATATGTGACTTATAAGTTGCTACACATCCTGACCAAATTTGGTTCAAATCGGACCACTATATCATATAGCTGCCATAGGAGCAATCATATTTTATGAACAAAACAGTGCGAAACGCGAATAAAATGTATGGAAAAAACCTGTACCCTGTACTTCCCAGCGTTACCATATGGTAACACGAAAATGAAAAGCGTAAATTAACTTTAAAAAAGTGATTTTAATTTAAAATTTGTTTCATAATTAAAAAGAGCACTCTTTTACCTTTGTAATAATGGGTGCATTTCATATAGTTCAGTACTAAAATTAGTTAAACGATTTAAATTTACTTGCGACGAATTGCCAAATGCCGTTTTTTTGCACTGCAGAATATAATGAGCAACTTAAAGCGCATTTTTCGATCAGCTAACTTCAAGAGATTGTTTCAATCAACTTTTTATCAGTTAGAGACAACAATTTACTCTTAGAATATCTTATAAAAGATAATCTAACGTTAATATGTTGTCTAAAAATGAAGTTTTAGTAAATGCCTATTGCTTGTTACCATATGGTAACGCTGGGAAGATTCGGGTTAACTAGTAATGTACAAATATATCAAAAAATTATCGACAAATTGATTTCCGCGGAAGCGATTATGGAGTATTTCAACTCGATGATTTTTTTTTTTTACGATCTATTGAGTTGATTTAATCGATGTTCATGAAAAATCGACAACACACTGGAGCTTGTTCATCGTAGTTAATTTTTAAAATTAAGTTTTGTCGCAACCAAATTGTCAAAGTTTGAATTAATCATGAAAACGATGCAAGAAAAATAAGATTTCTAATAAAAGTACGAGTGAATTTTGTGATGACAATTGCGTTTTCAAATTAAAAAAATTTTTTTTTATTTTTAAACTTGATATTTTATAAGTAACTAGAAAGTCTGAAGATCACGGCGAAAATACATAAAAAAAAATGTTGACAATAAATTGAAAATTGACAATAAATTGATGGGACAATAGAACTGAGCCTTAGGCTTGCTTAATGGCTTGACCATTTCGATCTTATTTCTCTCAGTGTATTGCCAATCTGAAGCCTAAGCCAGCTTCACATGTGACATCTGCTTCTCAGTCTTGAACTCAGAGTCTGAAAATCTTGAAAGCGTTGTTGCCGCATTTCATTTGCCTCACTGAATACTTTTTGTCATGTCGCGTTGCATTTTTATGTTGGCAAAATTATGTTCTATAACATTTTTTTTATTATGAATAACGGTTATAAAATGGTCCGTGCAAAACAAAAACAAAGGAAAAGAGAAAAAAAAAAAGCAAAAGCAAAAGTCAAATAACCGAGGAATGTAACACGGCGCATATGAGGAAATGGGCAATGGGAAATGGGAATGGTAAGGGAGTGGTAAGGGAATGGTAAGGGAAAATGGGAGTTGGTAACCGGTGAGCAGGGGTGAAATTGTGTGGGTCACATAAAATAAAAAGCCAACACACGAAATGCAAATTGTAAATTACAAATTTGCAATAAAAATTTTTAATAGAATGAAACATTTTGCATTTACGAGTTTGTCTTTCGGGTAAATTTATCAGCTTTTATGATAACACACAAAGAAAGAGAGGAGAGAGGAGAGGGAGAAGAAGTAGATGAACATTTCTCCATTTTCTACGCCGTCATCATTTTGTCGTATTGTTGTTGCTGTTGTTGTTTTGTCGTAACAGTTTTGCATTAACATTAACGTAATTCTTTTTAGCATTATCATAAATACATTTTACGCATATTACGAGACGAGTTGCGTTGAAGGCGCAGATCGAGATACAGATACAAATACATATAAAGATACAGATACAGATACAGCTACAGTTACCAAGTTAGAAGAGAGTCAGAAAGAGATGGAGAGCGACCTGTGACCCTTATGAGTCTGTGAGTGTATCTCTGTCTCTCTCTTCGTCTCTCTCTCCGTCTCTATCTGATGGGCCTCATCTGTGACCAGTTTAAGAGCCGAGTGGACGATTTAAGTGCCAATATAACGAGTATGTCTATCGGGCAACATATGCGAATACTTCTACACTTCAGGATCTCATGAATAAGAGAAGAAGACAAGAAGACAAGAAGTAAACGGGAAAAGTACCTAGCAATCAAAAAGAAAACAAGTGGAAAAGGCTAGAGTCGAGATCCTGACCATAGGATGTCCGTTACTTATTTCAATATAGTATATAAAAGAACACTCAGAAAAAAAATCAAGATTTCCGTACCTAAACAGGAGATTTTTAAGCTCAAGCGATCTCAAAAACTGGGTAAGTTCGGAATTCCTAAAACTGAGTACAAAAATCGTAATTCAAGTTCGGTTTTCCCAAGTCCGAATATCTTAAAGGAGATTTTTCCGGGATACTTTAAGTACGTTTTGGGATTAATTCAAGTATGTAAAGGTTCGATACATCGTAGTTTAAGTCCGCAAGAATCTTAAACTTATCCCAAGACCAACTTGTTTCTAGTACGAAAAATTTTCATAAGCAATTAATTTTAATCTTAAAACATACACTAGTTTGTATACTTAAAATAAGAAAAATACCAAAATTAAATACCATTTAATAATGGTGTATTTTCTTGGTTAGCGACATTTCTAGTTTTCAAACTGTACTACATAATTGCATTAATACATTATTCATGAAATAAAATACATTTCATTGGCCTTATTTTCTAGGTGAATTTGATATTTAATTATAATTTATATTTTTTAATAATCTGTGTTTTTTTTTTTTTAATTTTTATTGAAGTCGAAAGTCAAGTTTCTAGTACTCTACACTGAAAAAAAGACCAGCTTCTAAAATCAAGAACATACTTTTTAAATATTTGGTTCTTAAAATAAGATTTTTTTTAAGACCAAATTACTAACACTAAGATTACTAAGATAAAATCTTAATATAAGAATAAAATTCTAAAAATGGTTAGGAAGGTATTGATATGTACAATTTCTTATGATGTAAATGGTTGCTCCGTAGCGCTCTGGTTAGAGACACTGATTTAGTTGTGAAGCAGTGGGCCCGCGGTTCGAACCCCACTATTCACTATTAACGAATTAGAAAAACATTTGTACGTTAAGAACTTGAACTTATTTTAATATGTTAAAAATTGAGATATGTTCTTTAATTTTAAGAAGATTATGTATGTTCTCGACGCATTTTTTAGACGAAAAATCTTAGTTCTGAGACCAAAATCTTGATTTTAGAACATTTTAGTTTTATCAGTGTAAGCACCTGCATATTGTATTCGATTTAATATTATATATTTTTCAAATTATTTTTTGAAATAAATACATTTGTGTTAAAAATGAAGTGAAGTGAAGTGAAGTGAATGAAGTTGGCCAAGTTGCAGCATTGGCCTATTTAGCATTGGCTCAAAAGTCACCAACCACATTTCACTTGTCCGTCTATTCTATTCGCTATTTGCGCATTCTCTGTGCATCTGTGTGTGTGTGTGTGTGCATCTGTGTGTGTGTGTGGGCAATGCAAGTGTGTCGAAGTTTAGTTTGCAGGTCACACGAAAGATATGAACATAACATAACATACATTCCCATCTCCACTCTCTTTCTACACTGCTTTCCTCCTTACTTTTCCTCACCCCACTCCCACTCCCACTCCCATCCTGTCCTATCCATTCCTCGGCTCCCTCGCACAATTGTTCGTGCACCAATCGCTGCTGCGAATGAGAATTTAGAAGTCCTTTCAAATTCGTTGCATTCACATTCGGTTGCATTCGGCGTTCGTCGGTTTTTAGAGGCTCCCACACAGAGAGAGAGAGAGAGAGGCACTAGAGGGACAGCCTCTAATCGCAGCCAAGTTAGTGCTATCTCACTCAGACCCACTTGCATTAGAAAATAACTTTCACACCTCAAAACAAAATTCAAATATATTTGTAATTGTTAAGAAAGTTAAGAAAAAATTGTTACATTTAAATTTTAATTAAAAAAATACATAACCTAAAAATCAAAAATTAACCAAAGAAAAGATTATAAATATGGAAGCTGTTATTTGAAAATTCCAAAATTAAAAACATCTAGTTTACAAAAGTTGAAATATTCACATAAAAAAGTACAAATACAAAATCTTTAAGATTTAAACAATCACTTATCCTTATTTTGAAGCAAAAATAGCTCATCAGATTATGATTATCTCTGGCATTCAAATTTTTGCTACGAAATGAAATTCAAATAGTCCATTTAACTATTTTAAAATAAAAATTAAATACCAAATTCAATTTTTTGATAATATTATGAAATTGTTTGTATATACTATAAATACTTGGCTGCTTTAAAAATGAATGCATCAAGTTTTTTTTAAATATTTTTTGTTTTCATCATAAAAATTTCCTTTAAATATAATTAAAAATTGTACATGTTCAATTTTGATTGTAATTGATTTAAGTAATCTTATATATTTCTTTTGTTCTTGACATTTTCTTAATTTTGCCTTTTTAATTGATTGTAATATTAATTTTAAAATAATTTAGTATTAAATTATGTCCAAAATTTTCTTATTCTTTTCTAGTTTTTAAATATTGTAGTTTAACTTATTTTTGTTCCCAATTTCTGCTATTCTTATATTATATGTTTCTATTATTTATTTCGAACTTTTTAATATTTTTGCCTTTAATATTAAGTTTTTACAGTATTTATTTCCTATTAATATATGTTCACATTTTATTTTTCTAATTTTTGTTTGAAATTTTTTTTTTATTTTCGTAATTATCCTTATGTTGCTCTGTTTAATACATTTTTGTTCAGTTATATAAATTTTCTAATAATTTTCGTTTAGTATGTACCCAAATTGTACTTTTTCTAATTTTTCCAAAATTGTTATTTCCCCTTTCTTAGGTATTCTTAGTTGGATTTGGTTAAATTTCTTGGAGTGAAATTTCGTTGGTCTTCGTTTAGAGTAAAATTGTGCTTTTATTGTGCTATCTCGCTCGCACGCCTTCGCATTGTAGCTACTCGTATCCATCTATTTCATTTACACTCTATGCACTCACACGCACATAGTTGTATTTGCTATTTGCTAACATGTGTGTAGGTGTGTGTGTGTGCGTGTGTGTGTGTGTGTGTGTGGTCGTACTTTTCCGTCGGCATTTGCACAACACACACACACACACACTGACACACACACTCACACACATAGATAAAGAGTAGGCCTTACTTGTAGGGAACTTTTCACATCGGTTTTGTTCGTGCTTCGCTCGTTGTTCGCTTCTCTCTCTCTCTCTGCTCCCAGCTTCGGCTCCTCTCAGTCACTCTGTCTCTCTGTGTGTAGGTGTAGGTGTAGGTGTGTGTGTGTGTGTGTGTGTGTATACATACATGCAACACTGTAGGTCCTCCTCTGCTGCGGCTGGACGACGTCGTTGTCCTAGATTTGTTTAAATTATTTGCGATAGTGTGATTGGCTTTTGGTCGCATAGCTCCCCCTCCCCTTCCCCTCCCTCCAGCCACCTACCTACCATCCCTAACCCGTAGTGTGTGTATGTGTCTGTGTGTGTGTGTTTTAGTCTGTTTTAGCCAATGGGAGCATTGCACATGTTTAGTCGGCACTAGAGTTTCTCTCAGTGTTGACCTAAAAAGCCGTCTCGTTGTCGTTGTCGTTGTCGTCGGTTCCGAATAGTTGGCCAAAATACGAGTCTATGTGGTTTTGTGGTTGTCGTAACACACCCACACACACGCACACACACGCACACACACGCACACACACACACACATGTGTGTATTTAGTTTTCGTGATAGGCTACCGAACTGAGGGCTGAATTTGCATATTTTCCCCATATTCCTCGCATTTTCCTCCCATTTTCCCATATGATTAGAAAGTTGGCAGTTTGCATTGGCCAGGCCAAAATGCTGGCTGACTGCAACAACACAACAGTCAATGCCAATCGTCTTTCAGCCTTTTACAATTCCCATTTGACATGTTATGAATTTGAATTGAATCAATGTTTGAGTCTCTTTAATTAATATTGCATTTTTACAAATAAAGCTAATAAAAAATTAAAATTTTTTAGCTTTTGATCAGTCAGTGAGTAAGGACAAAGAATTTCATCTATGGAGCTGTCATAAGAGATGTCGAATAAATAAATTTTTCAATTCTATTGAGTCAATTATTAGTTTTTGGAATATCCCCAGACTTTTATTCTTTTTCATTTCTATTTTTTTATCTTTCTCTCTTAAATTTAAACTGGAAATAATTTATTTATTTATTGTCAAACTATTAAATAGTCGATACATTTAATTAATAATATAAAAGTTGGGTAAAAACAGGCTTTATTAATAATAATTAAAACTGAAAAAACTTAAGATGGCATTATACAAATATTTTATAAGGGATTTTATTTTAGTAAAAATGTGCTCTTTAATCTCAAAAAAAAATCAATCATTAACATATATATATGTGAAAAATTATATGAATTATCCACCTGGTCTTAAGTACCAATAATGTTGTAACAAAACTAATAACGTTTCTATTATTAATAAAATAGATTTTTCTTATTTTTGTTCTACTCTAAATCTGTTTCTTAACTCAATATTCAGCTGTTTTTGACGCTAAGTGTTCTTTGTTTATATTTTCGAGGTAGTGCATCTTTTATTTTCTATTTTCATTTTAGTTATGGTTTTATTATTATACTATTTATTATTAAAATTAAAATTTTTTCAAAACACTACTTAAATTACAACCGGAAAGCATATTTTGAAAAACTGCAAGAACATTTAAACTGATGCAGAAGAAAACCAAATAAGTCAAGTTATCAATATATTATTTTTAAAATATACCCCACAATTGCACTCGCTATAAATATTATGATATCATTATTTCTCTGCACCCATATTATGGGTATGGCGACTTGTGTCTGTTCCTGGCAGGATACAAAACCAAAGAAATGTGTGAAATGTGAGGAAATGTGAGGAAATGGATGATGAGTAATGATGTTGAGTACACATAGAAGCTGCTAAAGTTGAAGACAATTTTTGCTGTGTTACAAATGTGGGAACCACAGAAAAGGGCTTTGAAATTAATTTCAAAATAATCAGCAGTCGGGTGGATTCCAGTCAAGTGACTAAAGGAAGTAAGGGGAAGCCCATATATGTATATGGGTGAAAGGGAGACGGGTGACGCGAACATAAAAAAATATAAAAAAAAAATTGTTCCTTCTAGGCAAAGTAGCAGGAACGCAACACATTCAAAGGAAGGATTTGAAAGCAGGAGCATGTGTGTGTGTGTGTGTGTGTGTGGAGACGGTTATGTCTTGTCTCAAGACGGTTCGGTTCAGGGTTAAATTAGCTGACTGGGAGTTAAAAATGCCAGCCACATTAACGATGCGATTAATGTTGCCAAGGCGATGTTTTTCCTTTCAATACCCTTGCAGAAAGTATTATAATACTTTTTATAATTATAATCTTGTGTAACGTGTATACGAAGCATATATTTCAATTTTTTTTCAAGTTTTTTACTTATAATTCAAAATATGTTTTGAAAATAAAAACATTCACATTCACGGTTCTTGTATTGAAACCGATGAATTGATGATGAAAAACCCAAATATGGATTGAAAAATTATCGATTTCTCTTAAATCGATTATTGTATACTTCATATATACACATTTTCAAGGGTATTTACTTGTGTGTCATGTTATTTTTTCATCTCTATCACTTAACCCTTTGCAGGTCCTAGTGTTCTTTTTTTGACATCCCAAACTAAAGACGACTCCTCACACTTGCCACATGCCACATGCCACATTCCACATGAGTCTTTGTTGCCACCATTATGCAACCTACAACGTAATGAAATATGCTTAAAGAGAAAAAGAAGTGCAAGTTCATCCTTTTCTTTTCTTTCTTTCCTCAAGCCTCTTTCATCATCTTTCTCACTCTGTCTCTCTCTCTCTCTCTCTCTCTCTCTCTCTCTCTTTCTGTTCAAGTTGTGCGAGGCAGCGATACCCTGTAACTGCCGAAGTCTTGTTAAATTCTAGAATTAACGCCTTCATTATGATGAAAATAACGATGATGATGATGATGAAAATGCCTTACATTAATTTTATTTTCATATTTTTTTTTTCGGTAGAGAACAAAACAAGCATGTGAAAAGTTTCTTACAAATTCTTTTTGTTTGCACACACACACACACACACGCACACACACACACACACGCACACACACACATAAGAGTGTAGATACAGCTACTAATTTTGCATAATATGCACAGCAACATTTGCGGTTTTAATTCTTCAATAAAGTCCTTGGGCTCTCTTCCCCCTCCCACCACTACAAAACTCGCTTGCAAATTAGAGAGAAGGGTGTAGAAGAAGGGGAGGCAGAGGGAAAGGGAGGGAGAACGGGAGAAAGTTGCCCTTTGACAGGGACAGCCAAGCACTTTGAGCAGAAAGAGAATAAGAAAAACTTTTGCCTTTCTTTCAAGTGTTGTGTGTGTGTGTGTGTGTGTGTGTATGTGTGTGATAAGTGTGTGTGATCTCATGTTTATTATACATATATAATCAAGCTGTCAACTGTCAATTGAAATACAAAAGTAAAGCTGAAATAGTCAAAAGAAAACTAAGCATCAATTTTGACCAAGTTATTAAAGTGGTCAAAATTCTGATTCTAGCCACTTTACAAGTACAAATAAATTTCTTGAATTTAACATGATTTTTAACAAGAAAATAAAAGTTCAAAGTTTTGTTTTCTACCAATTTCGATATAAGTAGTTGATGAAAAGTGAAAACTTGAGATTTAACATTTTGAATTCACAAGGTTCCAAAGGTTCGAATCTTAACGATGATAACAGAAAAAATTGAAAAAAATCTATCTACAAATTTGAACGTCGAATCAATTTTGAAGCCAAAAAATGACATTTCGCTTGAAAATCGAATGAGTTTTAATAAAGTTATGGCTTTTTTAAGTTGGTCAAAAAGAGAGTCTTACAAGCATTTTTCTTCAATTTGACATGATTTTCAACAAGAAAATGAAAGCCCTCAGAAACAAGTTCAAAGTATTGTTTTATGATAATTATGATATAAGGAATTGATAAAATGTGAAAACTTGAGATTTAAAATTTTGAATTTTCAAAATATCAAAGGGGGGACCCTTACCATCAAAATCGAATTTTAGAAAAAAATAATTTTTTTTAACAAATTAATTAAATTGAAATGCAGAATAACTAAAGAGGCCGAAAAATTATCAAAATGACATTCCGTTTGAAAATCGGTCGAGTTTTGACAAAGTTATGAAAGTTTGAAGTTGGTCGCATCCTTGACCAAAAAACTTTTCAAGTCAAAATTTTTGTCAAATTTGCCATGATTTTTTACAAGAAAATGAAAGGTCTCAGAATCAAGTTTAAATTGTTGTTTTATACTAATTATAATATAAGGAGTTGATTAAAAGTGAAAACTTGAGATTTAAAATTTTGAATTTTCAAAATATCAAAGGGGGGACCCTTACCATCAAAATCAACCATGGCCAGAATAATCGAAAAATAAAAAATTGTTCTAAATGAACAAAATTTGAATGCAGAATGAAATTAGAGGCCAAACTATGATCAAAATGACATTCTGTTTGAAAATCGGTTCAGTTTTGACAAAGTTATGAAAGTTCGAAGTTGGTCGCATCCTTGACCAAAACACTTTTCAAGTCAAAATTTTTGTCAAATTTGCCATGATTTTTTACAAGAAAATGAAAGGTCTCAGAATCAAGTTTAAAGTGTTGTTTTATACTAATTATGATATAAGGAGTTGATTAAAAGTGAAAACTTGAGATTTAAAATTTTGAATTTTCAAAATATCAAAGGGGGGACCCTTACCATCAAAATCGAATTTTAGAAAAAAATAATTTTTTTTAACAAATTAATTAAATTGAAATGCAGAATAACTAAAGAGGCCGAAAAATTATCAAAATGACATTCCGTTTGAAAATCGGTCGAGTTTTGACAAAGTTATGAAAGTTTGAAGTTGGTCAGAATTGGGTCCCAGCCACATTACAAGTCAAAATTGTTGTCCAATTTTCCATGATTTTTTACAAGGAAATGAAAGGTTTCAGAACTAAGTTTAAAGTGTTGTTTTATACTAATTATGATATAAGGAGTTGATTAAAAGTGAAAACTTGAGATTTAAAATTTTGAATTTTCAAAATATCAAAGGGGGGACCCTTACCATCAAAATCAACCATGGCCAGAATAATCGAAAAATAAAAAGTTGTTCTAAATGAACAAAATTTAAATGCAGAATGAATTAAAAGGCCAAACTATGATCAAAATGACATTCTGTTTGAAAATCGGTTCAGTTTTGACAAAGTTATGTGTATTTGAAGTTGGTCATTCCCTTGATATTACAACATTACAATTGTCATCAAATACTTATTATGACATACGATTTTCTTCATACTTCAATTAGAAATTATCATTATTTTTGAAATGATTTCCGGTCAGCCAAGAGCATAAATTTGCATAAGAGCATTGATTGCTCATACGACACGTTGGCTAGCAAAAAGTCTTAGCTCCTTAATTATATTAGCTGCATTACTTATCTGATATTATGAAGAAAATGGGGCATAAAGTAAGCAAACACTTACTTAGGATATTTCAACAAATAACACAAAATTTAAAACATTTCGAGAAAATGGCAGAATTTTCTTATTGGGTTTATTCGTTGTCAAGACAGTTTAACGTTTGTGTGTATGTTAGTGTGTGTGTGTGTGTGTGTGTGTGTGTGTGTGTGTGTGTGTTGTGGTTGTGTGTGTTAGTAATTGTATGTTGCCGCGAGGCAAATTAAAAATTTTGTTTCTCGACTTTTTCCAACATATTCTCTTCTTCTTGCTTTTTATACTTTTTTTTTTGTGTTTTTTTGCTTATGTTGGCGTTCTTTGCAACTTTTTGCACTTCCTCTAACCCTTCTCCTCTCCTCGTCTTACTCTTCTTCTTCTTTGCCTGGTTGTGTACTTTGTGCTTATTTTTTTCGGCTTTTGTTGTTGTTGTTGTTGTTGGTCGGCGCAATGGAAAACTTTCTAATAATGTTGTACACAATTTAAATAGAATTTGCTTCCTTCTTACCACACTCCACACACACACACACACACACACAAGCACACACACACACACACACACACACACAGAGTGAAACGGCGCCAAATACTTACAATCAACTTGCCTTGTTGGACCCTGTACCTCAAAATCACCAGGGATCTATTTTCTACAAATATTCATAAATGACAGAAAAAGGCGTTATAATGACCCCACTATAATTTTGTTTAATTTTAGTATCCCATTTTTGAATATTACTTTAATATTAATTTATTTTTTTATTAATATTTAAGATTTCCTCATAAATTAATGGACTATCCACAACAGAATATTTCACATATACATTTTAATGCTATAAATGTTTATGTTTATTTATTAAATCTGTTGTCATCGCTCAAGCAAAACCCCCTTTTTTTAAGTTGTTTACCAAGCTATTATTTTTTGAGAATTTCCCAAAAATAAATACAAATGCCAACAAGGTGTTTCTTGTGATTTTTTCAGGGATTTTAAGCTGCATAAAACTTGACAATATTTATCATGTAGGGATCAATATATATTAAATGCTATATAAGGAATTCTCAACCTATATTTTGAGAAAAATAAATTCTAGCGAAAAACATTTTAATAGACACATATCAATATTTACTAAATGCTATATAAGGAGCCTATATTTTTAGAAATCTAACTTCTAACGAAAAAGATTTTAAAAGACAAGCAAAGTTTTCAAAAATGTTGAAAATACTAGATATAATTCTATAAACAGGGATACAGGGTCTCACACAGTTGTTCTCCCTTTTTTTCTATGTCAGTGTATGTGTGTGTGTGTGTGTGTGTGTGTGTGTGTGTGTGTGTGTGTGTTTGTGTTTGTGTTTGTGTGTAGGCGTGTAGAGCACTGAGAACACGCGGTTTCTCATTATGCTAACGAAGTAAAAACTTTACAAGCACATATGAGAGCAGAAAACCGACACACACACACACACACACACACACAGTTAAAAAACAAAGCGGGTAAGAAAGTGAATTGAAGTGAAGAAAGAAATAAGCAGAAGTAGAAGAAGGAGAAGAAGCAACAGCCCAAAAGAACAACAACTACGCAAGCAAATGTGCAAAAAACTGCAAGAAAAAGTGGAAATAAAATATGTATAATAATATGAGAAATAAGGCACCCTTCTAACCACTCCCCTCTCCCCACCCCCTCTTTTCTTCACCATATAGCCTGGAAAGCAACTTGGCAACTTTCTTCCAACTCCATCTCCTTCTTCATCTCCTTCTCCATCTCCTTCTTCATCTCCTTCTTCATCTCCATCTCATCTTCGCAGCAATTTGGCCAAGTTACTAACAAGCTTAGTTCCTCTTCTGCAACTTGCTCATTTTATTCACCCCCGTACCCCAACCCCTTTTCACCCTCTACACACACACACACACATGCAGATAATTTTTAATTAATTTAGTTATTCGAATCCGTTAAAATAAAAAAAAGGTTATTTTTTCTTTTACTTCGCGAAATGCTTTGAGTTTGCAAATTACTTAAAACTGTTCCCAGTTCCCAATTCCCAGTTACACCTTCCGTTCCATCATCCCTCTTCCCTTCTTTACTTCTGCCTATTATTCACAATGGATTTGATAACAAATTACAACCAAAAAGCAAAATAAATATATGTTAGATGAAAAGGAAAATTGACAATAACTGATAACTAACTACTCTCAAATTAAAACTAAACATAAATAAATATCTTTATATGCACTGAAAAAAATTAACAACTTTATAAATCTAGAAAATTCATCTAAAATATTTTATTTTTCAAGTGAAACCTTATTAAGGCAAGTATTAAAATTAAATTGAAGGAAAAATATGAGAATATGAGAAACCCAAAAGGGGTTCGAAAATAAGCGGGTTGGAATCCCTCCCTTGTCAAGAAAAAAATATTAGAGTGAAAAAATTATAACAATACCAATGCCAAAAGAAAATTCTATATATCAAATAAAAAAAAAGACCCTACAACTATTGCATTAAAAAATCTTCAATTTTGTATTTTAATCGTGTTCCTTTACTTATAATTGTGGTCTTAAAAAAATTAAAATTATAAGACGTTCGACTATTAATATATGAAGGTTCAATAGATTTGAAATTTTCAATATTCAAGCAATCAAGCAGATCAGATATAACATGTGACAAATAATGAATGTGGATTTCGACATGAGTTGAGTTTGAAAACCCTTAACGAAATGAGATCCAACTAATTTTTTTTCGAGGCTCATTAAAAGGAAAACCAGTAAAAAGCTTGTGTGATTAACGTGGAATTATGAAAACTGGATTAACAAAAGTGGCAATTACCGGCGAGTACTGAGAGCCGTTGAAGCACCTCATTCATTCATTCATTCATTCATTCAGTCAGCACAAAGCGCATCTCAATTATAGACGAAACAAAAAGAACCATAAACGAGTGAGAATGAATATGCATGTGAATATGAGTACGAATATGTATGAATAAAATGCTAGTTTCAAATGGAAAGGGTGCCATAAAGTGGACAAATGTAACTACGAAGTTTGAATGCCTTACAATAGACGTTTTAATAAATATCTGTACGTACACAAGTATATTAAGAGGTTATAGTCTGGGAACGAAAGCATTTTCAAGTCCTACAAAATAATTAATACTAGTTAAAAATAAAATAATAAAATTAAATATGTATGATTAGATTTAAACCCTAAATCCTTCACGAGGTAATAGTCTGGGCACGAAAGAACATTCAAGTCCCAAATAAAAATTAATATATACCCAATCAATATCTATACAAATAATATCATATCTCAAATAGTAAAACGACCCAATATTTAGAGTATTTGATACTTGCAAATGGTACAAAAGAATGTGTTTAACTTGTTGCAGGAAATTTCTTTGAAATTTGAAGTGTACATCAAAAATAAACGATATTTATAATTGCTCGAAAAATTACGAGTAAATGTTGTCTAACATATTTATTTGAATATAATATAAGCAACAATAGAGTCGCCATTTAAATTGTCATCAACTTAATTAATGCCAAATAAAAGGAACATTGTCTGCGGATGTTTATTAATGCATTTCCACACACGCTCTCCAAAAAGAAAAATAAGTATTCCACACCCAATAATAGACAGACTTATAGAAATAGAAATAGACGCAGTCTTGAGTTCAATCAATCAGTTTCATGGCAACCCTGGCAACAGACATTGAATCAAGAGCATCCAGAGGTCAAGGGCATTGCTAATAGCCATCAAAGTATAGTACTTGTGATAATAATGGCGATTATCGAACAGTCAGACAATGCCAGGGATGATAACACTACCGTTCACGTAAGCCATACAAGTAGCACAACTTTCAGACTCTCAGTAAGTCTGTCTGTCTGTCTGTCTGTCTTTCTGTCTGTCTGTCTGTCTGTCTGTCTGTCTGTCTGTCTGTCTGTCTGTCTGTCTGTCTGTCTGTCTGTCTGTCTGTCTGTCTGTCTGTCTGTCTGTCTGTCTGTCTGTTTGTTTATCTGTCTGTCTGTCTGTTTGTTTATCTGTCTGTCTGTCTGTCTTTCTGTCTGCCTGTATGTCTGTCTGTCTTAAAGTCACATTCAACCTACGTTAAGTCTTCTTCTTCCTGTCTTTTTTTGGGATTCAGACATCTCCACGACATCAACATCAACATTCACCTGTTGGACTCGATCCAACCTTTCCACCGACAACCGTCAACTGCTTTCTTCTTAGTTTATTTTTATACCCTAGCAAAGGATATTATAATTTTCTCATCGATGTGAAAAGCTAATGGTTTAAATTATTTTTATAACCGTTATATATATTTTTAATAGAACAAGTTGAAGAAAAAACATTTAAAAAAACTTGTTGCATAACTTTAGGCGTTGAATTGCTGAAAATCGTAAAAGAACAATAATAAAAGTTCTATTTGTATGATCTTATTGAGATATATTTAGATAATAGATAAAAATACAAATTAAGAATGTCTGAAAAATTTCCGACACATACAATAAACCAAAAATCCGAATTCATTCATTTATGTTTACTTCTGTAATTGCAAGTCATTTATTTTTCTCGCTTTATACACATTTCTGTTTTCTGAAAATTTGACTAAAAATACGTTCAGGTATATATATTATTATTATATATTTTTTACCTACATTAATACTCTGCAAGGGTATGAAATCTTCGAAGTGCCGAAAAGAGCGTGTGTTTCTGGTTTATATGGAAACTGAATTGATTCGATGAAATTGTGTCATGTGATTGTTGCATTTCTTAAAACAAAAAAAAACAACTCACTGAAAAACCCACGGCACGAGTAAGGTGAAAAAGAGGCAGAGGTAAAAGTAGAGAAAAAGGAAGAAGTTGAGGCACAGTCTGTGATGGGGCAGGTTGCAACTGTGTGTGTGGCATGTTAGGTGCCTCAGCCTGTTGCGCTCATTGCAACTCGACTTCTTCTTCTTCTTCTTCTTCTTTTGTCCGTGTCCGGCTTCAACTTCAACTTGACTTCGTAGTCCAGGAATTTCCTTTACTTCATTTTTTTGTTTGTTTCCTTTGCAATTTGAAGCAGGCAGATTTTACTTGACTCCAATTTAATACGATTTAACAGACGGAATGGCAGCAGATTATTTCAGATCTATAATCCACATAATCCGTATAATAGTCAATTATTATGCTAAATCAATTCATTTTCTAGTGCCTCAATAAATCCTAAAATACAGTCTTTCATACTGTCGGTTAATTTGAGCCCGATTGATTTTATGATACAGTCATCCGATTTTGACCAGAGTTGGAAAGGATGTAACATAGATATAAGTGACATAAGCTACGTTGAGTTAACTCCAAAAACATACAAAAAATTTCACCCCCTTTGCAATTTGAATTTCGTCTTTTTAAACGAAAATTTTGTCTCAGCTATGCCATGATTAGTGAATCAGTGAGTTAGTCAGGACAAAGAGTCTTACATAATATATATAGATACTTGTCTACTTCTTGCCCTCTCTTGCTGTCTAACATTTTCATGATTTTTTTTTCGAATTAAGGCCAAAATTTCAATTATATTGAGGAATTTTGAGATAAATTCATGATAGTTGATTATTGTAACTCTAAAATGTTAAATGTCTGGAAATTATCATTAACAAATATTTAAAATGTGTGATAATCTGGAAAAAAAAATACACAAAGTAAAGAATTAATTGTTAGCTCATTTTAGGGTTGTCGAAAGGGGAGATTGCAACCGAGAGAATGAAAAGGTATTTGAGTAGAAATGTGTATTTTGAGGATTCTGTACTGCGACACTTTTAGAATCCAAAATGACCCCAAAGACGGACACAAAGTTGTCAAAAAAAAATAAAATAAAATTCAAATAAAAATGAAAATAAAATAAAAAATGCTGCAGTTCTCAGTGGACGTGAAGTGCAAGTTGCTGTTGTTATATACTTAGTAGAAGCTGTAGAAACCTGGCAATTAGCATTAAAAGAACACAGAATACAAAATACAAAATACAGCATACAGAATACAGAAGAACTTGACTGCAGTTTGCAAACAAATAAAACCAGGCGCTTGCTATAAAATGTAAGGGGTCAAAAGGGGGGTGTCGAGGGGAGGTGAATGACTTGTATGTTGGTGGCCGAATGAGCAAAAGAGTTGGAGAGTTGAAGAGTTGGGGAAATGAAGAGATGACCAGCCTAAGAGCAGACAAATGCGGCGCAATTTGCGGCACTGTGTGACAACAGAGTGTGCTACCGTCTAGGACTATACCAACGGTACGGCTCTGGATAGGGCTCTGAGTAGGGCCCTCGACAACGGCTTGGCCCGGACACCGTCATCACCGTCGTCATCACAGAGATCTGGACAGCAACGTGCAATGCCGCGTAAGTCAAACAACGCAACGAAATGAATTATAAAATAACATGCCAACAAAACCAACAACGACTGCGAGTACCCAATACCCTTTCCTAGCCGTCCCTACACCGTTCCTGCACAGTGGGTAAAACGGTTAAGTTACGAATATCGCAAATATCACTCAGAACACGAGAGAGCAAAAAGGTGAGTTTTAACAACATTAATATTTGGATACATAAATGCATTGTTTAATGCTTACTGCATATTTTTTGTAACTCTAAGCCCGTCCGCGATGAGCACCTGTTTACTCGAGTGCTTATGCGACTCCTTGGCTCCACTTGTCAAAACAGATGGATAGATAGGACAGATGTCAAAATAGATACGGTCTTACCGTACAAAACGGTCTAACCGTACAAAACGATCTTACCGTACAAAACGGTCTTACCGTACAAAACGATCTTACCGTACAAAACGGTCTTACCGTACAAAACGGTCTTACCGTACAAAACGGTCTTACCGTACAAAACGGTTTTACCGTACAAAACGGTCTTAACGTTTGGTCTACACAAATATCAGTCAGTCAGTCAAAAAATATCTATCTATACCATATGTTATGCTGAAATTTAGACACAACATAGCTAAAATATTTATTTTTGCTACTTGCAAAAATATTAAAAGTAATATAATATAAGCGAATCTATCAATATTTTGGCCACTGTGCAATGAGCCAAGGGGCAGGCTGCTAACCAAGGCACAGTGGGTGCACTGGGAGTACTCTTGGTTGTAGGTTGTTCGTTGTTGGTTTGTTGCATGTTGCATGCTGGTGCGAAGGGGGTAACGGGGGTAACGGGGGTTATATGGCTACCTTGCGCTACATGAAATTTTTATTTTATTTAAATGTAATTATCTGCTTGAATAAAAAAATGCTCATCATGATGAGCAGCGACGAACAAAAAGCGAAAAAACAAAAAGTAAAAATAAAAGAAAAGTGACCAAAAAAAAGAAAAAACACAAAAAAAAAGAGAAACGGTAAAAAACGAGCCCATGTGCATAAAGTAAAACAAGCCACACACACGCACACACGCACACACACACACACACACACGCACATAGACATATATAAATACATATACATAAATAAATGAGTCTATATAACGCATGCACATCTACGAAAAAATCCATTAAAATTGTGCAGGAAATATAACCAAAAACAAAAAAAAAAAAAAAACAAAAAAAAAGAGAAAAAAGAGAAAAAAGTAAAATCGAAAAAACGAAAAACTCCACCACAAAACAAAAAATACATAAAAAAAGAGGAACGAAAAAATGAGGAAGGTATCGCAGCAACACGTTCAGGATAACTACACCTCCCGACATTCTCACTTCCCTTTCCAGTCCGGCCAATAAATACAACAACAACAACAATAACAACAATTACAATAACAACAACAATCGCATCAGTGCAAAGACACATACAAAAATGCAGATGCAGTTGGAAGCAAATGGAATGCAAGGAAGAGGATAAAGGAAAGTGGGAGTAGGCGCAGAAGGTCCTTAACCAGGAGCAATACCAGGACCAGAACCAGAACCAGGACCAGGATGATTCCAAGAGCAGGCGTGGCCTTTTTTTGCTCATTTGCCACGCACTTTGGACACTATTTGTGGCGCTTGCCACGCTCGCATTCTCTGTCTCCATTTACACTGAAAAAAAACAGAGTGTTTGCTGTCGGGCGCCAACCACACGCACAAGCAAAACTCTTAACTCCACAGTGACTTTTATATTTAGTAATGGACCATATGCTAGCTTGTTGGTGACAACTAAAAAACCAAATACCAAAAGAAAATTCTATATATCAAATTAAAAAACAGACCATACAATTATTGCATTAAAAAATCTTCATGATTGAATTTCACTTATAATTGTGGTCTCAAAAAAAATAAAAATTTTTAGACATTCGACTAGCTTGTTGGTGACAACTAAAAAACGATTGAGAACTCTAAAAAAAATATTGAATATTTATTTAAATCAGGGAATCCAACCGAAACTAATTCTAATTTAATTGCTAATTTAATCGGTAAGTACCGGTACTGATACCGCAACCGAAACGAAAAAACCGAAATAGAACCGTTAACCGAAATAGTTGTTTCGGGACGTACCGGAACCGACATCGGAACCGATATTTGAATTGGTTTGATTCCCTGAAAAATAACCAGAAATAATTTTATCGAGTTTATCAAACAATTTCATAAATAAGATAACAAGTTTGTGAATTTTTTTTTTTTGGAAAAAACTCCTAGCTACAGTCGAACTTCTATAACTCGAATTTTCTCTAACTCGAAAAAAATTAGGAAGTTCGACTGTATATTATACTAGTAATTTGATTTTATCAGTGTATTTTGCAGTTGCCGCTGATGTTGCAGTTGCAGTTGCAGTTGCACTTGCATCGTGTTGTTGCCGTTGCTGTTTTCGGTTTTCGGTATTCGGCTTTCGATTTCGGGCCTATGTTCGGTCGTCGCTATCGTCGCTTGATTATGCACATGCCACCAATGATGTGTACGGTTTTTTTTTTTCATTTATTTTTCGACAGTTCCGCTATCCACCCACCCACACCCACCCACACACACACACACACACACACACACACACACACACACTTAGTTGTGTATGTATTCTCATATACTAGCACTTCCTCATACTATATGTACTGAAATTACGCATATTTTTTCTCCTTTTTTCGAATTGCATTTTGTTGTTTTTTTTGGGCACAAAGAATGAGGAAAATAAAAAAAATTTCAAAATAATATAACGCAGAGCCCGCATCCCCAAGACCTCCCCCCAAGACCGTCTGCAGGCGGTACCTCCCTCAAACGGCCTATTAAGTATAAGCACCCTTGGGCTAAGATTTCCAGAGAAGTCATTCCAAATATGTATTCCCATTATATTCTCTACATTTTTCTGACACTCCAAACCTTTATAAGTGCTGTATATTAATATTAGATTTATAGTTGATTTATCATTCATTTGGAAACAATCATTAAACTTTTCATTAACAGCCACCCGATAAATTCTTAAAATCGATTAATTTTTTAGTTTACTGAAGTTATTGCAGCACTAATCAATTATTTGACTTAGACATGCACAACCGTCGAACCGTCACAACCGTCACAAATATCGGTTTCGGTTTCGGTACCAAAACAATTTTGGATTTGTCCCTTCGGTACAACAAAAATTCTAAGCTCCAAAAAACAATTTTTATTCGAGAAATTTTAAAATTTATTTAATTTTGAAAGCTCTACTTTCCCGTTGACACTTCTTCGACAACTTTAAACTGCCATTACTTTGTCAAATTTTGACCGATTTTCTAGTTGGAATGTCAATTTTATTATTATTTACCCTCGAATTTCATTCTGCATCAAAATTGGAAATTTCACTTTTTTCTCCACTATCATTTTTTCCCATATTTTTCGCTTGACACTTCTTTTAAAAAATAAAGGGTTTTGGAAAAATTTGAGTCATTTTTTGCTTTTGATCGACAAATCGGTTAATTTCTTTAGATTTGAAACTCGATTAACGGTTTGGATTTACGCCTATTTGCAGCTATTTGGGATATTTGTAGATTGGGAGAATTTGAAAACCCGTGCGGTACTCAGTACTAAATGCCGCCTACATTCCTTTGAACGTGCAACAGTGCAACATGGCAGGTCCTAAGGCGTTGCAAGGAACACGGGACACGGGAAAGGGGACACAGGACACGGGACTTGCCACAAGGCCAAACGGATAAACAAAAAAAACAAAAATGAGGCTGACAAAAAGTGCGAAACGTTTGTCAGGCTGCAACGTCGAGTCGCTTTGAGCGATTTGAGGACTTCACACGTTTCTCATTCTCTTTCTGTATATTTTTCTGTTACTTTTCCCATCTCCCTGACTTCCTCTCCCTCTCTCTGTCTCTGACTCTGTCTCTTTCTTTCTGACTTTTTGTCACTTGTGTCTGTGGCTCTGTTTTTAAGGTTGCACCATTGTACAGAGGAAGGGCTGTATGCAGTTATTTTGTGGCACAAGTTTGGACCGAGTTCTTCTTCTTTATCTTTCTCTTCTTCTCTTCTGATTGTTGTTTTTGTTGTTGTTGTTGTTGTCATCGTAATTAAAATCATGTTAGAATGCTTTGTGAGCCGCGTTGCAATTGCTGCACTTCCTAAGGGCCTTTATTGGTGTATGTGTGTATGTGTGTGTGTGTGTGTGTGTGTGTGTGTGTGTGACTGTTTATGTTTAGCCCAGTAACCAAAATATACACAGACATTTGGAACTGTGACCATATCTTCATTCGAAAGACTAAAAGAATTAGAGCAACCAAATTTATTGATAATTTCAGGAACTGTAATCATTAGAAGCAGGGACCGTAAATAATAATTTTTTTTTATTTTTTTTTTTTTAACTACAAAAATTATTTTGATCAATAAACATAATAATCATTTATAATCATTATTTTTGAGTTTAATTAATTTTTATCAAAAATAATGATTATAATGATTGAGTTTAATTAATTTTTATCAAAAATAATGATTACAAATGATTTTTAATTTTTTTGTATATCAAAAATAATGATTATTGCTATAGAAAATTTTAATACTCATTATATAATCATTAAAATGTGATTTTTAAAATAAAACTTATAATGATTACGATCCCTGATAAAAAGTTTTATTATAGCTAGGGGCTCAGTCCCCTGCTCGCTTTGCTCGTGGTACTACAGACGAATGCATGCTCGAAAATATCTCAGAGAAGTAAAAATTAAAATATATTTGGTACACTCGACTATTGGATACCGCTGTTGACATAGTCAATCGATAACCGGTGGACCGGATCAACCTAATTTTGACTTTAAATTTGAATATAAATATTTTTGGAAATGTTTGTTTAAATATTGACGTTTTTTGTTTAAAATTATCCAAGAAATTTTTTATACCAATGTTTTCGGAATGATACAAAAACCTGTAACCCTTACTAAACCGATAACCGATAGCCAAAACACAAACATAACAAAAACCCTGAGAAAGACCAAAACTTAAAAAAAAATATATAAATAATGGATGACAGTAATGAGTTTTTTAAAAGATCCAAATTCCAATTTCGGAAGGGTGCCGGTTTTTACTTAAAATATAAATAAAAATTAATATTAATTAGTAATTAAATAGAAAGGCAGCGGAGGTGCTGGGCATCTGGTAGTCGAGCAGCATGTGTTTATCCCAATGCAGTTGACATACGACAAGCTCAAAGACACCAAATGTTTTTAAATTTGGCTACACTCAAAGTCAGTCAGTCAGTCTCTTGGTCTCTTAGTCTTTTAATCTTTTGTTTTTGTTTTTGCAGTTTGCATTTAAATATTAAAAACACCATGCAACAACAACAACAATTGTTCACAAAATGTGCCTTTGATTCGAGTTGTTGTTGTTGCTGTTGTTATTGTTGTTGTTGTTGTTGTTGCAGTCGCTTTCATCTTCCTCTTTTGCCATTTATTTTTCTGACTGCACCCTGCAGCTGCACAACATAATTAAAAATAAATTTGTTACGAGTACCCCTACTAAAGAAAACGTATGCACAAAATTCACAATCTAACATTTCTAAAATTTTAAAAATTAATTTATATTTCCACAGAAACTTATATAAGCAATTTGAATGAATTAAAATCAAATATTTCCTTGAAAATAATTCTATTATATACACAAAAATCTCTGTCCTGACTCACAGACTGACTGAACATTGGGGCGACCAAGCTTTAATAACAATTAGATATATTATTATAATAATTAAGGGTAAAGGTATTAAACTTTTTTAAAAACGATAATCAGCATCCGTTCAGAATTTACAAAGTTCGAGAAGTTTGAAATCTGGTAAGAAGTTTTTTTTTTTTGGATCTGGCAACTTTACAAGTTTCTTAGGCAATTTAAGGAATGTTTTATAAAATTTTAAATTTAGATTTATATATGTGTACACACAAAAGAAAAAAAAATATATAATTCCGGAAAAAAACAATCTGAAACGATTTGAATACGATTGAATTAAAACAAAATTTAGGCTTAATATTGAATCCCTAAGACTCTTGAATTCAAGTCATAAAAATTCAATGCCGAGCATACTTAAATTCAGGCTTAAAGAATTCAATCCTTTATTTAAGTTCTTCGAAAACGGCAGGGATCACACATATAATGAAATATTAACAACACAAAAAAAGAATATCTGTTAATGGTAACTTAAAGACTTTTATTTAATAAATCAAATTTAATAGTTATTTGTGATGCAAAATTTGAAGTATAATAGTTATCATTTAATATTTCTAAAACTGTAAAATTGTCGAATATTCAAAATATATATTTACAAGATACAAAAGCTTAGATATCCTGTTATGGATGTACCAAATAAATCGTAAATCGTTGTTTAGTCCTTGCATTGACCACTAATTCATTTGCATTTGCTTTTATTTGCAGCTGTCACTTTGGCAACTTGATTGGGGAAATGACCAGAGTTGCCATTACGTCGTTACCCATAAAAACGTTTACATTAAAATTCCAAACAATCGCAGTTATTCACCTTATCTAAAACACAACGCCGCCGCCGACTGGAACGAGTGAAAAGCCGACACAAGGTGGCAACTCTGGCCCCACCTTTGCGCTACAAAACCGGCCATACAATCACACAAAAAAATAAACCCCTTTTGGGCTCTGGGTGTATGGGTGTTATGGGGTTAAACCCCCCTTTAAATATTTCGTACTCCTTTTTTTCGGCGTTTTTTATTTAATGCGCGCGTTTCACACATTTCACATTTGGACGACGCAGTCAAAGGGTGGGGATGGGGTAGGGGTAGGGGTAGGGGTAGGGGTAGGGGTAGGGTAGGGTGGTCAAAGTTTTTTATCGATTTGCAGCATAATATAAAAACACAGAGAGAGAGAGAGAGAGAGAGGAGTAGGAATGATGGCTTACCAAATATGCCTAGAGCAATGCCCATGTCAATGCAGGGTTGCCAAGGGGTGGAGAAGGGGTGCATGGGGATTACAGGAGGGTGCAGAAGGGGGCCAACGAGTGGTGGCTAAAACGACAACGCAAAAAAAACGCAGAAGAACGACAACAACACCCATCAAAAAAAAAAAAAAAAGGAGTAAACCCAAAAACCCAAGTGATTAATTCAACATATTCATATGTGCGTGACGGTCGCCCCCAAAAAATGCGAGAGTATCAACCGCGCACATCCACGCTAACCCCCACCCCCACCCCCACCCCCTTCACACGCACCACCCCCATCCCCATCCCCATCCCCCTCCCCATCTACACGCTAATGAGCAGCATTTTCAGCCCAATTCGAGGCCAAAAACCAAAAACGAAAAACAAGTGAAAACACTACCAGCAAACTGCTCGACTATTAGATGCCCAGTATCTATATATTTAAGAAAAAAAAAAACAAGCAAAAACAGATAGAAGCCTGAAGTTTACAAACAAAACAATTATTACTTTTCAAGCTTTCATTTAAATAGCCTGGATCTTTGTTTCTATTCGCTCTATTCGCCATTAATTCCTTCATGTTTTTTCTTCAAAAATAATAATTATTTTTCTTTGAAATTAATAAAAGTTGTGACCGAACCGATTCTACGAGGTTCGGTTCAGAACCGGTTTGCAGCCTTGCTAAGAACGCAACGCGACGCTAAACCGAAAAAGTCTGTCATCCTTAGCTAAGGTCACTTTTGGGTTGGGGTAAAGGCGGTGGGTGGTTGGGTGGTGTGGGTGGTGTGGGTGGTTGCTTTGGTGGTGCTTTGGTCAGTTGAAATATGAGACAACGCGTAGATGCCGCTGTCGCTGTCGCAGTCGCAGTCGCTGCCCGCTGTCGCAGTCGCTGCCCTCTGTCGCGGTTGTTGCTGGCAGTGACCGCAGCTACTTTCTAATTAAGCATGTTTAGAGAGCAAAGGAGAAGAGAGGAAGAGAGTGAGAGGAGCTTGGAGACCTTGCTCTGGTCAGCGGCACAAACATGTCAGAGACAGAGACAGAGACCCAAAAATGATGCGAAAAGGTTGGAAAATGGTCAACATTCGGGTAGGGGGGAGGGAAAGTGCACACGCATGTCTAAAATATCTAAATCTCCATTCGCGCTTATCTCTATATATGCAAACAGGGGTGTATATATATGTATGTGTGTGTGTGTGTGTGTGTGTGTGTCCATATGAATGTGAACCCTTTTTGTTTTGACGTTTTGCTGAAAATGATGTTGGCAAAAAAAAGTTTCTAATAAAAACTCCCAAAAAAAAAAAAAAAAACAAAAAAAAAAAAAAACAGGATACAGAAAACAGAAAACCAACTAATACACCAGCAAAACAATGAGTGCTAAGCAACAAAAGAACAAAATAAATGTACAGTTAGTCATGAAAGTGTTTCAACAAAATAAAAAAAAATTCACATCTCTGGTTTTTTATATTTTTATAATAGGGTTTTTTACCAAAGACTTGAATAATTCAAAATGAATTGAAATAAATATTATCAAAAATAAGGCGTATTTTGAATTCCAATTGCAATTGCAACAGCCATTTAGAACCCAGCTATTTTCCAAACTGAGGTTCTATATATGTAACTTTAACTAAATATCCACAGGACCTCACAAAAGAAAAATAAAATAAAAAAATTATGTAAATTTTGTATTTTGTCAAAACACTTTCTTGACTCACTGTATAAGAATTGTACATATCCATTCCTGTCCCCACTTCAACTTCAATTTCAAATTCAGATTCTTCCAACTACTATATACTGACGAAAAATTAAGAAAATATTCCGAAATCCCGGAACATTTTTTTTTATTTTCTCTCGATTTAGTATAAGAATATTACTTTCATTTAAGTTTTATCCCCGAATTTGGGTATTAGACCCAGAAATTTTGTATTATTATACATTCTTTGCAAATAGTTATGTCGGAACCAGCCAGATCCGATCAATATACCATTTGGCATTGGCATTTGATATAGGAATTGATATTAGAACTTCTGGTTGTTTTTTGGTTGAAAACATCTAAGAATTGAACGAAGATTGCGAATTTGGTTAACCGTTTTCTGCAAAGAGTAAGCGAAGCACCCTAATGTCATTTCAAATATTCAGAATTTCAGAAAACAGTCTGTTTTTTTTGGCAGTGTATATGCGTTAAATATGAATATGCAAATAAAAAGCACATTGCATACTTTGAGGCGCAAAAACAACAAACTCCAACTTCAACTCATGGCTGTTGTGTTTGCCTAAGCAGAGAGAGAGAGAGAGAGAGAGAGAGAGAGACAGACGCGGGCACATCATTAGAGCCACTGTCCCCACACTCCAGTTGCAGATTCATATTCCATTTCCATTCCCATTGCAAGTGTGAGTCGCATTTTAGCTGAGAAATACCCCTAATGACACTTGCAGTGCAATCGCAATCACTTGCAATTGCATCCCTTAATAGCGCACCCTTCCTCATACCTCTTTCCCCTCTCTCTCTCTCTCTCTCTC
Organism: Drosophila phalerata; assembly: GCA_951394115.2. Lineage (NCBI taxonomy): Eukaryota > Metazoa > Arthropoda > Insecta > Diptera > Drosophilidae > Drosophila > Drosophila phalerata. The sequence goes on along the minus strand of OX596006.1, from coordinate 49,767,956 downwards.
TCATTTTTAGACTCATGCTGTTTCCCTCTCATCCTCCCAAAAGATTCTCAAGTGCAGCAACTTTTTTTTTTATGAGCCATGTCGTCTATCGGTTACATTTCCATCTTCCATCTTTGTCACCGTCTCCTGTATTTGGCGTAGTTCAAGTGCAGTCTCTACCCCTACCCCTACCCTTCCCTACCCATTCCTCCCTACCACCCTCATTTCAGCCTCATCTTGCAAATTTGACACATGCACAAGTACAACAAAAAAAAAAAAAAAAAAAAACAGAGAAGTACAACAACAACAAAAAAACGGTCCGAACAAAAGCGTCTCTTCTTCAAACCGACTACAAGTAGTATGTTCCTCTCCCTCTCTATCTTTTACCTCTCCCTCCTACAATCTCAACTTCTTTTTTTCATCCTTCACTTCATTTCACTTTTACGACTTGCACGCACATCCTCAATTCGCCAGCCTGTTCAGTTTCCTTAGCTTTACTTATAGCCCAGTACCTGAAATGTACAAGGGCTTTTAATTTTCAGCCCAGATATGTTTCTGTAGTGTTCTGTAGCGTTCGTATAAACGTCTAGATCTCAGGGACTATCAGAGTTGAAGCTAACAAACTTGCTAACCATACTTCTATAGTCCCCACGCAGATGATATACATTTTGAAACCTTGCCACGCCTCCCTGCGCCCCCGCAAATGAACAAAGTTCGAATAACAAGCGCCACAAACTGGAAATTTGGCTCACAGAATTGAAAAACATTGAAGATAACTCAAATGTCACTTACTTTAATTATACACTTTCTTTTTTTATATTAATATCTTATTTATGGTTATTTTGTCTAGAAATATAGCAAAAAATATTGAAAATCCTAATATATACAATTATAAATGTATTTTATTAGAAGTCTACAATGCGATCTAACCGTGTTCGAATCCCAGAAAGCTTGTCTGCTTATCAAGGCTGCAAACCTCCGAAATTTTAAAAGGTTCGGTTCGGCGGTTCGAACCATAGACATCGGTTCGGTTCGCGAGTTGGTTTATATACCCCCTGAACCCAAGGTTTGGGTTCGAGCCTTGGCTCAATTTCATACAAAAAATTATTCTTATTGTTATTAATTTTTGAGTAATATTAAAAAACCATAAAATTTGTGTTATTGCTTTTGTTTTCGAACCGAACCTTTTACTTTAGAAAGCGGTTCGGTTTAGGTTCGGGTTCGCAAAGCATATAATTTTGAGGATTCGGTTCATGATCCGGCTCAGGCTGCTTTAAAAACCCGAACCGAACCAGTTGTACGACGTTCGGTTCAGAACCGGTTTGCAGCCTTGCTGCTTATCAAAAATATTTGATTTTTGTATAAGTTCTTAAGATGTTTACTTTGCTGTTAGAGACTGCTGTAATAACTGGGTAGTTGACAGTCGAGCACATTTTCTTGTTTCCATTTTCTATTCAGCTTCTTCTTTTTGTTCCCTTCCTGTTTAGTTTGTTGTTTCGGAGTTTGTTTGTTGTTCTCCGTGTTTTGTTTGCCTGGATGACATTTGTGCTTGCAACAGGGATCTTTAGGATCTTTGGGAGTACTATATTTCAATAGACATGGCTGCCACCTCAAACTTTCCATTTCGTTGCATTGAGCATTGACAAATATTGTTCTTTGTATACATCCCACTCTCTCCGTTTCTAATCTACGTATAGTTCCCAGTCCCCTTCTTATATGTACTATATATGTAGTAAGTATGCTTCCTTCTCTCATATGTGTGTGTGTGTGTGTGTGTGTGTCCTTGCATTCATTAGCTCTGTCTACTCATTCTTCATTCTTCGTTTCTCATTCTTCGTTTCCCATTCTTTTTTTTTATCCGTCTTCAGCTGAGATGCTTGTTTATTTATGCGTTATTTGATGTCAGTGAAACTTAGACTCTGTTTTTCTTTAGTATTTAATGCACTTCACCATGGTGATGTAAAAATATATCGATAACTCGATTTTAGTGCAAGCGATATACAACAACTTTAACTCGATTATTAGTCTCTGTTTTTCTTTAGTATTTAATGCACTTCACCATGGTGATGTAAAAATATATCGATAACTCGATTTTAGTGCAAGCGATATTCAACAACTTTAACTCGATTATTAGTCTCTGTTTTTCTTTAGTATTTAATGCACTTCACCATGGTGATGTAAAAATATATCGATAACTCGATTTTAGTGCAAGCGATATTCAACAACTTTAACTCGATTAATAGTTTGATGATTAGTTAATTAACATAAGCGTTTTCAAATAAACCCAAAAAAAAAAGGTATTTTCAAAAAATTCGATATTTGATAAAACGAAAAATTAATTGCCGATTAATCGACAACATTTCGTCTTTTAACAAATCTTTTTAAATTTCAATGACTGTCACAACTAAAATAATGTATGATAAATAATTTTAATTTCAACTAGTATATCTGTTTTAGACTTTTGGTCTAAATACTTATTTATCTCTGTGTACAAAAGGTTAACATCTTAATTTTAAGAACACTTGCTTTTGTATTTTTCTATATTAATTATTATTAACTTAAAACAAATATCACCTTTTTGAGAAATCGGTATTTTTATTATGCTTAGAAAAAGGGCACAGATGTCTCGGTTAATAGACGCTCAGTTTTAACCCTAGTCATTAGATGCAATTTTTATTTTCATAAGCACTCGACACACACCCACACACACACACACACACACACACACACACACACACACAGGGCGAAACTGAAGTGCAAGTCGTATAATAGATTTTGTAGCTTTTGTTCGACAAACGTTTTGTGTAAAGGGGACAAATTTCTTCATTTTAGGAGCTGCAATTGAATGCAAAAAGGGTTGCATTTCAGGCGATAGGGGTGGAGTATTAGTTGTGTCCCCAAATCTTGATCTTGATGCAGGATTCGTCTACCATATCGATTGCGGCAAAAGTGTAAGGAAAAAAAGTGAAATCTCGAAAACGAAAACAGGACGGAGAAAGAGAAAGAATGAGAGAGAGAATGAGAGAGCTAGAGGCAGGAAGTGTGACGAGTCTTCTGACGAGTCAAAATGGGGTTAAATTGCACAGAAATCACGCAGCTCACACACACACACACACACACACACACACACAGACACACACACACACACACACACACACATAAATAGCAGCCCCCAAAAGCCGTTGCTTTGTTTCTGACGCACTTAACACGGCGTTGGCGACATGCACTTGAGTTGCACAAAGGCTCACACACATATATGTATGTGTATGACACACACACACACACACACACACAAACAGCTGGAGGGGGGTTGGAGCGAGGGGAGATTTGCACAGTTAGATGCACTAGACAGACACGAGACAAAAAGGAAACCCAGACGCTTGTCTAACCCTAAACTACCCCAACTCCCTACCCCTACCCCCACCCATACTCTCAGCCCCCAACCCCTAAATATTTAGCATGACGGCAAGCGTAAGTCTACACTGAGCGAAACTAACTCAACACACATTTAAAAACAAGATTTTCCACTAAGATTAAAAGATTGTTTCTAGAAAATTCCACATAAATTGGAAACAATACCTAAGCCGGTACCGGACCGTTAAAAAAAAACCGTTTCATATTAAGTAATTATTTCTTAAGAAGCGAGAGCTGGAATGCTTGTACTGGTACGGCTTCTGTGCTTATTTTCAAACATTTTTCAATTTTAAATAAAATTTAAAAACAATTTCATGCAAGTTAAGTCAACTCTATATCCATAAATTATAAATACCAACTAAAAACCAGCGGAAGAGCTATACATTCCAGAAATAAAAACCAACCAACAAAAAGAGCCGAAAAGGACAAAACCGAAATGTAGAACCATTTACTGAAGTAGCTGTTACACAACGTACCGGAACCGAAACTAGAACCGATATTCCTGGTCTTAAAAATGTTTTTAAAGATTGTTGGGAAACAAGTTTACCACCAAAAAAAAAGATGTCTAACAATCAACATGTCTAACTTCGAATTCTAAAATATCAATTCATACCAACAATATGTGAGCTTAATTTTTTTATTTGTTTTTTTCAATTTTTTAAATAATTTTAAAACAATTTAATTTTTAAAGAATCTAAAATAGTTTATATAAGGTGTGACTTGTTTCTCTCAGTGTAAAAGTAGCGCGTTTGTAACCCTTTCAAGTCGAGCACCCAGAGGGAGTGCAAGATGCATTAGAATGCCGACTGCCGACGATGTTGACATAGAATCATTGCTGTCGTGTCTGGCGTCGTGTCAGCTTGCCCCACGTTTAGTTGCAACATACTCCGACCCCGAACCCGGACCCCGAATCCGACCCTGACTGCGACCCCCTGAAAACGTTACTGACATCGCACGCTGCAGGTGCAAAAGTGAATGAAAGTGAAACGGTGGATGATGTCGCATGGAGTCAGTTGAAAATGAAGTTGAAGTTGAGGCTGAAGTTGAAGTTGAGAATGAGACGGAGGATGAGACGGAGAATGACGATGGAGGATGAAGTTGAGGAGCAGCTGCTGCTTGAGTGCACTTTTTGCACTATTCAAAGTTAAAGTGGGTGAGAGCCAGTGCTGCCAAAATCGCTTTTTTCCCGTCAAATCTGGCTGTTTTTAAAGGCCAGCAGCGGAAAAAATTTTGGAATTGCGGCAAGCGGAAATTCTGGCTTTTTAGAAATGTATTCAGCTTTTTTTGGGGGCTTTTTTTTGTAATGCTTTCAAAGGTTACATAAAAAGTTACTATTTCTACCGAATATTCCCAAAGTCAGCACTATTTTTGGCCATTCTATAATCTTTATACCAAAAGTCGGCGCCAACTGTAACAATTTTTTCGAAATGCCAAAAGTCTCGCCTCTGATGCCGTCCAACATAAGTGCAAAAATATTCTATAAATTTACTTAAGATACTATATTTCAAAGAACAAACAAAATTGTTTATGCTTTTACTTGATTTTTGACCGAGTGATGATTTCCGTACAGTATTCAGGAATCGACATACCAAAGCCTCTAGCTCTTATAGTCTCTGAGATCGATGCGTTCAAGCAGACGGACTCTGCTGTTGAGCTGATCAAGAATATAGTATATATATTTTATGGGGCTGTCACGCCTTCTTCTGCCTGTTACATACATTCTGTTTAAAACTTTATACCCTATTTTGATCATTTTTAATGAGCACAGGGTAAAAAAAAAGCATTTAATTTCTGAGCCCATAAGTACCGCTTTTTTTTAAGCATTTTTCTTAAAATTTTTGGCTTTTTTTGCGGGTCCATCCAGTCAAAAACGGCATTTTCTTGGTCTCAAAAGTTGGCAGCACTGGTGAGAGCTGAATGTGGCGAGTGCTGTGAATGCTGTGAATGCTGTGGATGGTGTGAATGCTGTGAATGGTGTGAATGGTGTGGGTGGTGTGGGTGGTACGTTTGGTGGTGCAATGTCATTGCTATGCTCTTGCACTTCTTGGGGTCGCTTGTGGGGTTGAAGGACGCGGATGCAACCGACCCAAAACATAAGGGGTTGCCATTCGTGCACATGGAACATGGAACATGGAACATGGAACAAGTAACATAAGTAATAACAAGTAGACGAGTTGAGTCTGCTCGACATTGCCATACTCACTATTCACAACTATCCAAATAGGCTAGATCACAAAAATTATTTCAAGTCATTAACATTTTCATAAATTAAATTATTTTTCATTAAACTAAAATCAAGAATGTTAATGTTAAGAATATTAAGTGTATATATATATATCCAAATAATCGACTAAATTATTTGGCAAATATTAATATGTTATATTTCCACCCAAAATTGGACCTGTAGCCCTTTGGCTCGAGGTAGGTTCGAGTCCCACCCTTGCAAAGATAAAACATTTTAAGGGAATATTTATAAAAACAAGTTTTCATACTAAGACTTACTTTTCGATTGAGCGTCTCTATGGCAGCTATATGATATAGTGGACCGATTTGAACAAAATTTGGTCAGAATGTATAATACCAGCTCAGATGCATATCCTATAAGTTTGGTTACGATATCTTGAAAAACAAAAGACTTTTTCATACTAAAACTTGATTTTCGGCAGAGCGTCTCTAAGACAGCTATATGATATAGTGGGCCGACTTGGACCAAATTTGGTCAGGATGTATAATACCACCCCAACTATATATCGTGTGAGATTGGTTGAGTTATCTCAAAAATCGAAGCTTTTCATACTAAAACTTCGTTTTTGATGTATCGTTCCTATGGCAGCTATATGATATAGTTGTCCGATCCAAAAATAAAAATAAACTTGATCTGCGCACGATATCCTGGAACCTACATACCAAGTTTGAAGTCCCTAGTTCTTATGGTTTCTGAGATCGACGCATTCAAACAGACGGACAGACGGACGGACGGACGGACAGACAGACGGACATGACTCGGATGTTGATCCTGATCAAAAATACAAAAATACATACATTCTGTCAAATGCATTATACCCTTTTTTGCCCATTTTCATTGTATAAAAAGTAAGATTAAATTAAGTTTCTGAGTTTTCCCCAATCCTTGCAACAAATGTTGAATCAATTAAATAATTTTTTGAATTCCCCAAATTTAACTTAACTTAACTATTGTTCATTGTTAATTTGTGTCATACTTTTCATCATACAACCTACACAAAGCTATTATACTCCTGTAATTCTTAGAATAAGGAGTATTAAAAGGAACGATGCAACTCCAATGAACCCAATGCCAATGTCGATGTCGATGACGATGTCGATGTCGTTGCACAGTGAAAGGTGCAAGAATGACTTGAAACTGAAACTGAAACTGAAGTTGCAGTCACTACCAGTGTGAAGAATGGAGGGACAGACACTTAAAAACAGGAGGCACTTCAATCTGAAATCTGCAATTTGCAATTTCTCCAATTTCTCCAATTGTAACCCTCCATCAACCGTCTCAACATCGACGCGCGAAAAGTGAAAGCGGCTCGAGAAAGGCCTTGTGATTGTGGGTGAGTGGTTGACTGGTTGACTGGGTGTTTGAGTTGGTTGAGTTGGTTGGGTGGTTGGAGTCGGATTTGGAGTCGGAGTCAAAGTTGGAGCAAAGCCATCGTTACCATAAAAACCAATGAAATTTCGCTTAGGCTCGCTGCGTACTGCGCTTTACGAGCAGAGTTCCCAAGAGGGTTCGAACTTTAACATTTGAGTCGCCGTCTGCTTCGGCTTCGGCTTCTTGTTCTTCTTCTTCTTCTCACAGCGTCTTAGGCTCAGTTTCAGTCACAACCTTAAAATAAAAGCCAAAACGCACTAATGTCCTTAACGTTCTCAGCGGCAAAACGCGTTTCAAATTGAACGTCAATGCTTTTCAAATAAAACAAGACAAAAAAGTACAAGAAAGTAGCATCTTTGAAAAGCAGAAGACTAAATACTCTTGAAAAAAAAAAAAACTAACTCGTAGAAATGTATACACAATAATAATATTTTTGTAGGAATTTAAAATATACAAACCACAAAAATTAAATAAATAAATTTAGCAAATCTGGCAGAGTACCAGAACGGTTCTATACATATGTACATATATGTTACATTTTCTTGTATTAACATTTTCGAACTTTGACACACAAAATAAGTTGAAGCACTTAATTAAAGTATCTAAAAGACAAGCCATACATCATTAAAATTAACGCTTGAAATATTCAAGCAACTTTTTATAAAAGTATATGAGATTTAAGCTGAGTCAAAGCAAAAATATGAAATGAAAAAGAAAAACGCATAACTGGAAAATTCAGTTTTTTATTAAATGCATGGGAAAAAACGAAACCGAATATTCAAACTCGACTTATATTTTATTAAATTTATTGCGCAAAGGAATTGAAATAAATACTGAAGCTAATTAAAGCGTTTTTTCCACAAATATTCCAACCATGATTGTGATTTTTTTCACATTAAAAATGAGTGTGAAATCGATTGGATATATATATATATATAAAACCTTTACATCACATATAACCGCTACAACTTTATCTCCCCAATATATAGCCAAAAGGTTTTCATTTCGGAAATCTGAGAAACAGCTGTCGATTTTTTTTTTGTTTTTTTTTTAAAACACAGAGTGCTGAGTTCTCAAATGAAAACCGAAGTTTCCCGCCACAATTTTGAGCCTATTTTACCAATTTAAAGGTGGCTGATGAAACTCCTCTTGGTGCTCAGGGTGCATAACTTTTTTTATAATTTAAATTTGCGGAAAATGGCTAGATTAGGCAGTAAAATTCGAGACTTGGTGTGCACAAACTAATCTGTGGGTTTGATTAGGATTAAATCAAAAGAAAATTGTATTCTTTAGGTTAATTTGCTTCAAATTTTTCCTATATGAAATATATATCCGATTTTAACCAAATTCAGTTAGGGTGTAAAATGTTGTCCCAAATACATTAGCTGCATGTTTGGTAAAGATATCTTTAATAATACAAATGTTGTTCATACAAATGTTGTTCATACTAAATGTTGTTCATTCCTAGGCAATAAAATTCCTAATTCAATACAATTAATTTATATTATTACCAAGGCTGCAAACCGGTTCTGAACCGAACCTCGTAGAATCGGCCTGAACCGGATCATGAACCGATCCCTTGAAAATATTTACTTTGCGAACCCGAACCTAAAGCGAACCGCTTTCTAAAATAAAAGGTTCGGTTCGAAATAAAAAAAATTATTACATAAATTTTATGGTTTTCTAATAGTACGCAATTATTTGAGACTTTGGATTAAAATAATTCATATGAAAGTCTTCAAATAAATTGAAATTATCATCAAAATATGATTTCTTGAAAAAAAAATTTAATTAGATCAAAATGTAGAGAAAAATGTTTATCAATAAAAATATTTTTTTTTTAATGAAATTGAACCGAGGCTCGAACCCAAACCTTGAGTTCAAGGGGTATATAAACCAACTCGCGAGCCGAACCGTTGTCTTGCTCCATGGCTCGAACCGCCGAACCGAACCTTATAAAAAATTCTGGAAGTTTACAGCCTTCATAATTAATTATGCATTTTTTTGTGATTAAAATTAATAATTTTTTTTTTATTTTTTAGCTTCCCATCAGAAAATATGTGTTCCTAAACATGAGATATTCAGCTAAAGCTGAAATACTTTAAATTAGGGTATCTCTTATAAGAATATAAAAAAAATGAAATTTTGTTTGTCGTTTGTCGTTCGTCGTTTGTCGAGCATGCGGGCTGTTGTTGTTGTTGCCAGTGAAACTGCCACTTCCAGAGGCAGTTGAGGTCTCATGTGCGCGGCGACACAACCTATTTGTATTCCTTTGTTTAGAATAAAATAAAAATATAAATGTGCACGTGTTTTGGCAATGCTCGGCGTTTTTAGTGGCGGCAAACGCATCATCATACGCAAGAGTCGCATAGAGTTGCGGATAAGTGTGTGGGAAAGCAGCGGGGAAGGCCGTGGGGAATGAGATGGGGACATTTGCGGACAGTGGACAGTGGACAGGGATTTCGCTGGGGTTGTTAAATTTTAATGTTGTTGGCATATCGATATGCGTACATGAATCTGCCAACACAAATAACATTTTCAACATCGGGATACGTGCTAAAGACGTCGCTGCCGCTGTCTCTGCCGCTGCCGCTGCCTCTGCCTCTGTCTCTGCCACAGCCGCCGTCGCCGTCGGCGTCGCCGCGGATTCTATCTTATAGCATTTGGGCAATTCTCTAATGTCGATTTTGACATTTGTACGCATTCAAAAAAATGTTTTTATATTTTTTATTTTATTTCCTTTTACTTTTTATACCCGTTACTTATAAAAAATAAGTATAAGGGTATATTGTGTTCGTTGGAATGTATGTAACAGGGAGAAGGAGGCATCTTCGACCCCATAAAGTATATATATTCTTGATCAGCATCAACAGCCGAGTCGATATAGCCATGTCTGTCTGTCTGTCCGTCCGTCTGTCTGTCTGTCCGTCTGTATGAACAAAAGGATCTCAGAGACCATGAGAGATAGAGATACCAAACTTTCACTAAAAGACTTCTATAATTCATGCCCCCCTCCGTCCCCGTAAATCGCGCAAAACCACCACACCCACAGTTTTTAAGATAATACTTTTTTTGTGATTATTAGCGTTATCTATTAGCATTATTCTACTGAATCGCATTAAGATCGGACATGTAGAACGAAAGTTATGGCGAATTAAAGTTTTCAGATCAAAACAAGTATTTTCTTTAAAGCAGGGAATAATACCGAAACCGGTACCGGAACCGTTAACCTAAATTAACCGTTTCGTTTTGAGTACCGGAACCGGAACCGTAACCGAAATAAATTAGTTTACAAGAACCGAAAACCGAAACGTTTGTACCGGTACGCTTTCGGTACACTTTTCGAAAAATAATTGTTGTTTTTCTGTATGTATATCATTTTAAATAAACTTTAAATAGCTTTAAATTTAGGTTTGGTTTAACTCGATAGAATACAAACATATAGTGCGTGTGTATGTACAAATCCGTTAATATATTTATGTTTTATAACATTTATTTTTTTTTATTTTTTATTTAATTGCCGTACCGGTACGTACCGGTACTGATACCGGAACCGAAAGGAAAATACCGAAATAGAACCGTTTACCGAAATAGTTGTTTCGGGACGTACCGGAACCGAAACCGGAACCGATATTTGTTTCGGTTTGATTCCCTGCTTTAAAGTACTTTTCAATATATTAAAGTAAGTAACGGGTATCATATGGTCGGGATCTCGACTATAGCCTTTCCCGCTTGTTAAAATTGTATTCATAATTACGGTAACCCCAAAAAAAGGGCAAGCCTAAATTAGAACTTGTTAATAAAAAAAACCTAGTTAGAGTACAAAAATTGGGAAACCTAAATAAGAAAATCATTTAATGTACAGAAATTTGGTGCTTTCGGAGAGTTTGAGTACCCATTCTAACTATTCGAAACTTCCCACTGTCATAACTTTATTAAATCTTAATCGATTTACTTGCGGAAAGTCAAATTAGTCTTTATAACAGTTTTATATCAACACTATAATTCACCTAATTACTTACATATTTTAATTTACTTAATTATTTTGTATATTTTCATATTTATTTATATATATATTTTTTTTTTTACTAAATACCGAAACTCATATTAGCCTCGGCAATTGTAGAGTTGGAGTTGCAGGTGGCATGTTGCAAGTCTAAAACCGTTCTTCTGGGTAACAGCTGAAATTGTCAACCTCCTAGCACACACTTACTCTCTCTCTCTCTCTCACACTCACACACACACACACACACACACACACTGACACGTTCTCACATGACACTCCTTGTAAATACCCTGTGGTTCGGCCCCGTGGTGCATCACTAGTAGCCAGCTAAGTCGTTAGCTTCAAGTAATGCAGATTTGCTAGGGAAATTCTATTCCTGTGGTGCATCACTGGTAGTTAGGTAAGTCGTTAGGCTCAAGTAATGCGGATGTGCTATGGAAATTCTATTCCCTTGATGCATCACTGGTAGTTAGGTAAGTCGTTAGGCTCAAGTAATGCAGAGGTGCTAGGGAAGTTCTATTCCTGTGATGCATCACTGGTAGTTAGGTAAGTCGTTAGGTTCAAGTAATGCAGAGGTGCTATGGAAATTCAGTCCCTGTGGTGCGTCACTAGTAGCTCACTTAGTCTAGTGCTAGTACTAGTTCTAGTACTCATCACCAATTCCCTAGGCAATTCGCTAGAATTTCGCTAGCTCCCCGTACTACAGGGTATATATGTTACATATAAGAAGTGTTTGCATTTGCCTCTGAATATCTCATGAGCTCGGAAGCTCACGCAACTGAGAATTTCATTTTTATTTATTTTTTTTTTTGCCTTTCCTTGAGTTTTTCTTTTTTTGTACTTTGCCTGAGCTCAGAATGACGCAAATTCTAATCAATACGAGTATTTTTCGCATCCTGATGAGCAACGTCAACGGAACTCAAGGACAAATCTTAAATTCAAAAGCATTTGCAATCGATGTAATATTTGATTCGCTTTTGTTTCCAACATGGAAACAATCCGAAACAAAGATGAATTTCGGGTTCCAGTATTTCCCGAAACAACAATATCGGTAAAGGGACTTATTTCAGTTTTTTCGCTTTGATATCAATTTCAGTACCGTATAAAAAATCAATTTTAAAACATTTCGAAATGTTAAAGTGTCGATTAATGACATCGAAATAAATTCTTAGATTTAGAAAAACTTAATTTTCTTTACAATTTTAATAAGATTTGAATGCATATTGAACTTTTAAGTCGAACCAAGAAAATATAATTCTGACAAAATGTGATGATAAATATCTGTATATAATCATTAATATTAAGTTAGTTATTTGAATTTGGAATTTCTTTAAATTATTACATTTGTCGTTTGAAATCAAAAAATAGGCTGTTCCTCTTAAAAAACCCTATTTGCATTTGATTAAATCTATTGTTAAAGTTGTACTACAACTTATTTAGATACAAATTTAAACTTATTAATATATTCTAGTTTTACCCAAATATTTTTTATGTTAAAAATCAAAATAAAAATGTAGATGAAAGTAAATTCCTAAAAGTGATTCTGCTTGTTACACCTCAATTTCTATACATGATTTTTAATGGGATGCTTTTTATTAAAGCTTATTTCAGACGTACACCTCTTGCCAAAGCTTATTGGGTTGAAAACTTGAAAGCTCAGATTGAAAGTTACAAAGTTTCGAAGCTTTTATCGTATTTAAGTTTACGTAAAGCTTTGCCCACATTTGGCACAACTTAAAAATCACTTGAAAAATAACTTTTCAAGTTTCCGACTCAAATAACTTGCTAAAAGCTTTTTTAAGCAATGTATGGAACATTTATTTAATGATATTAACAAATTACATATACATGCTGAAAACTCAAAACAATTATAAATATGTGTAATTCATATTTAAAAAAATAAGATTCAAATTTTTTAAACAAATAAAAATATATATAAGGTTCGACAAAGAAAAAGAGAGGTCTAAAATTATATAAAATTATATAAAACTATTTGTCCTGACTGACTGATCATTGTGTAACTGCAGCCATAAGACATAGGATGCCGAAATTTGAACACAACATGGCTACGACAAGTATTTTAGCTAGAGTCGGTGAAAAAACCAGTTGAGCCAGTGAAATTGAGAATGCAGGCTAAGTAGCTCCAGGAGAAAAATGCAAAGGATCAGGGACTCAGCAAGGAGGAGGTAATAGACGGCGGCCTGCAGAAAGCGCATGGATTCGGCAATGTGATCCTTAGGGGCTTCGGTCAAAGGACGAGCACGCGAGGATGTGGTTGAGGATGCGGTGGCCCAACTGGGGAACTTGGTGAGTTGCTGGCAAATGCCAAAGCTACGCAGATCGAAAAGCAGCTGTCCGATAACTTTGGTCAGATAGGAGCCCAAGGGTAGATGCATACAGACGATATTATTTACAAGTTGCCTCTCCAGGATGACAAACCGATTGCGCTGCTCCCGATGCCTCAGCAGGTGATAGGCGAGGAAATCGCGACTGGTCAGGAGTCCAGTGCGACTATTCTCAGGCAGTCGAAGGAACTGGTCGAACATGTCCACGGCCCGACCGGGCAGTACTCGGGAACGGTCGCACAAAGCGGGCAATGGCGCTATCATTCTTCTCGTGGATTGATCCATAACGAAGGTATAATCCTGTACCAATGCCTGCTCCATTGACTGAGGCAACGGACGCACTGGAGCATTGTGTACAAACTCAAAGATGGAACCTTCATAACCGATGCGCAGCACAAACAGCAACATTATCCAACCAAGATGAACGGTTGCCGGCAAAGGAGCAAAGAAATCAGGGATGAATTCACCAGTGAAACGACAAAGGAAACGAAGCAGTACCAAAATAATTAGCAACAACCAAGTGCTGCTCTGAAAGGGAAACAACATGATCTCATAGTAACTATAGGCGTCTCCCTCACGCAACACGATAACGTACTTCATCTGATTGTAGGACCCCGAGTTCGATAAATACTTCGATCGTGCCGGTTGACAGGCGGTGCATCCCAAGGTCAAATTGGCACGACGCTCGCGAAGCATTCCATATGCACCTGTAAATATATAAATATTAAGGCTTCTTTTTAGAATCAAAGTACAGATTTCGGATTTTCAATTTCAAAAAGTCATAATTTTGTAAAATCTGAACCGATTTCCTTTTGGAATGTCAATTTTAACATATTTTGACCTCAATTTGTTTTTTTCCCCATATCAGTTTCTATGTTAACCTTAATTTCCCTTGACTTGCCCATAGACACTTACTCAAAAACTTCCAACTCGCATAACTTTGCCAAAACTTGACCGATTTTCAAGCGGAATGTTAATTTGATCATTATTTGACCTCTACTTTGCATCAAAATATTATTCGTTTATTCAAGTTGGAATCTGCATCAAAAATGGCATATGTAGAATTCACACCGTCATAACTTTGTCAAAACTGAACCGATTTCCGTGCGAAATGTTAACTATATCTTCTTTTGACCTCTAGTTTGATTCTGCATGAAATTTGTTAAATTACATTTTTATGTCTTCACTGTCCATTTTTCACAATATCACACCGTCATAACTTTCTCAAATCTAAACCGATTTCCGTGAAGAATGTTAATATTAGCGTCTTTTCACATTTTCTAATTTGAATCAGCATCAACATTGGAAAATATAAATTTTTTTGCTATATCTATAGATAAATGTATTAGATCTATTGATATATACATACATTTTGAAGAGCCGTACCTGTAAAGGTTCCATTCATATGTGATTCCCCACCAAACAAATGCGGTGGATCATTTGGTACCAGTACCACCTTAAAGTTCAACTTTCTTGCCAGCAATTTGAGCAGTTCTGCATCCCAGCCATTAATACTCTGGAAATCTGGCTGTATTTCAATATAGGGCGGTATTTGCCAGACAATGACGTGTACTGGACAATTATGAAGATTGTGCAACTTGTGCGGATAGAGTTGAGTTAATAGCGCCTGCTGAAGTGGTAGAATCACCGGAACCGTCGATTCGCATTCACTTCCAAATGGAAAAAATGTATAGATCTTTAAAGTGGAAAGTTGCAATTGTGCGAGTATTATTAAGACATCCATATTGTAGCGATCATGCAGCATAAAACTGAAAATTTGTGACATTTCCTTCTGGGTCTCTGTCTCTGTCTCCTCGCCTCTCTTCGCCAGCAGTACCACTAGAAATTTGTGCTTGTGCGTCGCTGTGGCGCCCGCATTGCCAATTACAGACCTCATCAATTGTTGAGTGTCTTCCACAAAAAAGACCAAGAGTTGAACATGTAAATTGAGTGGACTTTGCAGCTTGCGATCCATTATAATCGGTACCTAAAAAAGGGTTTTTTGAAATGTAATCAAATTTTTGAAATTTTTTATTTTAAAAAAATACTTTTATCGCGGTTGGACGGAATATAAAAACGGGTTCGGTGATCTGAATGGCGAGTTTTTCATGGGTTTAGATAAGATACATGTAATGACGATATATATTGATATATATTTATTATACTTTCTCAAAAATCGTACAATCGGCCTAACACAATTGATTTTCACACTTCAATAGTCATAATTTTGGAATTTTTCTTTTTTTTCAAAAAATCTAATATTAATGGAGAATTTTCTAAAACATTCGCACATAAATATAGAAAGACTTCTGAGCAGCCAAATAAAGAAAATTGCCTTAAATTTGAGATAAATTATGGTTTTTAAAAAAACTAAACCAATACTTTTGGTTTTAGAAAACTTAGAAAACTTTTCTTAGTTTAAAAACTCTAATTTTATGGCGATTTTCATAAATGATTTATATAAATGAAATTTTTTGAGTGTAGGCACCTGGGCATCAAGACTATGGCGACGCAGGACCTTTCCCAGGACCCTTTCCACCAAACGCTGTTCCAGTAATTGCAATTCTTCCCTGTAGCCGGTGCTGAGGAAGATACTCATGTTGTTCCCCGCACAGGTGCGTGTGAGGATCAGGTTTAGAACATGCTCCAATCTGATCACCAGCTTAGACTCCTCCTGACGGGAACGTTCCTGAGGTGTCCAGGCCGTTGTTCTGTACAGCAGCAACAGCAGCAGCAGAAAAGTCAGCAGCTTTTTCATGACTTTTTCACAAGTTTGCAGTTCCATTTCATGTATTGAACTGAATTAAAAAAAACTCAAAAGTGTAGCATATTGATTGTATATCGATTTGAGAATTCCTTTGTGGAATGCAGCGAACATGCAATGCGCCCGGGACTAGCTAGATACCCTGTAATTAATTTGCAATATTATGTATTTATTTACATTAAAGATTTCAAATTTCATTTTCATACTTTAAATCAGGTGAATTAGGTGATTAAATTTAACCCTTTGATTGCAAATGCTAACACTTTAATTTCTCTCACACATTTCTCCCCCGGGAAATTGTTAGTTATTGAATTTAAACGATGTAATGCAAACATTTTTGTTCCGACTGAGGAAGCGGAGAAATCCTTACAGTCCACACACCAGAAATGGAATTATACTATATGAATTGCGATTGCAATCGTACATGTATTATCCGGAGTTATAAGGAGTTCATCAAAAGTAAAAACTGAGATCTAAAATTTAGAATTTTTGAAATTCCAAAGGGTGGAAATCTGCCAAAAAATTGTTTTTCTTTTAATAGTAAAATTTGAATTTAATAATCATCAAAGTTTTGTTAATGTTATGACACTTTGTTTATCAAATTTTATTTTTCTCCGACAAAACTAAAGTTTTCGCCTCACAAATAAGTCGATAACAATAATTTGTTGAGAAACAGCGTTGCTTTGACTTTAGATCAATTCTAAAATCTTGACATTATTTTTTGAGAAAAGTCTGTAATAAAAGAGAAGAAAGAAGAATGAACGAACTGCGTAAGAAACTTTATCCGAGGAATGTTTTAATTTTGAAACGGGATGCTTTATCCGTGGCTAAGCAAATTGATTGGATCAATAATGTTGTAGAGTGCAATATTGAAAGTTTGCAGGAGCTTAAAACTGGAGCCGTATATTGCCAAATTATACATAAAATGTATCCAAATGCAATACGATTGGATCAAGTGAAACTGTTGACACGTTTTGAAACCGATTTCGAAAAGAATTTTGCAATATTGGAAGCTGCTTTTAAGCAACAAAACATTCGCTATAGATTTGTAGTTCGGGAATTGATCAAAGGACGTGGACATATCGAGTTTGTAAATTGGCTATATAAATTCTATAATACCAATTATCGCTATAAACCATATGATGCAGTTCGGGAACGAAATGGATTAGCTATTGGACTCAGCAAATTTTCAGCTCAACCGACGCCAGCTGAAAAGTATAGATTCCAGAAAAGCGCAAGTATGGAATCAATACCGAAAACATGGCACTTTCAGGGATCCTTTAAGCGTTGCCAGACCAGTCTATCAATTAATAGAATTACACAAAATTCTACAGATACCGACAAGTCAAAGGATTCATCTCAGAATCTAAAGCACAAATCAACTCAATCATTTTCGGAATTCGACTTTAAAGCTTTCCTTAAGGAAAAACTAACACAAACACCGAAAATGAAAAAGATTCAAAAAACAACTGAAAAGAAATCCATGGAAACTACCGATTATAACGATAAAGTTAAAACAATTGAAACACTGCGCAAGAAAAATGCTGATTATAACTCAGGTCTGGACCTTATCTATAAGATAGCGTTTAGAGAGGGAGACGATGATGATGATAAAGCACGTCGTGATCTGAGACAACTTTTTAAAAATATATCTGAACAAAATTAATTGTAATTAGCTTAACACATTGTTTTATAATTTGTAAAATTTTAGGAGTTTTTATTCTGTTTACATTTGCATATGAAAATTTTGGTTCGATATTGTTTCTAAAAATGTATTTAATAAATACTTATAATAATGAATATTTCTGGATTAAATTAAATAAATAGGTTATGTAATTAATTAAATAAATGGAAAAAAAGATAAACGAAAATTTATAACATTGTCAAAGTTCGATTGATTTGTGAAACCCATATTTATATATTATTTAAAACTAGCGCCGTTAGGCTTGCTCACATTTGTCATCGATAATTTGGATTTAAAATGCTGTCCGCTAACTGCTCAGAACTACGTGTATTACTCGAATATATGTATAGGAAAACTACTATTAAAATAAATATAAAAATAACGAATAATATAAGCTTATTTTGAAATTGTTTTTATATTAACTTGTTAATAAATTGTGAAATGCATTTTTTTAAATTGGCAACTGAGCTAAATGAATGTAGCCCTGCAACAAAAGTGAACTGAGTGAACGACTAGCTTGCTTACTGAACTATATGAACGAAAAGCAACTGAAGTGAGCAGCCCTGCAACAAAAGTGAACCGAATGAACGATGAACAACTGCAATAAACTGAACTAAATGAATAGCTAGTTCGCTTACTGAACTAAATGAACGCTGAACAACAAAAAAGAGCAACCCTGCGATACTCTGGCCAATGGCCATTGACATACATATAAACAAGGGTACACAATTGATAAATATTAATTTTGTATTCGTTAAGTGTGCCACTTTGAGATCTAAGGAGTGCAAATAGTGCTCAGCATGGACTTGGACTGGCAAAACAGTCTGGCGGAGATCAAGGAGCGCGGTCAGTACCTGCTGCATTCGGAGAAATGGGCTGATTGCCGCTTTTTGGTTGGGACGCCGCCAAATCAGCGCCTTATTTGTGGCCACAAACTGTTGTTGGCCATGGCATCTCCGGTATTTGAGCGCATGTTCTTTGGCAATCTGCCGGACAAGACGGATCCGATAATCATACCCGATGTGCAGCCGGAGGCATTCGAGGCGATGCTAGAGTATATATACACGGATCGGATTACAATCGGTTCCTTTGACAAGGCATGCGAATTGTGCTATGTGGCCAAGAAGTACATGTTGCCCCATGTAGTCACCAGATGCACGCACTTCCTCTGGGCGGATCTGAGTCCCAAGAATGCGTGTCGTGCCTATGAGTTCGCCAAGTTGTTTGACGAGCCGCGTTTGATGCAGAGCAGCATGGATTTAATTGCAGCGAATACAAGAGAAGTTTTGTCCGATCCCAGTTTCCTGGACATTGAGGTGTCCACGCTGATGGCCATACTCGATCAGCATCGCTTGAACATTGACTCCGAGTTGGATTTGTTCAATTGTCTGCTAAAGTTTGCCAGCGAGCGTGGCATCTTAAATGGAGATTCGCCTCAAAATGATGCATCTGCTGCTGGCACACTTCCCTCCGGCGAGCATACGGCTGAGCAACCGGATGAGGATCATGTGCTGGTGGAGCAAATCAAAATGGAACCGGATGTGGCGGCAATGGTGCGACATATGCATCAGGAGGAGGATGTGGATAACCAGGCGGGCATCTCTGGTGTCAGCTGCTCCTCGGCCTCCGCGGCCGCCTCTTCCAGCTCCTCATCCGCATCGCTGCTGCCTGCCAGCTCCACATTGGTCCACGACGATGTCGTCATCATCGACAGCGACGCCTCTGGGAATGCCAATGATGAAATGAATGCCGCCGAGGCAGCAGCCAACATGATCAACATGATGGACGCCCAACGCACCATTATGGATGGTGCTATGCTCCGGCAAGCGGTGAAGAAGATTCGCTTTCTGACCATGACGCCACAACAGTTTGCCGAGGGTCCAGCGCGATCCAAGCTGCTGCAGCAGCACGAGGCTCTGGCCATTCTCATCAAGATCTCGAGTCCCACCTTGAATGACTGTAATATGCCCGAGGGATTCTGTGTCTCCAGAAGCACCAGGAACTTCTTTGAGTCGTCGCATCGTCAGCGGGAATTGACTTCATCCTATCGACTGGTCAACAACTCGTCCAATCCCAATGCCTGCTTTCCCGCAGGAGCAACCACACGTGGAGTGGCCTATACAGCCACAAATGCACCGCTTTTTACCCGACAGCCACAGCGGACAGTTGTTCCCCTCCAGCTGGATGCCTCACATGGAAATGGCTTCTTTGCCACCACAGATGAGCCCTCTCCGCCGTGCCACAATGTGCCCGGACACCGGTTTGCCGATAGCTATGATGGTCCGGGTCCTGGTCCTGGTCCGGGTCCGGCAGCTGCTCCGGATCCAGTTCCCGGACCAGCTGCTCATCCGCCTGCTCCGGCTGCCAATGACAACGAGGTGGCTGCCTCGAGTAACTCCTTCCATGACATGGTCCGATCCTATTGCATGCGCTCCATGACGCGACAGTTTGACTATCGCAACACGAGTGTCACCGATGCGGGTGTCACCTTCCAGGTGCGTATCCAAATGCTGCTCCCGATCCTCCTTCTTTTTTCTTTAGCGTGTTCTTCGTGTTCTTTTTCTGCTCGTGCTCCTGTTTCTGCTACTCCTTCTTCTGCACTTTATTCTTTTCATACTCTTCTTCCTCCTCCTACTTCGACCATTTCTTCTTCGTCTTCCTCTTCCTCTTCCTGCTCCTCCTACTTCCCCTTTTCTTCTGCTTTATTTTCTTTTTCTCATGCTCCTCTGTTTCATCCATCTCCTCACGCTCTTCATCTTTTTCCTTCTCTTATTTCTCCACCTCCTCACGTTCTTCTTTCTTTTCTCCCTTTTCTTTACCCTCTTATCCTCATTCTCATGTTTTCTCCGCATTATCCTCCTGCTTCTCTTCTTTCTCACTTACTCCTGTTGTTTCGTTTCCTCCTTTTCTCCTTACTTCTTGTATTCCTTCTCTTTGTCAGTTTCGCCTCCTCTTCTTCTATCCTTTTCTCTTATTTCTCCCCAACTTTATTTTTCTCCCTCCATCTCTTTCCCGTTTTCTTACCTTTCCTTTACATATTTTCCTTCTCTTCGGTTTACTCTACGTCCTCTTCCCTTTCCAACTTTTTTCCGCCTCTAATTTTTCGACCTACGCCTTTTCTTCTTTTTCCCCCTCGAACTTTTTCTGCTCCTCTTCTTCCTGTTAGGTTTTCGCCTATACATGCTTCTTTTTCTTCACCTTCTCATATTTGGTTTCCTCCTACTCCTCGTTTTTATGTTCCTCTCGTCTTCCTCTTCCTTCCCAATGTCAGTTGCTCCTATTGCTCCTCTTTCTTCCACATTTTTTTTCTAAAACTGCTACGCCATCTCTTATTTCTACTCTACTCTACCTCCCTTTCTTTCTGTTTTAACTTTTGTTTCCTTCTATCTTATTTTCCACCACCTCCTACTTCTCATCCACCCTCTATTTCCCCTAGTATTTTCCCTAAATAGTATTATCAATAGATTCCTAATGACAGTTTCCTCTCATTCTCAGGTGGACACTAATATTTGGATCTTGGGTGTCCAGGTGCCCACCCAAGTGCTCTGCGGGGAGCTAATGAACTCGGCCGGTTTTGCCGAGCTCTACACTGAGGTGCTCTACGCCCACATCCAGGATATGCACGGCTCGAGGATCACGTATACGCACTGTACGGCACGGGTGCGTTATGACTCCCATTTGGATATTACCTTCGATCGACCCGTTTACATATATCGCAATCAGATTTACAAGATCTATGTAGTGTTCAATAAGATGGGTTGGTATCCGATGTACTCCTGTGTTCCGGACACTATCAAGCAACGGGTCAAGTTCATGTTCAATGTCGGCAATCCACAGGAATCGGTACGTGACGGCCTCATCTATGCCATCATATTCTCCACGCCCCAGGATCAAGTGCGACAACTTATCGATTAACATCGATAGTAAGCTAACAAAATTTATTTGAAATTCAAATTCCATGTGATAGAGCTCGCAAATACATAACGGTACACTACAATACAAGACAGTAAAGTACAGTACAGAACCCTACACTGCAATACAGAACCCTACACTTCAGTGCAGAACCCTACACTACAATACAGCACCCCACATTCAAGTACACAACCCTACCCTCAGTACAGAACCTTACACTGTAGTACAGTAGATACTGTACAAAACACTACAATGCAGTAAAGAAATCTACACTGCAGTACCGTCTACAAACAAATACTACACTACTGAACACTACATTACACATTACTGCAGTATAATACAGTACAGTACAAAACACTTCAATGCAGAACAGTACAGTACCGTACAAACACTACAGTTCAGTACCGCACAGTACAGTAATGCTTCCCACTGACGACGGACGGCTCAGCCTTTAGTTTATTTTATGATAATACAATACTTACTCTTGCACTTATTTTCCATCTTTGTCCAATTCATTTGTATTTGTATAGCCAACTTTTATTCAATTATAATTAAATACATATTCTCTTACATGTTTACCCCAATTTATCACTCTGCTTATGTACCTGGAAACACTGAATGAATTTAAAGGCCGAATTGAGATCAAAATGTCATTTCGCTTAAAAATCGGTTCAGTTTTGACAAAGTTTAAAAGTTTAAAGTTGGTAGGACCTTTGATCTAGGAACTTTACAAGTCAAAATTTTTCCTTAATTTTACATGAATTTTAACAAGAAATTAAACGATCTCAGAATCAAGTTTGAAGTTATGTTTTATATTAAAAACGATATATGTAGTTGATTAAAAGTGAAAATTTAAAATTTGCAAAATTCCTTAACTTATGTTTCGGTACTGGTTCGGGAATTATTCCATGATTTTGACCGTTTTTCAATAGGTGTCATCAGTAAGCATTATATAGTAGTAACATATTTAGAACTGATCGGAACAATTACTCGAGACAGATTGCAACATTAAATAAAAATGCAGGTTGCACTTAAATTGTGCTCACTGTACTTGTACCCCGCAATAAAACAAAGTGCGCAACGTTTTTATGTTCACTCAAAAAATTATTACAATAAATAAATTTCAGTTTATTGCATTTAGTGCTCAGTTTGTGAAATTAACAAAATTGATAAAAAAAAAAATATATATATATATATATAGTTCATAGACAAATTATGTTTAACAGTGTTAAAAACAAAGTGGAGAGAGAATAGACTTGGCAATTTTAGTTCAATTTGCTGAAAAAAGTTCACTTGTTCATTTAAATGATGCGTTCATTTGAACTTGTTCGGAACTAAACGATGACTCTAAGAATTAGTAACGGTCACAAGTGCAAGCGGGAGACAGAACGTATAGCAAAAATTAGTCAGTGAGAGTGAGAGAGTGAGTGAGAGAGAGAGAGCTGAAGTGAGTTTTGAGCGAGACTCAAGCAGCTTTACATACATATGTACAATTGTGTGTGTGTGTGTGTGTGTATTGGCGTGTGAGTGTGTGTGTGTGTGTGTGGATTCTATTTGCCATAGTTGGCACAACCGCCGCTGGCATACTCAGGTTCCTCACAGGTTAATGTGTGCTCATCAAAGACTTTATCCTCGCCACAGCTGATCAGACGGGGATAACCCTCGACGCAGGTGATCAGACGATGACAGTCGCCGGAGACGGGGAACCGGGGGAAGGGCCAGAAGCGGGCGGCAACCGAATTGGGATCCACTTTCGTTGGACACTTGAAACCCACAACGGCTGCAATTAAAAAACAGAAAACAAAAAACATCAAAAAAAAAAACAATTATTGAAAGCTATATATCGATGTGAAATTTAAATAATTGAAATAAAAAAATATTCAGGCCTGTTCCGTATTTCACTTACAAATTTTATCGGATCTCAAAAAACATTTGAAAATTATATTTTATTTTTTAAAATATTTTTTATTGATTGGTATAAGAATAGACTAAAGATTTCAACTTCCGACAAATCTTGTCGAAAGTGAATACCGGAACAGGCCTGATTAATTTATACATTTAAACTTTTATTTAACACTTAAACCTTAACTCTTTCTATTTCAATATTTATTTTTAAATTAAAGTTTCTTTTCAAGTTTTATGGTGGTTTATAAAATGTTTGTTTAATTCAATTTATTAGTTAGTTTTAATTTTTATTACAAAAACGTCAAAATACTTTTTAATTTAAAAATTTATTAAACACTTATTTTTATTTATAAATTTAAAATAAGAGTTGCTTCATAATTAAAAAAAAATTTTTTTTAAATGTAATACTTTACATTTGTTTTTCATGTGCTATCCCCTGTTAATAATTATATTTTAAAATCTTTAACAGCTTTTTGAAGTCATAAAAACTGCTTTAACCACTAAAAGTAATTTTTTTTATTAGTGCAATAAAGCTCACTCTTTTTTATAATATTGTTTTTTATTTCTACGTTTATTCGATTTGATTATTTTTATTTCTTTTTAATTGTAGCTTATTTCAATGTCAAAACTCTGGCACTACTTTGGAAAGGTGACAGTATTATGTAATTAAAAAAAAAAAAACAAAATACTTTCAATGTGATTACAACTAATTACTAATTTTTCTCTGTTATTAATTTTTACGAAAGATTTATTTTTAAGTTTTATTTAAAAAAACTCCAAAATATTTAAATATTATTAGTACGAGTCAATTTTGTGATTTCAATTGCGTTTTCAAATTAAAAAAAGTTTTTTTTTTAAACTCGATATTTGCTACTCGATCTACTATTGTGCGATATATCGACAACTCGATACCTACTTTTGGCGTTTTTCTATTTCGATATAAAACTCGATCTAAAATTTGGATTTACATCACTAGTGAATACATTTGGAACAGAGTGTGTGTGACAGCAGTGTGAACGTAGCACAATTAACAATCGACAATCGACAGTCGAATCGACTTACCCTCGGGATTGCAGTGATCCAAGAGTTGATCGGGCCAGTTGCAGCCGTGAATGCGCTCATCGTAAGCCAATCCAGCATCGCAATCCTGTTCGTGGGGTTCCCCGTGGGCACACTTGATGTACGTGGTGGAGCAATCCTTTGATACGGCGTATAGGCCGAACTGATACTCGCAGCCAGGCGTCGAAATGGGCGTGGCTACAAAAATCGATAATTAATTGCATGTTATCGAATTAATACCACAAATTTTGTGTATCGTATTTCAGCTTCAAATTCAAATTTTAATTCATATCAATATTAGTTAATTTCTAATTTCAACAATTTGATATGCAATTTTGTTTTTAGTTTGCATTTCAGTCACTGACTTAAAATCATATTTTCTAAATCACTTTTTTGTCGCATAAAATTTTTATTCATTAATATATTAGATAATTTAAAATATTTTTTTTTCTTATTTCAATATTAAAAAAAAAAATGATTTAATTCGTTTATATTTAATATTATTTTTTATACTGATTAAAAGATTTTCAAGCTTTTTGCTTTGCGTACTTTTAGTTGAGTCAAAAAAATAACAATAGAGATTAATATTTTTAATTTAATTTAATTTGAAAAATAAAAAATTATTTATTTAATTTGCTTATTTTAAATATTTTTCAACAAATTTATTGAAAGTTTTCGATAATTTTGTGTGGAATACTTTAAGAGTAAAGTTTGTTTAAGTAAGTGTGGAATGTGTGGATTGTGTGGATTGTGTGCGCTACTTACGGTCCCACTGACGGCCCTTGCAGTCCACAGCCCAATTGTAGTTGCAGTGATTGTGTACCGCTCCCTTTCCATCGAAGAGCAGACCGTTCTCACAGGTCTCTAGGGTCAAAGTGCCGTTGGTGCAGAGGAAGAACTGATCACAATTCTCCGTATGCGCATACGCCTGTTCTCCGTATTTCTCCGGGCACTCGGGTGAGCCCACGGCGAGGGCGTGTCCTGCAAAAATATTTATAAACTTTTAATTCTAATAAACTTATACGTCACATATATATAACCTCAGTTTGAAAGGTTAATGGGTTCAATTCCCCGAACTCGGGGAAAAACAATATCTTTTTTTTTAAATCAAAATTTTTTTTTAAAAATCCAAAACTTTTATTTTTAATTTTTTTATTTTTTATCATTGTCAAAAGTTATTTTTCAATTTTTATTATGGCTAAATATGTCCTTTAATAACATGTGATGTATTAGATGAAAGATATTTTTAATTTTAATTACAAAAACTAAAAAATAATTTTTATTTTTGTATCGCAAAATTGACAATAAATGATATATTATGATTTTTAAATAAAAAATTTTAATTAAAATATTATTTCATAATTTTATCGGAAAAGAGAGCTTAAATTTATTTTAATAATTCAAAATATGTATTATTTGCGATCCCTGTTATTAAAATATAATTCAAATAAATATAGTTAAAATAATATAAAATATACTAAAATTATATATGTATAAGTTTTCAATTCTAACAATGTTGTGAGGTCCTGTGTATCTCTGGTAAGAGTCAATGTAAGACCTTAAGAAATTTTCGTGATTCGTATGAGGTACCAATATATCTATATATATATATATAAAACTCTTTGTCCTGACTTCATTTAATCACTGAATGTTCATTGCACAGCTCAAACCATAAAACCTAGGAGGTTAAAATTTTCACACAACATAGCTGAAACAATTTTATGGGGCATTAAGACGGCATTTTGCGAAATTCGTATTGCAAGCGGGGCAAATTCTGGGTCAAAGTTCACATTTTGAGTAAATTGCTTAGTATGAAAAACTTTGTTAATATATATAATATATATATATATATATATATATATATATTTGTTATTGCTTCAAAGTTGTTAGCAATGTTATTGGTATGTTGCAACTATTCGCATCCATTAAATGCGTTAAGCCTTTACCGCTATCGATATGCCAATCGATACACCAAAAGACAGATAAAGAGAGAGAGCGAGAGAGAGAGCGAGAGAGAGAGAGAGAGAGAGAGAGATGTAGAGACGAAGGAAATGTTGTCAATGCTGTTTTCCCAGCATTTCCCATGCCCATTATCAAAACTTGAACGCGACAACTTCCTTTCCACTTCCCACAACAACTGCAACTAGTTTCTTTTCTTTTTATTTCGTTTCTTTTCATATCATTTCATTTTTTCTTCTCCTTTTTTTCTTTGAGTGTGTAAATGTTGTTGTTATTGCTGTTAATGCCGGCAACGCTTTCGAGCATCTTCGCGTCTAGCGTTGACGTTGCTGGTGACGTAACTAGTGATGTGATCAGGTAACCGGTTCAACGCATCGTTTGTTTTGAAATTTTCAACGCTTTTCTTGCAATTCATTTATACATACATACATATATATTTAAATATCAGCTAAAGATTTCCGGTATTTATTTGTCAAAAGTTATCGATTACTGCTAGCTCATACGAATTTCGAATATTATTTAAGCTATTATAAAAACAAAGATAAAAATTAATACAATTTAAGCTCAACAAGATAAGGAAGATAAAAGGAATCATGAATTAAAAAATTTATCTCAAAAAAGTATTTTGTTTTCCTAATTTTGATATATTTACAACAATTTTTTTTAATTTTAAGTTATGCTAAGCTTTATCTAACCAAAATTTTTGTCCTGATTATCATTAATTAGAAAATTTAACTAAGAAATGTATTTTTCTCTTGTCAATATTTGTTTTCCTCATTTTTAGTTCCAAAAACCAAAAACCTTTGATCCATCTTAATTTTTATCTTCCCAATTTTTTTTTTTTTTTTTTGCTTATTATTATTTATTTTTTAATAACAATATTCCAAATTTTGGTTTTTGCATTTTTTAGTTCCAAATTAAATGCTACTCAATTTTCATTTCTAAATTGTCATAATCATCGTAATATTTTTCGATATTCGTATAGGGAATTTGATAACTTTGGAAACGCAGTAAAAATTCCCGTTCAAATGAAAGGTAATTTCAATTTCAAATCAAATGCCGTCTTTTGTAGTTCTGGTCCACAAATTAAAAAAAAAAAAAAAAACTTGTTGGGACGGCAGTTAGATTTATATAGATCTTATAATGTGAATGTCTCTAATTGTCAACTGGTTTGACGGGCCAAGTTCTACTTTGACTTTGCTATCATTTAAATGTTTTTTTTTTCTTGCTTTGGCATTTGTTTTAATTATTAAGTCTGGTTCTACACTGAGCGACAAGCTAATTGAATTAAACAAAAATCAAGCAATGGATTTCAATCATTGTTAAAACTAAGGGATCTTAGCGATGTTAAGAGCTAGAAGCAACAAATTTGGTATGTAGCATCCAGAAATGTGTAGATTCATCAAATTTAATTCAATTTACGAAAATTTGTTGTTTTCTTTTAGTGTTTAAGTGTTCCCAAATATGATTTTTTTATTTTAAAATTGTTTTTAACTTGTTCTAAGAACCATAGATAGGACTATTTGAAAATGAGTTTTAATGAAGTCGTTAAGAAATATTTTGCAAAATAAAAGTTCCCATATATGCTTTATTTTTACAAATATTTTAATTTAATTAAAGTTTTTTATTCTGTGGTAAATTGTTCTAAGAACTATAGAAAAGAATGTTAAAACAAGAAATACAATATAGTCAATTAGCATTTAAACATTTTTTTTTTTAATTTCTTAAAAAGAAATTTTATGAAAGCTATTTTGAATTGATTATAAAATGAATTACGAAACCTCAAAAGTACATACGCCAATATTTAATTAAAAAGTGTGATTTTTTAATCAGTGTAAGTACACAATATCTCGAAGTCGTGTCTTCTGAAGTAGACGGGCAAATAGTTTTCATTTTTCTCAGTGTAGTCAACGCTGACTCAATTGCCAACAAGAGAAAAAGCAAAAGTATTAAACTGGCACTTGATCTGCATGCCAAATGAGCTACAGGGTGCTACGGTCACCCTGTTACCCCCCTCTCCCGCCTCTACTGCCTCGGCAACCCGCCAAACCCAACAAACCCAACAAAAACAAACCCCAGCAAAATTTAATTAGAGCAGAAAGCGACAAATCTTTTGACTTAGCCTTCAGTAAACCAGTAATTCAACTGGATTTCAAATTGGCAAGAACAAAAGAGTTGGCAACGCGATTCGTGTCGAGTTGAGTTGAGTTGAGTTCCAATTGGTATCCAATTGCTGTGGAATTTTTGAAAGTAAAAGCTTTGTGCAGAGTAACACGCAATGAGAAGGTTGCGCTAATGAAATGCACACACACACCTTATGTAAAGTGTGACCAGATCTATAAAACGTTGAGTAAAACCACGGTTGCCAATTTAGCTATTTTTAGAAATTTGTTAAATGTCTTTCAACTGCTTAAAAACAATTTTCAAAGTATTTTAATGTAAAGAAAAACATCGAAATCAATAAAAAGGTTGCGCTAATTACTTAAATCATGATTCAAAGTGAGACCAGATGTATGTAAAGTGTACTTTGCCCACTGTAGCCAATTAAGCTAATTTTTAACAATTTTTTTTAGGGCTTTCAAAGTGTTTTAAGCCGTTTTTAAAGGCCTTAAGTGTTATGAAGTTAGAAAAAACACTCAAATCATTGAGATGATATAAGATAAACTTTTTTTAAGGGCCTACAAAGTGATATAAAGAATTTTTAAGGGCCTTAAAAGTATTGTAAGCAATTCTTAAAGGCCTTACAAGTTATGTAAAGTAAGGAAAAACACTCAAATCATTGAAGATATTCTAAGTGGGACCAAATCTTTGAAAAGCTAGCTTGCCCACTGTAGCAAATTTAACAATATTTTTTTTTTTTAGCAATTTTTTAAATTTTGCTAAAATGTTAAAATTATGTTTTTTTTCATCATTTGAATTTATATCACTTTCTTCAAGTCTATTTTTGAGGACTTACCACAGGCAACTATGGCCAGGATCAGGAGGCTGCTTCCTTGCACTCGTTGCATTCTGGCGGCAATTTAAAAAAAAAAACAACAAAGCAAACCTAAAAAAAAAAAATTGAAACACTATCACAACAAACGTAATAACAATTGAAAACACGGTCACGTCGACAACACGGCGTTATTTAAATTTTGAAATTGAAATTGCGCTGCAGACGTTTCACGTTTTAACGGTTACGCGTTCCAAACTCAACTGAAAAGATTTATACCGCGCTCAAGAAGAAGAAGAAGCAGAAGTAACAGTGCCAACGATGACAAAAACAAAATTCAAAAAACCAAAAAAAAAACTAAAGTTTTGCAAAGCTTTTTTTTTATTTTGTTTTTGTTTTTTTTTTTGAGTTTGAGTTTGTATTTGCTTTTGCGTTTGCGCGCGTTTCGTATTTGAATTTGTTGATTTGCGGGTTGGGGGAAATGTGGTGACTGCATACCTGCCTATAATATGCATCAGAGTTGCCAACAGGTTGCACCCCAAAAAAAAAAAATAAAAAAGGTTAACTTTTTAGTGCAATGTTAACTTGTGTTTATATTGCAATTCGCAATTCGCAATTCAAGTCAATTGTTTGAAAGAAAATGTTAACTTGTGTTTATATTGCAATTCGCAATTCAAGTCAATTGTTTGAAAGAAAAGTTAAAAAAAAAATAATTAGCTTTCAGACAGAAAAGTTTGCAGTTTCTAATTACATATGAAACTCATATATGTGTGTTACAAATCCTATTAAATGTTAATTTTATATGTCATCATAACATTAATAAATACACATTGGAATCTCAATGCAAAATTCGAACACACGATCGGCTGACCAATTAATTTATTTAAAAAATCGATATTTGCTACTCGATCTATTATTTTCCAATATATCGACCGGTCGATACTATTTCTGGATGATTTTTAGTTTCGCTGGCTTTAAGCCAAAAAAAAAAACACAATTTCAATAAAAAAGTGAGCAGAAAAAAAAACGCTAGTTTTGTCGCAAAAAAGGCCAAGTGTGGCAAGCATGGTTGTCACTGACGATTGATCGAGCAATTTTGATACAAATACGAAATGCAAAACGTGATTTTGTTGTCGTTGTTTTCGTTGTTGTTGTTGTTGTGATTGCTTTTGTTGTGTGTTTGTGTTTGTGTTTGAGATTGAAAGTAAAAGGCAAAGCTCAAGCAGCTCGTAAGCTTCATTCATTATTATTGCAGTCGGCTTGCCTCGGGCTCGTGTTTGTGTTTGTGTGATTGTGTTTGTGTGATTGTGTTTGTGTGTTTGTGCTCGTGTCTTTGCTTTCGTTCGTCTTGCCGATTACCGTTACATTGTTAACTATTGCAAAACTGTTGCTGCTTTTGTTGTTGTTGTTGTTGTTTTGGTAAGCAGACAGACAGCGTCGATTGCATAACGAACAGAGACCAAATGCTGTCGCTATCTCTGTCGCAGTCGTCGCTTCTGTCGCTGCCTCTGCCTCTGCCGCCGTCTTGCACTTTTGGCAGATGGGCAACGCCGTTTCGTCACCATGCTTGCCACCAGGGATCGTTATAATTATAATTCTCTAGCAAAACAAATTAATAAATAAAAATGTTTTTTATTTTATTAAAATTTTTTGTTATTTTTTCGTTATTTTTTTTGTTCTTAAATAATTAACATAAGAAAATAAATTATTATTACAAAATTTCAACTTGCATATAAAAACTATACCATATTTATTTATTTTTATATAACAGGGAATTAAATTAATTTAAATATTAAAAATAATAATAGATTATTTTATTTAAATTTTTATATTAAAACTATGCCATAACTATTTAACTGTAATTATTTAGCTTGGACTGTAACGATTAAAATATTTAAATGAAAAGATTAAGAAAAAAAATATCATTTTTTATTTTATTGAAAATTAATTTAAATAATAAAATTAAAAAATAATTATTACATTTCAATTTGTGTATAAAAATAAGACTATGTATAACAATCTAACTATTTTCATGTAACAACTAATCCATAACTATTTAACCATATCTAATTTAAAATAAATACTATATAAAATCGAGCAATTCTTGCTATGTCAGCTATATAATATTGTCCACGGATTTGAGCCAAATTTGGTCAGGATTGATCAGTATAAGACCAACTTAGGGGTTTGAAAATTTTTACTTTTCGGGAAATAAAATAATTGGAATGTAGAACGATTGAAGAGGCCAACACATCGACAAAATGACATTCCGTTTGAAAATCAGTCGAGATTTGACAAAGTTATGAAAGTTTTAAGTTGGTCGCACCCTTGACCAAACAACTTTTCAAGTCAAAATTTTTGTCAAATTTTCCATGATTTTTTACAGAAAAATGAAAGGTCTCAGAATCAAGTTTAAAGTGTTGATTTATACTAATTTTGATATAAGGAGTTGATTAAAAGTGAAAACTTGAGATTTAAAATTTTGAATATTCAAAATATCAAAGGGGGGACCCTTACCATAAAAATCGAATTTTAGAAAAAAATAATTTTTTTTTTAAATTTAATAAAATTTGAATGCAGAATGAAATAAGAGGCCAAATTATGACCGAAATGACATTCCGTTTGAAAATCGGTTCAGTTTTGACAAAGTTATGAAAGTTTGAAGTTGGTCGCACCCTTGACCAAACAACTTTTCAAGTCAAAATTTTTGTCAAATTTTCCATGATTTTTTACAGAAAAATGAAAGGTCTCAGAATCAAGTTTAAAGTGTTGATTTATACTAATTTTGATATAAGGAGTTGATTAAAAGTGAAAACTTGAGATTTAAAATTTTGAATATTCAAAATATCAAAGGGGGGACCCTTACCATAAAAATCGAATTTTAGAAAAAAATAATTTTTTTTTTAAATTTAATAAAATTTGAATGCAGAATGAAATAAGAGGCCAAATTATGACCGAAATGACATTCCGTTTGAAAATCGGTTCAGTTTTGACAAAGTTATGAAAGTTTGAAGTTGGTCGCACCCTTGACCAAACAACTTTTCAAGTCAAAATTTTTGTCAAATTTTCCATGATTTTTTACAGAAAAATGAAAGGTCTCAGAATCAAGTTTAAAGTGTTGATTTATACTAATTTTGATATAAGGAGTTGATTAAAAGTGAAAACTTGAGATTTAAAATTTTGAATTTTCAAAATATCAAAGGGGGGACCCTTACCATAAAAATCGAATTTTAGAAAAAAATAATTTTTTTTAAGAAATTAATAAAATTTGAATGCAGAATGAAATAAGAGGCCAAATTATGACCGAAATGACATTCCGTTTGAAAATCGGTTCAGTTTTGACAAAGTTATGAAAGTTTGAAGTTGGTCGCACCCTTGACCAAACAACTTTTCAAGTCAAAATTTTTGTCTAATTTTCCATGATTTTTTACAGAAAAATGAAAGGTCTCAGAATTAAGTTTAAAGTGTTGATTTATACTAATTTTGATATAAGGAGTTGATTAAAAGTGAAAACTTGAGATTTAAAATTTTGAATTTTCAAAATATCAAAGGGGGGACCCTTACCATAAAAATCGAATTTAAGAAAAAAATAATTTTTTTTAAGAAATTAATAAAATTTGAATGCAGAATGAAATTAGAGGCCAAATTATGACCGAAATGACATTCCGTTTGAAAATCGGTTCAGTTTTGACAAAGTTATGAAAGTTTGAAGTTGGTCAGCATTGGGTCCCAGCCACATTACAAGTCAAAATTTTTGTCAAATTTTCCATGATTTTTTACAGAAAAATGAAAGGTCTCAGAATCAAGTTTAAAGTGTTGATTTATACTAATTTTGATATAAGGAGTTGATTAAAAGTGAAAACTTGAGATTTAAAATTTTGAATTTTCAAAATATCAAAGGGGGGACCCTTACCATAAAAATCGAATTTTAGAAAAAAATAATTTTTTTTTTAAAATTAATAAAATTTGAATGCAGAATGAAATTAGAGGCCAAATTATGACCGAAATGACATTCCGTTTGAAAATCGGTTCAATTTTGACAAAGTTATGAAAGTTTGAAGTTGGTCAGCATTGGGTCCCAGCCACATTACAAGTCAAAATTTTTGTCAAATTTTCCATGATTTTTTACTGAAAAATGAAAGGTCTCAGAATCAAGTTTAAAGTGTTGATTTATACTAATTTTGATATAAGGAGTTGATTAAAAGTGAAAACTTGAGATTTAAAATTTTGAATTTTCAAAATATCAAAGGGGGGACCCTTACCATAAAAATCGAATTTTAGAAAAAAATAATTCTTTTTAAGAAATTAATAAAATTTGAATGCAGAATGAAATTAGGCCAAATTATGACCGAAATGACATTCCGTTTGAAAATCGGTTTAGTTTTGACAAAGTTATGAAAGTTTGAAGTTGGTCAGGATTGGGTCCCAGCCACATTACAAGTCAAAATTTTTGTCAAATTTTCCATGATTTTTTACAGGAAAATGAAAGGTCTCAGAATGAAGTTTAAAGTGTTGATTTATGCTATTTACGATATAAGAAGTTGATTAAAAGTGAAAACTTGGGATTTAAAATTTTGAATTTTCAAAATATCCATAAAAATCGAATTTTAGAAAAAAATAATTTTTTAAACAAATTAATTAAATTTAAATGCAGAATAACTAAAGAGGCCGAAACATGATCAAAATGACATTCCGTTGGAAAATCTGTCGTTTATATAAAATTACTTTTTATTTTTAACATTTATTTCAATTATTTAAAATAATGATTTCAATAAAATTTAAAAAAGTTTATTTTTCTTCCCACATTTCGGGAATCGAACCCACAAACTTTTCAAGCTGAAGGGTTATTTTTTTGTGACAAGTCGTCGATTCTAACTATTAAACCACTGGACTACACAACATTGTTAGAATTACAAATTTATATATACCCAAACACATTACACGCTTTTATGCCCATTTTTAATGGATCCTGTATCCATATAAAATAAAAAAAAAGTTCAAGTTTAAATGCAGTTAAAAAATACATGAAAAACTCTATTGCTTTTATTGTTTTGTTTTAATAAAAAAAGATTTTAAGCATTTAAAAA
This sequence comes from Drosophila phalerata, assembly GCA_951394115.2. NCBI lineage: Eukaryota > Metazoa > Arthropoda > Insecta > Diptera > Drosophilidae > Drosophila > Drosophila phalerata. Next base: position 49,733,294 of record OX596006.1, on the reverse strand, counting down.
TCTGCAAGAAGTAGCATTCAATTTTTTTCGAAGATAAACCAGTTTCTGGATTCCAGACTTCATTTTTCTGTTAGTCTGTTTAAAAAATAAATAATATAGTGTAATAAAGTTTCGGTGCTTTACAGACGGCATTTTCTTGGCCCTTAGTGCTTAGTGGCCAAATGCAATTAATGACCATTGTGTTGGGTTGACAAAGGGTTAATAATAAAGCTTACTTAGCTGCGTAATTATCAGCTGTCATTTCATCATAAGATGCCCAGACGTCGGAGAAAGGGGGAGTACGAAAGAGGAGAAAAGAGAGAGAGAGAGGAATAACGAAGATTAGCGACAAATCAATTTGTCCTCAATTCGTCTGGCAAAACAGAGAAGAGAAAGAGAGAGAGAGAAAAAAAACACAATTTTGCATAATTTCAAGTCTTGTTATTTAATCGAATGAGTTAGCAAATGAAAATGAATGATGTGATTATAATTATGAATATGTTACGAATATGTTCATTAAGTGCGATCGCTCATAACAGTTCACTTATGCGGTATATATAGCGCCTAACGGTAAAGTTATAAGAGAACAGAAATTAAGTAATAAAGTTAAGATCATTTAAAATTGAAATTGAACATTTAAAATTAAAAGTAAAAGTACAGAAAAGAAAAAAAGAGACTCTAGACAGATAGAAAGTATATAACTATGATAAAAGACGGTCGAGAACTTAAATGAAAACTTATAGATAAATTCCAAATATCAAGCAAGTATTTGAAAAAGCAGAGAATTTGAAATAAAATACAGAGAAAAATAGTAAATAGTTGAAATTGTAGAGAAAGACATTGAAAAGGTTCAAGGAACAGAAGAATGTAGGGATAGTTTTATCAAAAAGGCTTTAAAGGATTTAAATGAAAGGGTTAAAGACAAGAAAATATTGCTTAGAAGCTGAGAATTTTAAATAGATCTTAGGAAAGTAGAAAAAATACAAAAATAATTAAAGAAAGTTTTTTCAAAAAGATAATAAATGAATTCCAAATATTAAGAAAATATGTAAACAAAGTTAGAGATTTGAAAAAGATCTCAAAAAAGTCGAAAAATGACACGAAAATGTGTAGAAAGACAGGAATATACAATACAATGCAGAGAAAGTTAAAGAAATAGAAGAATATACAGATAGTTTTTTCAAAACAGTTTATTTTTTGATTTTTTTTTTTTATATAGTATTATAGTAATTAATAGTTGAAATTATAGAGGAAATATATACACAACGATTTGGAGAGTATTCATAGAGTGTAGCTAGAGAAAGAAATGAAGATATTTTAAAAGGTTAACAAATAAGACAGAGTACAGTTTAAGAAAAGTCGAGTAAAGTAAAGTATAGATAAAGTTGTAAAAAATGAAAAGTAGAAGATAGAGTAACGAGTAAAAATAAGAATAGAATTGAGTAACTCGATTATGCAAAGTGGCGAGTAACGAGTAACGAGTGACGAATCGAGTAACGAGAATTAAGTAACGCTATAGGAAATAGGCTAGAAACTACTAGTTTTTAGTTTAAGTGACTACAAAGCGCTGTCTTTCAGGGATCTGTCCAAGTCTGTGTGTATTTCTTTTTTTTTGTGGAGATCTCTGGAGTTTTGGAATATATGGGGATATACATTTGGGTAGCTGTTGTAGACGCGCGCAGTGAGTAAGGGGGGAGTTTTTTCTGGCATATCGGCGGGTGGCAAGCAGCCAATTTTAGTGGACTGGACTCTTATTGCTTGTCATCGTTATCCTTGTACCAATCCTCACAGCCGGGCACATTCTCGGGCGCATCGCACATCTCGGTAACATCGTTGTAGACCTCGCCCAGCTGGCAACCCAAATCCCGGGGATCCTCATTGTTTAGGCACACGTAGAACTTCTGGCAATCTGTGGGATGTGGATACTTGGGATGAGTCACCACCTGACCGCGCACATCCATCTTGGGATGATCCTTGGGACAGGAGAAGCCGCTCTCTGATTTTTCTAAAAAAAAATAGGATAAAAAGAAAAATACATTGATTAATAACCAAAAGTTTTTAGATTTAAAATAATTCTTAGCGAATTTTTTTGATGATTGCCATAGTAACAATATTATTTTCCTTGTCCTGATATTGAAATGTCGTTATGTAATCGCTATACAGTTAGTCAAGAACGCATTTTAACAAAAATTACAAATTTACGCGATATTTATATTTTCAACACGGAGTGAACTTTAGAAATTTGTTATTATTAAAATTTAAAAATTCTAATTTTTTTATTTTGATAGGCAAATTATTTTTACTTTTGAGAATTAATTTAAATTTTAGAAACAAAAAATAATTATTACATTTTTTTTTATTGTAATTAAACCAAATCTCTAATTTTCAATATTTTTTTTTTCAAAATCAAATATAAAAGTTATATTCCAATATTTATTATGGCTATATGAAAATGTGATGTATCATTTAATAGGTTTCGAGACACACATAAGGAATGTTTGTAGATTTTGAAAGTATGCCATTTGGCTTAAGAGATTTTTACATTCGATTTTAATTTTTAAAGTTATTTAAAATTTTTATTTCAAAGATTTAAAGATAATTTTTAGTTTTGATTTTCAAAATTATAAATAAGAGTTATATTCTGATTTAAAACAAATAAAATGAAAATGATTTAAAATTTAGATAAAATTCTAATAGTTAAAATAATTATTATTTGGGATCCCTGATCGTTAAGAAAAACCAGTTCCTTTTTATTTATTCTTTTTAGAAAACTAGCAGTTAGTTCCAAGAAATTCGTATGTACTTACTCTCAGGATCGCCGCAGCCCTCACGCTTGGCAGTATCGGGCCATACACAGGTGCCGGAGTACTCGTCAAAGTGCAGACCGACGGTACACTTCATTTCCAGGGCATCGCCATCAATGCAATTGTAGAAAAGATTGCAGACACTCGCCTCTGGATGGGCAAAGAATCCATTCTTTCTCGGACAGAATTTGGTAGATTTGGGCTCCTCTAATGAATTACAAAATATTAAAAAAAAAAAAAAAAAAAAAGACAATTAAGTAGGCTTATTTTGGATTGTAGCATAAGTTTTGAGTACTTACGCAACTCTGTGCGATCCTCACAGTCCACATTGAAGGGCTGATCGCATTTGTTGATCTTGCGATTGAGGGGATCAAAGACGAGGCCATCAGGACAAAGTTTCGCCTTGGCAACGCCATCATCACACAAATAATATTTATCGCATTGCACCTCATCCGCAAATTGACCATCCGGTTTCGGGCAATCGAAATTAACAGACGATCCAGCTCCAGCTCCAGCTGAACGTTAGAGAAAGCGCAGAAAATGCGAGAAAAGTGAGAAAAATATGTTAGGAAAAGTTCATTAAACTTGTGCTTTCTCTCGACGTTTGTTTCCTAGTTTCAAAAGTGTAACAAAATTAATCGATCGACAAATAATCGATCGTTCGTAGAAAACAGTGCTGTCAGCACAGCCATTTTTCAGTCATAGCTCACTTTTGGCAATTTGGCGCAAAATATCTAAACTAACAGACTGTGGGAATTTTTGTTTTTTATTTTATAAAATTGTGATACATTTTTAGACAATCAAAAATTTAACTGTGTATAATTTTTTCCTGTGTAACTGTGTAATAGATTTTTTTTAAGGATGTACCTTTTTAGTTTAAGAAATACATATAGAATGCTTGAGATAATGATAATGAACTAACTCTTTGGTTTGAAAGATATGTTGCTTCCCAAAAGTTAGATCAGCTTTTTATCATGTGAAATCTGGCTTTTTTTCAGCTATTTTCGCTTTTTAAAAGTTGGCAACACTGGTTGCAGCCCAACAAAAAAAAAAAAAGTCGCATTAAGGTTTTTCCTGTTTTCAACCGCAGTCGATTGCATAATCGATTGGTTTATGGGCTTGTTTGTGAGAGAGTCACAGAGTTGCGAGGCCTGATAAATAATTAACCCAAATAAGAAAATAAACAATTTTTTTAAGCATATTTTAACATAATTTTGTTTGGATACTGTAATTCATTAAATGATGTCTGGTTAATTTTCAAAAGAACAGTTACATCATTGAATTTTGGTTTAAAAACTGTGACAGAAAATAAGAACAACATTAAATTTAAAAAAGAGATAGGTATTTCACATAATGTGCGGTAGAAGTTGTTAAAAAATAAATTTATATACGAAATATTTCAAATTCGAAAAAAGATACTGATTTCACCCGATAAAAAGGTTTTTATCAGTGAAAAAGTCCTATTTCAAGGACCTTGACTTAACATTTTATGTGGCAAGAGTGAATTTAACTAAAATATATTGTAAATTAAAAATAAAAAAGAAAGAAACAAGAAATTATCGGGAGTTTATGACCTTGACTGATTTGTTTTTTGTAAGGCAATTCCTAAATGAAAATTATGGGTTTTTTTTTTTTTAATGTTCCAATATCCTACTAATCAGTCCCCCGTCGAACAGTTGCAGTTCCAGTCCCAGTTGCAGTTCCATTTCTAGTCTCATTTCCAGTTCCAGACTGCAGCCGGTTTTTATGTCAGTTACCTGTTTTTTTTTCTTTCTGTTTTTTTTTTGCCAACGAACTGCGGCATTTAAACAAAATGCAAATACGGCGACATTTGAAAGCTTGAAACTTATGTTAAATGTCAGACAGGGTCGAAAATGCCAACATGTCAGACGTGCGAAATGTACTGACAAAACTATCGCACAGATCGAGTGCTGCTCAGTGTTGCCAATTTAGCTATTTTATAGCTAGTTCTCATTAATTTGAAAATTGATAAAATAGCTGCAATTCTATCTTTTTCAAATATATGTTTAACTATATTTTGGACTAAAATTTTTTCTGATTTTGCGATTGCTTGAAAAATTTTGAAATTGCTCTGATCTGCAAATCTAGCTATTTAAAATTTTTACAATGGATGCCTGTTATTTAATTTTCAATGAACAATTTGAAGCAATCGGCAAAGTATTGGAGTTTTTTATAAAAAATATATATAAATATAAAATATGTTGTTAAAAAAATTAGGCACTTTTTAATATATTTTTCTTAAGCAGTTATTTTTGTTGATGCTTTTCACCCAAAAACAAACAAAAAAAACATGTACAAATTATAGAAAAATTGAAATTTAATAAAACAAAAAATAACGGGTGTAAATTCGAGTTTTATACCACAAAAACATATACAAAATCTGATAAAAAAAATAATTAGCTACTATTTAAGTTTCTTTATTTTTTCTATTTTACTTTTACTTTTTTTTCTCATCTATTAGCTGGATTTTCATTTTTCTTTTATTTTTTTTACTAATCTATTAGCTACTTTTTATTCTTATAGGCAGCTATTATTTTTAGTGCTTTCCCATCCCGAATCAGCTATTTATCATTTTAAAAATTTGCCAACACTGCTGATACCGTTAAAGATCACAGACAGGCACACACACACACACACACAGGGACACACACACACACAGGGACACACAGACACACACACAAACATAGACAGACAGTTGCTAATTAGGGTGGCAATGTCAAAGTGATTAGCACTTGATTGCGATCTGGCAACGCAATCAGCCAACTCTCGCTGTGTGTGTGTGGGTGGGTGTGTGTGTGTGTGTGTGTGTTTTATTGTAATCGTCATCGATTGTTGCAATATCGATGCAGAAATGCAGTTGATAAACTTAAACTAATAAATTGTTATTGTTGTTATTATTGTTGTCACTCACTTGTTGCCGCCACACAAAGTGTCACAGCAATGGCACATAAAAATAATTTCATTTTGAATAAAAACTAGTTTCGCAAACGAAACAAATACAGAAAAAAAAATCCTTTTGGGCAAACCAAAAAAAAAAGAATTAATAACTTTTGTGAAGCGTACAACTATTTAATCGCGACTCAGTCGGTGCGATGGTTAAACATAAACTAACAACCGAACGCCAAAGATTCCCACTTTTCAAGACTTTTTCAACTACCCGGCAACGTTAACGTCAACGTCAACGCGCCTGCGCCTGCGCCTACGCTGACTGCGCTGTCGACAGCAATGACGCCAACTGTACAACGCGGGCGCAGTCGCCAGTGCAGGCGCGGCAGAGGCCAAAGCTTAACCTGGCGACAGTGCTGCGCAGTCGCAGTCGCAGTCGCTGCGGGCAGCAGCGAAGAAAGGCGAAGCAAAAGCTGTAATAAAGTAAGCCAGGTAAAATACTACACAGGCAGACAGTGAGTCAAGTAAGTGATTGTTTTCACAATATTTTCAATTTACATATTTGTTTTTTTTTTTTTTTCATTTAAAAATACAGTTGAACTTCCCTTTTAATAAACTTAAAAAAAAATACAAAACTTACATAAAAAATAAAAAAAAATCAGAAACTAGTGACTTCAAACTCACACTTATTCATACCTAAAAATCCAGAAATTAGTGACTAAAATTCATACACTTCAAATTGATTTTACTCTTACTTTACTATACTCAAACTTTTTCATTTTCTCTTATTCTTCATGTTAACTAGAACTTTAATTATCGAAAGTTAGGGTCTGATAATTATTTTTTTATGTTAATTTCTACAAAAATTTCAAATTTGCTGTTGATTTTCACGAATTTTCTTTTTTTTTATTATTATTTAACTTATTTTAATAACCATACATAGAAATCGGGATGCTAAAATACTTCGATAAATCGACAACTCGATTTTATTTGCAAGCGATTTTCCTCTACTCGGACTCGATAATTTATTTGACAATAAAACGAGTTGAATTAATCGGTTTTTCATTCTGCATTAAAATTAAAAAATTGTATTTTTTGTCATCACTGTATATTTTTTTCCTACTTAGCATTACTTGTCAACTGTTCCATACTTTTCCGCAGATTTTCCCTTGAAACTTGAAACTTTCATAACTTTGTCAAATCTTAATCTTTTTCCTTTTTAACATCAAAATTGGAATACAAAAAAAGAATTTCCGCATTTTTCATTAAAAAAAACTCGATACTTCAATTCGATGCATAATTTATCGCTCTATCGACAGTTCGATTGTTTTTTATCTTAATTTTATATCAATTTACAATTCAATACTGTTTTGTCCTGAGTGAATCACTGACTAACTGATATTTCTGCAGTCCAAACGATAAGACGAAGGATGTTGACATTTTGACACAACATAGCTAAGATAAATTCATTTTGCAATTAGACGCAATAATAAAATAAAAAATTAAATATAAATCCATGTAAACAATATATGATGTCTTAAAGAAATTGTGTAATTTATGATTTAGTCCAAAAACTTTTTTGACTAACTGTATGTATGCATGTACAGTAATTACATTGGTATGTGTGCCCACATAAAGTCTTTAATTTGTATGGGATGGAGACCCAAAAAAAAAAAAAAAAAAAAACTAAGGAGCGAAAGAAAAATAAATAAATGAACATCAGAAACATCAGAAACTTTGCTGGTTAACGACTTGAATGCAAATTGCTTAACAATTTACAGCAGTAAAAAGTAACAGCAACAATAACAATAACAAAAACAAAACAAAAAAAAAAACAAATCAAAGTAAAGCGAAATAAAAAGAAAGAAAAGAAATGAAAAGGAAAAGGTTAAGGAAAGAAACGATAACACTAATGTTAATATTCAAGATGGAACTGCAACAATCTCTGCACTAACAATAACAATAATTACAAAAACAACTTTAAATTGAAACGTATGTATGCATGAGTGTGCGTGTGTATATGTGTGTGTGTGTGGGTGCTTATTTCAGTTGAGTGAAAATAGACATCGATGCATACTTTTTCATACTCAAAAGTACATCGATAATTCGTACTTTCTTCGTGTTTTAAGTATTATGTATCGATGTTTTTGTTACATACAATATGTTTAGGTAACTCATACGTATTCCGAATATTTTTTAAGCAATAACAAAAACTAATCCAAGATGATAAAGAAAGAAAAGGAATCATAAATAAAAAAAATATTGAAATTGTCAATAAGAAAGATAAAGATATGGAAAACTAAAAATAGCGAAAGGTATAAATTTGGAATAATGTTATAAGGAAATAAAACTTTGGAATTGTTTTATATGTAGATCCTATTGATTTTATGGTTCGACGAAAAGTTATGGCTTTTTTCTTCTTCTTAAAATGTTTTTTTTTTTTCGAATTTTTATTTCCTAAAAACAATACTAATGATTTATATCTCTTCTAGCTTATTATTTTGTAGTACAATTAAAAGTTAAATTTAAATTAACTTATAAATTTGATCTCTTCTTTTTTTTTAATATAGTTAAAAGTTATAGTTTCAAAATGTTCGTATTCTGTGTAGAATATCTGGAAATGTGTATAGGAAATGAAATTAAACCATATATGCATGGGTTTTATGGTATTATACGATGATGATCGACAATTCGATACGCGCATAATTTACAAATTTAATTGTGATTTCTTAGAAGTTGTTTAACCAGATGAACATGTGCTGGCATTTATTATTATTTCTGTTTTTTTTTTTTTTTTTTTTTTTTTTTGTATCGAGCTGGACGAGAGTAAAAGTTTATTTAATTAACTTTAACTAGTTGCTAACTGCTTAAAGATTTGTCAGCCTGTTTTTCTTATTTATTTTTTCGTTCGTTTTTTTTTATTTTTTTATTATTATTATCATGCTTTTATTATGCTCGTGTTGTTTTGCCGGCTATTTGATCGTCACTCAAGGACAACCAGTTGATTTTTAGACCCTGCACTCAACAAATACAAAAGGTATTTTCAGTTCAGGGCAAGTTTATTATTTTTTTCATGTTTAATTTATTTTTTTTTTTTATTATTATTATTATAACAACTGAAAATCTGCCAAAAATGTTTGGAGATTTTTGGTTGGTTTCTCTTTTTGTGGCAACCTGTATTTGTTATAATAATAATAATAGAAAAAATATAAATTATATATATATAAAAATAATAAACTTACCCAACTGAAAATACTGCCAAAATTGTATGGAAATTTGAGGGATTTTAGGTTGGTTTCTCTTTCTGTGTCACCCCTGATATATATGTATATATTTTTTTTTTTTTGTTATTAGAGTATTTGTTATTTTAGTTTTCAACTTGATTTTGATTTACAGAATATGTACAGGGTCTTTCACAATCGATTTTGTACACTATGTCCAGAATAATGTAATGTTTTATATATTATTTTTATTTTAACTATTTTTTATTATTATATAAGCATCATAAACTTTTTTTTTAATAATTTATTTTTATTATTATATTATTTTTATGATAATTGTATTATTTGTATTTTTATTGTTTCTTTGGTCTTAATTTTATTTAAAAATTAAATTGTACAGGGTCTCTGACGGTCGAGCACATTCGACTAAAGCTCTTCCCACTAGTCGGACATTGCGTGCGTCACATTTAGCATATTAACATACATATATGCATATGATTATCTTATATATTTATACAATTTCGATTGTCTGACACAGTTTTATTTTATTTCATTTGATTTGTTTTTTTTTTTTTTTTTTTTTTTTTTTTTGTATTTCCCCTTAGCAGCAGCGCATCCTTTTCAAGGTCTGGTCACACTAAAGGTCTATAAAAAATGGGAATATTACATTTGATGATTCCCTATACGAATATTACTCAGAACTCAAAAATTTGGAAATAAAAATTAGCACAAAAAATTATTGACAAGATAAAAATGAAATTTTTTTTTTTATTTTAAGATTGCCTTAATTTTTATGTTCTCAATTGTGTTTTCCTCTTTATTATTCCTAATAAGATTAGCTAATAATAGTGTTTACAAATTTGTTTACTCTGAATATCTTTCTTAGTTGAATTTTCCAAATTATGAATTTTTTTCTTATCTACAATTTTAATCTTACATTGATATTATAGATATTATATTTGATATATTATCAAAAATGACAAAATGAAATGAAAATTATTTGTCTCAAAATAAACTAAATAAAAATTATAAAAAATAATATACATTTTTTTGGTCTTTGTCAATACACCTTCTTGACCAACTGTATTAGCAAAAATACAAAATAAAACACTTAACTCTTGAAATAATCAACCGAAAACTAAGAAAAACCGCTTTAAAGTTTGGCAATACTAAAAAACCAGATTGAAGATACCAACAAAAATACCGATCGAGTATATCTCTGTTTATTGTTGTTGTAACAGCAGATGCGCTGATTTATCATGAATACAACATGAATATTATCATCATCATCATCATCATCATGATTATTATTGTTGTTGCTGTTGTTGCCTGGAGCAAAAAAAAAAAAAAACTGAAAGATTTTGTAACTCAAGGTTTTTGTGTTTTGGGACTGCAATCAAATTAGCTTAAAGTGAAAAAACCTCTTTTTATCCGATAAAAAACACAAGCCAAAAACAAAAGCAAAGAAAACGGAAAAAAGTTACTGCTGTTTTTTGGTCCAAATAAAATTGAGCATTACGAAATCAATGCATATGCAATTTATAGGCCATTATATTCGATTGGATTTTAAATGGATTTTAAAGATGCGCCAAACCAAACCAAACTTAAAAAAACCTGTAACAAAAAAAAAGAAAACAAATAAAAATTTAAAGTATACAAAAGTTAAATTTTTAAAAGTAAGTATCAATTGACGGTTTGACTTTGGTCTGACTTTGGATCTAGCACTTTACAAGTCAAAATTTTCACTCAATTTCCCATGATTTTTTACAGAAAAATGAAAGGTCTCAGAATCAAGTTTAAAGTGTTGTTTTATACTAATTATGATATTAGGAGTTGATTAAAAGTGAAAACTTGAGATTTAAAATTTTGAATTTTTAAAATATCAAAGGGGGGACCCTTACCATAAAAATCGACTTTTAGAAAAAAATAATTTTTTTAAACAAATTAATTAAATTTAAATGCAGAATAACTAAAGAGGCCGAAACATGATCAAAATGACATTCCGTTTGAAAATCAGTCGAGTTTTAACAAAGTTATGAAAGTTTGAAGTTGGTCAGAATTGGGTCCCAGCCACTTTACAAGTCAAAATTTTCGTTCAATTTCTCATGATTTTTTACAGAAAAATTAAAGGTCTCAGAATCAAGTTTAAAGTGTTGATTTATACTAATTATGATATTAGGAGTTGATTAAAAGTGAAAACTTGAGATTTAAAATTTTGAATTTTCAAAATATCAAAGGGGGGACCGTTACCATAAAAATCGAATTTTAGAAAAAAATAATTTTTTTTAGAAATTAATAAAATTTGAATGCAGAATGAAATTAGAGGCCAAATTATGACCGAAATGACATTCCGTTTGAAAATCGGTTATGTTTTGACCAAATTATGAAAGTTTGAAGTTGGTCAGAATTGCGTCCCAGCCACATTACAAGTCAAAATTTTTGTCCAAGGTCTCAGAATCAAGTTTAAAGTGTTGTTTTATACTAATTACGATATAAGGAGTTGTATAAAGGCAAAAACTTGAGATTTAAAATTTCAAAATTTGGGGTCCCAGCTTTTTTTCCGAGTGTATAACTTTAAGACAGGGCTTGCAGTCAAAAGTAAACGAACCATCAAGTGTGTCATTGTCATTAGGTTTGTGCGTGTGTGTGTTTGTGGGTGTGTGTGTGTGTGTGTGTGTGTGTGTGTTTTTTTTTTTTTTTTTTTTTTATTTCGTTAACAATAATTTAGGATACATAGAATGAGTAAAATGGAAAAACAGAAAAAGAAGAGAGTAGAAAATGGTAGGTGGGCCCTGTGATCTCACGGTATTACCGCGAGGCATTGCTTCGCAAGATCCAAGGCGGGCAGATTTTTAAGCCCCACTGTCGTCTGCGTTACGTCTGCGTTCCCTCTCAAGGTGGCGAAGAGCTGTCGTCGTTTTAAAGGCGAACGTACACACTGCGGACCAACAATCCTCCCTTTCCACCATATGGTTTATTAGGTTGTTCGCTGTCACGTGGTCGCCGATAGTCGCTTCCAGCTCGTCTCTTTCTCTGCTGAAACGTCGACAGGTCAGTAGAATGTGCTCCGCTGTCTCTTCCACCTCAGGATAGCACCATAGGCAGTAAGGGTCTCTTTCATGCCCAAGCCTGTGCAGATAACTCCGAAAACACCCGTGGCCGCTCAGAATCTGAGTCAGGTGGAAATTTACGTAGCCGGATTTTCGGTTGAGCCATTTCCTTAAGTCGCTGATGAGACGGTGTGTCCAGCGACCTTTCGTCGACGCGTCCCATCTAGCTTGCCACTCCCTCATGCTCGCCTCTCTTGCCGCCGTTGCTATCTGGCGATTTGGTGCAGGATGGTCTCTGCGCTTCTCCATGTGTATGGCTTCACTCTCCGTAGCCAACAGGTCGATCGGCACCATACCCGCGATGACTAAGGCTGCATCATCGGAGACGGTCCGAAATCCGCTACAGACTCTGAGTGCTCCGAGTCTGTAGGTCGACTGCATACCTCTTCTGTATGTTTTAACCTGCATGGCGTGCGCCCAGACCGGGGCTCCGTACAGCATTGTGGCTTTGACCACATTCTGGAGAAGCAGTCTGCGGCCTTGTTTGGGACCGCGAGTGTTCAGCATTATGCGGTTTAGAGCTTGACCGATTTCTGCTGCTTTCCTGCCAGCGTGCTCCAAGTGCTCTCTGTAGCACAGCCTCGTATCTAGTAGGACCCCGAGGTACCTGATGGCTCTAGTCGATGTTATGCTGGATGTGCCAAGGTTGATGTGCGCTACCTCCACTACTTTCCGGCTGCTAATAAGAACCGCTTCGGTTTTGTGTTCAGCAAGTTGTAGTCCAACTGAGTTTAGCCAGTCCCTGACGGTCGCTGCAGCTGCGCTGCAGAGTAACTCAGCGTCGTGTATTTGCTTGGCAGTAACGACCAGAGCAACGTCATCGGCGAAGCCCACGATGGTAGAGTTGTCTGGTAGCTGAAGTCTGAGGACGCCGTCGTACATCGCATTCCAAAGCAATGGACCGAGCACCGAGCCCTGTGGAACTCCACCAGATACTCTAAAGGTCCGCCTTCCTGCATCCGTGTGATAGTTGAGGGTGCGGTCTCGAAAGTAGTCCCCGATGATGCCCATAAGGTAGCTCGGGGTATGAAACCGACGTAGCGACTCGAGAATGCAGTTCCAGTTCGCCGAGTTGAATGCGTTCTTGATGTCTAGCGTAACAACTAGACAGTACTCCTTACTGCCTCCTCGCCATCTGCTGCCTTCGATTGCATTTCGCGCTATGCCGGTGACCAGAGCGATTGCGTCCACTGTTGAGCGTGCTTTACGAAAGCCAAACTGTAGGGGCGACAGGTCTCCTGCTTGTTGTATAGTGTCCTCTAGTCTATTGCAGACTAGCCTCTCTAGGACCTTCCCGACCGTGTCTAAAAGACAGATTGGTCGGTACGAGGATGGCGACTCCACGGGCTTATTGGGTTTCGGGATAAGCACCAGATTTTGGACTTTCCAGGCGCTGGGGAAGGTTCCTTGGCTGATGCACTGCCCAAACACCTTCGCAAAGCAATCTGGTCGTAGCATTAACGCCAGCTTCAGGGCTCTGTTGGGGATCGCATCCGGTCCTGGAGCTTTGGAGTCTCGGATGATGCTCGCCGCTCGTAGAGTTTCCTCCACAGTCACCGCTGGGGCTTCGGGAAAAAGTTGCGGCGTGGGTGGTGGCTCCAGCGGGAGGGGATCCGGGGTGCCCGGAAAGAGGGCTACCACTATCTCTTTCATCCTCTGTTCGTCCTTGGGGGCCGTATTTTTGAGCACTCTGAGCTTCTTTAGCGCGAGCTTGTAGGCCAGACCCCAGGTGTCGTTCTCCGCCTCGTCGCATAGCTCCAGGAATCGATTCAATTTACTTTGCCGAATAGCTTTTTTCAGCACTCGTCGCCTTATCCCATACTCCAACCTTTTTTCCTCGAAATCTATCCTCCCTCGGGAACGCTGCAGGAGTCGTCTTGCGCTGATGCACCTGCGTCTTGCCTCAGCGATGTCGTCGTTCCACCAGTAGACGGGCTGGTGATGCCGTTTAAAACCTCGACGTTGCCGCATACTCGCATCACATGCTCCAGTGATGGCCTGCATTAATAGGACAGCGCTCTGTTCAGCATTTGAGCCTTGGCCGGGGACAGAGAACGTCTCGGCGAATACCTCGGGATTAAGCGTGTCCGCCCTATAGGCCTTCTCTACCGGCGTCGTTCTTACTGGTGGTGTAGGTCGGCGATGAAGCTCCAGGAGTATAGCGTTATGATCGCTGGCTGTGTATGCCTCACTGACGGACCAACGGGAGTTGTTCCATAGCGAGCAGCTCACGAATGTGAGATCGATTATGGATCCCACACCGGCTCTGCTAAAAGTGTGGTGCCTTCCGCTGTTAAGCAGAGCGACGTCCAGCGAGGCAAACGATTCCAGCACAGCCTGCCCTCTGGAGTTTGTAGTGGTGCTGCCCCATTCCTCTGCCCATGCGTTGAAAT